>VZTH01004798.1:0-12676 GCA_013397815.1 Aleadryas rufinucha | reverse complement strand
TAATTAATCATCAATAAGTACACGTTTAAACGCTTGCTTTTTCTGCGAGTAAATCCGTAGTAGCTTCTCATTACACACTCATTACTCATCATAATTATAATTGCCTTACTCACAGCAATGTGTAATGAAGAAATTCATGGACACCAAGAGCTGTTCCCGGGGCTCCCGGGACCGCGCCGTCCCACGGCCGTGGGGTGGGAGCCGCCCCTGCCCACGGCAGCTCGGAGCCGGGAGCACGGACGCTCATCCAGGACCCGCTCACCGAGGAAGACCTTATCAGATCCTCCCTAATTTGGCTGCTCTCGTGTTGACTTTGCCAAATAAAACAAACATTTGGGCTCCCGGGAGCCCTTCCTGCCTGCTCTGTTTGTCGCTGCCGACGCCGCGGGGACGGCGGGTGCGGCCCCGGTGAGGAGCTCCTGGAGGGCCCCCCGAGCACCAAAGGGGGTTCTGGCCAACCTCGGGGCTGAGGTTCTGCTCCCACCCACCATGGAGACCCTCCTGGTCTTCCTCGCCCTCCTGGGGGTCTCCAGCACCCAGCAGCTCTTCGTGGGGTGAGTCCTGGCGGAGCAGGGGGCGGTGGGACACCACGGCTGGGATGGGGATCCCGGTGAGAGGGGCCCGTCCCCACCCGCTGTCCTTTGGGGTCAGTGAGAAGGGTGAAATCCCAAAGGAGGGAAATCCAAGAGGGCTTTTCCCAAGCGGGAAAGATGAGGTTTGACCCCAGGTTTGGAGGGAGGGTTTGAGCATGCAGCAGGTAGAAATTAGGGAATGCTGAACCCTGAGGGCGTCGCTCCAAGCTGTGCCGGGGTGTGGGATCCCAAAGGATCAGGGGATGATGTGTGTGGCTCACACACCGATGGCTCTGGAGCCATCCAAGGATCGCTGGGAATAAAACCCAAGGATTGTTGGGAATAAAACCCAAGGATTGTTGGGAATAAAACCCAAGGATTGCTGGGAATCGCAGCCAAGGATTTCTGGGAATAACACGCCGTGGGAAAGAACAAGATGTGGCTGGAGAAGGGCCCTGTGGAGGGAGGGCAGCACTTTTCCAGGACAATCCTGGCTGGAGCTCCTGGAGATAAGAACAGCACAGACCAGTGCAGGAACGAGGCTGAGAAGTGGGCATGGAATGTAGGGGGGGATCAGGACCACCCAGAATTCCCAAAGCCTCCAACCTATTCCTGGAAAGGTCTGAATGATTGGACTGGCAATGAGAAATGATTTGTAGGGGAAGTGGGAATCCCATATTCAGCGTAAGGAAAACCCATCCATAAAAAAGTACCCCCAGGATGGTGGACATCCCAGCAGCTGGACCAATGCTGGAGCCAGGGCTGGTGATCTCATGACCAGGGATAGGATCCAGGGAAAGATTGGAGCTGAGTCAGGGGAGGTTTCCGTTGGATTTTAGGAAAAGGTTCTTCCCTAGAGGGTGGTGGGCACTGACCAGGATCCCAAAGGGAATGGGCACATTCCCAAGGCTGCATTTGGACAACGCTCCCAGGGACAGCGTGGGATTTTGGGGTGTTTGGGCAGGGCCTGGAGTTGGATTTGATCCTTGTGGGTCCCTTCCAGCTCAGGATATTCTGTGATGTGACTGACCCACCTTCCCTCCTGGTTTCCTTCCCTCCTGCTTTCCTTCCCTCCTTCCTTCCCTCCTGGAATCAATCCTTCCATCATTCCTTCCTTCCTTCCTGCTTTCCTTCTTCCTTGGACACGATGCCATGGTTGAAGGGATCCATCCAGGATCCCATCACTCTCCTCCAGCCAGGTGGCACTGAGAGGGATCCGAGCAGCTGCAAAGCCAAGACTGTCCAGGAAATGTCAGGACTGCTCCCAGATTTTGGAAAAATTCCAAGGATTTAATGCCTGCCTGAGTCCCCCAGGCAGGGAACGGGCAAATGGAAATTGTCCTCACCCTCAGGAGGTGGTTAAACTGATAAATGAGGAGTGAAGAGGATGAAAGGTACAAAAAGGGAAAGGTGAAGGAATTTTGTGCCATTTTGGGAGCGGCTTTCAGCACTGCCCGACAGCAGAGGTTGGAGGTGGAGGATTGATCTGAGGTGGGAAAACCTCTCTCCCGTGGGAGAACATTTCCTCTTCTCCAGGAGCTGCCCCTGTCCTTGGGCAGCCCAGCCAGGCTGGGGTGGGACCTCTGATAGGAAATAAATCCACAACACAACCATAACCCATGTGAGATATTCCCTGACATTCAGGAGCTGATCAAACAAGGCTGGAGATCATCTCAGGCTCCCCAGCTCTTGCTCTTTTCCTGTCGTGGCTGCTCTGAACCTGCATTTTTTTTCTCTCAACACCAACAATTGATGGATTTCCCAACCCTCCGAGCCGGTGTGGAGCTCCCAAAGCCTCCCCCAGCTCAGAATCCCCTCCCTGTGATGCCTCTGCCTCCCTGCAGGGACCAGGTCCTGCGTGTCACGGCCAGGAGCGAGGAGCAGATCATCCTGCTCGGGGTGCTGGGAGAGCAGGAGGAGCTGCAGGTGAGCTCTGAGGGGTCCTGAGCATCCCTCATGTCACAGACCCTGGTGAATCCAAGGCTCTCTCCTTCTTTTCCCATCCCATCCTTTTTTTCCTCCTCATTTTGGAGATGTCTCATTTATAACCCTATAAATATGGGTTTTACTTGGGGCTCCTTGAGCTCAGCGTTCCCGTTTCGTACGAGCTGGGAGCATCCCATGAATCCTCCTTGTCCAAAGGGACTTTGGCAGCCCACAAACAACTTGGGCTGAATCATTTCTGTAGATCCCTACACCCACATATCCACCTGTGTCCCAAAATTTGTCCCAAAACCTCTTTAGATCCCTCATGGAAGCTCCTGTGAGATCTCTTGAGGTGCTCAGTGGATGAGCACCAGCACAGGACGGGGCCAGCTCCTCCCTTCCAGCTCAACTTCTTCTTCCCAGGTGGACTTTTGGCGTCACCCCATGAGCCCCAGCCACCCCGTGGACCTGCGGGTGCCCTTCCCCAACCTCCAAGCCGTCAAAAACTTCCTGGATTCCCAGGATTTTTCCTACAGCATCATGATCGAGGACGTGCAGGTAACGGCTGCGACGGGAACGGGACGAGCTCCTGCAGCTCAACCCCTGAGAGAAAGTCCAGAAAGTTGGAAACCAAGAGATGGAAGAAAACTCCAACTCCCTGCTCCTTCCAACCATTTGATCTTGGGGTGGTTTTTTTTTTTGCTTCCTAACCAGGAATTATTGGATGAAGAAAAGGAAAGCATGAGGAGGTCTGGGAGGATCAAGAGAAGCTCCAGGACGTTCGATTTCGCCTCCTACCACACGCTGGAGGAGGTACCTTGCTCTGCAGAGCCTCTGCTTTGTCCCGCCGGGGTCGCGCCGCGGTCGCATCCCTGCGGTCGCGGTGACATTTTTGGTGACAGGTGAGACCTCCCTGGGACACCCTGGTGAGGTTTTGGCTGAGATGGGAGACTGGGAAACCTTCCACGTCCAGAGTGGCCGCTCCTGGAATCTCCCAGCTCGTGGAAGACATTTTCAGCTTCACTTCGGGGGTCTCACCCTGTGCTAGGAGCCCAGTTTGGGACTGGTGGGGTCTGGGATGCTGTTGGGGGGGTCTCAGAACCTTTTCCTTCTCCGTTCATTCTACTTTTCCAAAAACCTTTGGAAAAGGTTGTGCCTTTCCCTGCTCACACAGAGGCCCAAGCATCTGGTGTTCTCCAGGAAAACACCAAATCTTCTCCAAGGAAGCCCCAGGTCTTCCCCAGGAGAGCTCTGCCTGTTGCATCCAGCGCTGGAGAACCTCAAAACCAAAAGGTGAGATCCAGGCTGAGCCTCATGACCCAGCAGCTCCTCCTTTCAGATCTACGACTGGATGGACACCCTGGTGGAGGATCATCCCAACCTCGTCAGCAAGATCCAGATCGGGCAGAGCTACGAGAAGAGGCCCCTGTACGTGCTGAAGGTGGGTCCTGGGGCAGCCTCACCTCGAAAATCCCCCCTCAGGATGAGAAGTTGGGCCCAGGGAGGCTCAGGGTGGACATCAGGAGGAATTTCCTCATGGAAGGGGTGGTCAGGCGTTGGAATTACCCAGGGGGGTTTGGAGTCCCCATCCCTGGAGGTGTCCAAGGATGTGGCACTCAGAGCTCCGGGCTGGGGACAAGGTGGGGATTGGGCACAGGTTGGATTCTGTGGTCCTGGAGGGCTTTTCCCACCTCATGCATCCCATAATTCCGCACAGTTCAGCACCGGTGGATCGAACCGTCCGGCCATCTGGGTGGACACCGGCATCCACCCGCGGGAATGGATCACCCAAGCCACCGGGGTCTGGACGGCCAACAAGGTGACCTTGGGATCACCCGGGGTTTTGTGGGACCCCAATTCTCACCCTGAGGTGCTGCTCTGTCCCATCCCTCGTCTCCGAGGGGCGCCGGGGCAGCTCCTGCTCCTCTCCACGCGCAGATCGCTGAGGAGTACGGGCAGGACCCATCTGTCACCGCCATCCTGGACAGCATGGACATCTTCCTGGAGATCGTCACCAACCCCGACGGCTTTGCCTTCACCCACAGCTCCGTGAGCACGGGGACACCGCGGGGGGACCTTGTCCCAACACCGTCCCCAACCGGGGCTGTCCGTGGGTTTTTGGGTGGGGAGGGATGTTCCTCTCCGTGTGGGATGATGAGTGGAGATCCCTGGAGATGTTTGGGGGGTGGGAGATGGTTGGGATTCACATCCCTGCTCCGATCTCCTCTCCGTGCGCTCCTAGAACCGCCTGTGGCGCAAGACCAGGTCCATCAACGCCGGGTCCCGCTGCGTCGGAGTGGATCCCAACCGGAACTGGGATGCTGGCTTTGGAGGTGAGACCTCGGCCACCGCGTCCCCACGCCGGGCACGGTTTGTGCCTCAAACCGTCAAAACTTTCTGCTGGAGAGGAGAAACCCAGGGGATGGAAACTTCTCCTGAGGGATCCACCCTGGATGGTGCCTCCTCCTTTGCTCCAGGCGCCAGCTCCAGCAGCGATCCCTGCTCCGAGACCTATCGCGGCCCTCACGCCCACTCCGAGAGGGAAGTGAGAGCCATCGTGGATTTCATCCGCGGCCACGGCAACGTGAAATCCGTCATCTCCATCCACAGCTACTCCCAGATGCTGCTCTTCCCCTACGGATACAGGACGGCGCCCATACCCGACCACCAGGAATTGGTGAGATGGCCCCAAAACGTGGCACCGTGGCCACCTGGCAAAATCCCAGGAGCGTCCCCGCTCTTCCCGTTAGATACAACCGGAATATTGAACCCCTTCAGCTGGTGGAGGGTGGTTGCAAGATGAACCTCAAACATCAAAAATTAGGGGTTTTTTGGGGAAACCTAAAGTGGAGAGGATGGGGAATGATGGGCTCTAGATCCCCCTTGATCCACCAGATCCCACCATTTTTGGTGGTTCCTTTGCAGAATGAGCTGGCCAAGAAGGCCGTGAGAGACTTGGCCGCCGTGTTCGGGACAAAATACACCTACGGGAGCATCGCCAACACCATCTGTGAGTGTCCTCCCTCATCCCACCCCAAATCCCACGGGAACGGGCTCCCATCTCCCCTCCTCTCCCTGCAGACATGGCAGGAGGCACCACCATCGACTGGGCCTACGACAACGGGGTGAAATATTCCTTCTCCCTGGAGCTGAGGGATTCGGGGCGCTACGGATTCCTCCTGCCCAGCTCCCAGATCGTCCCCACCGCCACTGAGACGTGGCCGGCGCTCCTGGACATCATGGTCCACGTCCTGGAGCATCCATACTGATCCCAGCACCTCCCAGGGCATTCCTTCATCTCAATAAACCCTCATGGAGACTCAGTGGTTTCGGGCACCGTCATTTTTTCATGCTAAACTCCAAAAAACAGGGTGGAAAAGGACTCCCGGCCCTGCAGGTGTTTATTTTCCCTTCGTGGCTTTGGCTCAAAGCCCCCATCCTTTGGAGCCAACAGCCAGCATGGGAGGGGATGGGGGTTTTTGGGCAACCAACCCCAAATCTGTGGGGTTTTGAGCAGCTTTGCTCCATCATCCCTTCACGGGGCGATGCAGGGAGGGACACGGGGCACCCTCAGGGCCATCGCTGGGTGCAAGGTGCTTCAAGGCACTCGCTGTTTATTTTTGGCTCCTGGGACAACTGTCACCTGCTCTGACCTCTGTCCTGGGCCAGGCTTTAATCCAGTTTCCCCACCACTGTCCTTTAGGGGTCCAGCTCACCAAGCCCCAAGTGAAAATCCGCGTTTTGCGCTTTCTCAACCCAAATTGATCCTTTCCCCTCCCCTCAGCCGGTGCCGGGGGCGGTGGGATTTGGGCACCTCCCGGTCTCACCTGGCTGGGAGCTGACTCACCACGGCCCCAGCCGGTTCCTGGGACAGGTTTGGCCGGGACTGGGAGTGCCTGGATGGGGACGGCGGGGCCTGACCTTGACCGGTGGCAGCCAGAGCCTTCCCAGGGCCCTGGGAAAAGGGACAGCTGGAGGGGCCAGGCCAGGGGCCGGGCGATCCCGATGGGATTTAAGAAGCCCCAGGGCGCTGTTGGGATGCAAGAGCGGCTCTCCCAGCTGACCATGAGGCTCCCCGTGCTCCTGGCTGCCCTGGTGGCAGTGGCCACCTGCACCGAGACCTTCGTTGGGTAGGGGGGCCGGGATGGGGACGGTGGCACCGGGAGGGGCAGAAGGGGCTGGTTCAGCCCGGAGGGAGCACTGGGAAAGGGCTCGGGGGAAATCCCTGGGATGGGGGGATGGATGGGGTGGGGTTAGGCCGGACGAACGGGGCCAGAGCTCGTCCCACGCCCCCCAGCACCCCCTGACCCCACAGGCACCAGGTGCTGCGCGTCGTCCCCAAGAGCGATGAGGAGCTGCAGAAGGTGCAGGAGCTGCAGCAGCTGGAGCATCTGCAGGTACTGGGTGTGGGGTTGGATTTTGGGGACGCCCCCCAGCTCACGTCCCTTGTTTTACACCCCCCAAGCAACGCAGGGACGGGGCTGGATGTGGGGTTATGGGAACCAAGCGGTGAAAAGCAGGACAGGCTGGTGCTGGGTGGTACATCCCGAGGCGGGATCCCACCCCCTCACCTCCATTTTTCCCAATCCAGCTGGATTTCTGGCTGGCTCCCCGCGAGCTCGGATTCCCCGTCGACATCCGCGTGCCCTTCCCCAGCCTGCAGCCCGTCAAAGCCCACCTGGAGGCCAGTGGAGTCTCCTATTCCATCATGATCGAGGACGTGCAGGTCAGCGGTGCCGGAGGGGAGGCGGGGGAGAGGTGGGATCCCATCCCGTGGGAATGAGGCTCATCCCACCCCGTGTCCCACAGGCCCTGGTGGACGAAGAGCAGATGGAGATGTTCCGGAGGAGCCGGCACCTGCCGCTCAACACCAACACCTTCAACTACGAGGCCTACCACACCCTGGATGAGGTGGGAAAACACCAGATTTGGGGTATTTTTGGGGGAAAAGTTCGCTCCTGGTGCAGCAAGGGCAGGGGCTGAGCTCAGAGCGACCCCCACATCCCTCGTTCCCAGATCTACAGTTTCATGGACATGCTGGTGGCCGAGAACCCCAACCTGGTGAGCAAGCTGGAGATCGGCCGCTCGACCGAGGACCGTCCCCTCTACGTGCTCAAGGTGAGGATTTGGGATTTCCAGAGGGGAAAGCGGTGGGACAGGGACAGAGCCAACCCCTCCCTGTCTGCTCTCCCAGTTCAGCACAGGGGGCACGAACCGCCCGGCCGTGTGGATCGACACCGGGATCCACTCCCGCGAGTGGGTGACGCAGGCCAGCGGCGTCTGGTTCGCCAAGAAGGTACCGACACATCCCACCGCGACTTCCGTCCCCAAAGGGCCATGTGGTCCCCAGGAACTGTGGGATCCAGGTGGGTGATCCCACAGGGAGCCCCAAACCTCCACCCTCCTCTCTAGATCGTCGAGGATCACGCGAATAACGAAGGTGTGGCCTCCATCCTGGAGACGATGGACATCTTCTTGGAGATCGTCACCAACCCCGACGGCTTTGCCTTCACCCAGACCACGGTACCGCCCTGGATTTCCTCTCCCTGGTTCTTACAGATGCCCTGGATGGGGCTGGGGAGCAGGATTTGGGGTGCTGCACATCCTTGAGAGGGCAAAACCTCCTCATCCACGTTTCCACGGGATGGGAAGGGGACCACCACGAGCTGTGGAGCTCCAGCTGAGGTGGCTCTGCCCTTCCAGAACCGCATGTGGCGCAAGACCAGGTCCAAGCACTCGAGCTCCATCTGTGTCGGAGTGGACCCCAACCGCAACTGGGACGCCGGTTTTGGAGGTCAGAGCCCTCCCCTTGCCCCTGGGAGGGTTTCCAACCTCCAGGTGGAGGCTCCAAGGCCGTTTTTGGCTCAAAGATCCATTCATGTCCCCTGGGGAAGGGGTGGGATTTGCTCTCCGTGGCAGAGCCGAGGGTTTGGGCTCCACCAGGGCTTTGATGTCCCTTGGTGACAAATGAAAGTCACCACCAAGGAGCTGAGGGGTGGGAAAACCTCTCGGGCTTGGAAATTCCCAAATTCCCGCTGTGTTTTCACCATCCTCTCCTCCGCAGAGGCCGGGGCCAGCAGCAACCCCTGTGCGGAGACGTACCACGGACCCTACGCCAACTCGGAGCCCGAGGTGAAATCCATCGTGGACTTTGTGAAGAGCCACGGGAACATCAAGGCTTTCATCTCCATCCACAGCTATTCCCAACTCCTGCTCTATCCCTACGGCTACACCACCACCCCGGTGCCGGACCAGCAGGAACTGGTGAGGAACCCATGTGCTTTGAGGGGTTGGGATGAGGTGGAGCTGCTCTTCTGCTGCTCCGAGGAGGAGCTACCCCCATCCTGTATCCATTGGGAAGCCAGGAGGAGCTTTGCATCCTTTTAGCACCTGGAAAAAAGCTGCATCCCACGGGTTTTCCCTTTCTTTGCCTCATCTTTCCCCTTTCCCCGCATTCCCAGCACGAGCTTTCCACCAAGGCCGTGGCAGCTCTGTCCTCCCTGTACGGCACCAACTACAAGTACGGCAGCATCATCACCACCATCTGTAAGTTCTGGGGGCACCCAGAGCGCCCCCAAAATCCCCCAAAATCATCCTTGAAACCACAGCTGGGCCAAACATCCCACGGAATTCCCGCACGGAGCGATGGAGGCTCCGAATCCCTCCCTTTTTTTCCCCCCCTCAGACAGAGCGAGTGGAGGAACCATCGACTGGACCTACAACCAAGGGATTAAATATTCCTTCACCTTCGAGCTGCGGGATACGGGGCGCTACGGATTCCTGCTGCCCGCCAGACAGATCGTTCCCACCGCCGAGGAGACCTGGCTGGCGCTGAAGGTCATCATGGAGCACGCCCGGGACAACATGTACTGAGCTGGGATCAGGGCTGGAGCAGCTGGAGAAGGGGAAGAAGGCAATAAATAAACGGAGAGAAGGATGAGAAAAGCTTGTGGTTGTTTTCCTTTTACCCCAAATCGGGTGGAAAAGCCCTTTCGGAGTCGGAGTCGGTGCCAGCACAAACAGGTTGTGCTGGGCCAGTGATCTGGAAAGGGAATTGGTTGAAAGGGCATGAAAATAGCAGGAACAAAAAGAAGGGAGGGTGGTGGTTTTCCCTCTGTTCTGGCAGAGGATGGAATGGGAATTGGGTTCCGGGATGTGAGGTCAGCAGGATTTATTGGGGCTCCAGGAGAGCTGGAGAGGGACTTGGGATGAGGGATGGAGGGACAGGACACAGGGAATGGCTTCCCACTGCCAGAGGGCAGGGATGGATGGGATTTTGGGAAGGAATTCCTGGCTGGGCTGGAATTCCCAGAGAAGCTGTGGCTGCCCCTGGATCCCTGGAAGTGCCCAAGGCCAGGTTGGATGGGGCTTGGAGCACCCTGGGATAGTGGAAGGTGCCCAGGGGTTAGAACTGGATGGGATTTAAGGTCCTTTCTGATTGTATGATCCCTCCTCACCTGCTGCAATCCCTAGGGAATGGGGAGCTGAGCCCACTCCCAGCTTTTCCAGGCTCTCCACAGCTCTCAAAGCTGAAAATGAATCACCCAAGCAGCTGCTGTAATTTACATTTTATTAAATTAAACAATTCAACCTCTCAGCCTCCGTGGCTCCAAACAACACCATGAGTCCAAATCCACACAAATCCATCAAAATGGTAGGAAAATACATTCAGTCCCTCCTTTGATTCCTTAACTTTGGAGGATCCCAAACAACTCAGGCCAGGTTTGTCCGACCGTTTCACCAGGAGGTTTTCACGCAGCACGGAGCAGCCAGGGATTCTGGATCTGTCTCCCACAGCTGGATGGCAAAATCAGGATTTTAGCCAATGCAATGACACTTCCAAGAGCTCATGGAGCTGGAAAAATCCATTCCCACAGCAGCAGGATCTTATCAGACTGGAACTGCCAGTCCTGCAATCAGCATTGTCCGATTCCAGGCTCGGAGACACGAGAAGCGATAAATGTGCTCAGGGATGTCGAGTCTGAAGCTGCCAAACTGGGAATTAGGTGCCATTTCTCCTACTTTTTGTCCTTTCACCAGAATGATCCCAAAATCCCCAGTGAATTTTGGGATGTGGTGAAGATTGTCGGCTTCAAAAAGGGGGGGAAACGACTGAATCCAGAAATACCAACAAACCCCACAAGACCGCGATAACCAAAGCTGGAGCAGGCTCAGCAATGCCAGATGGGAAAACTGGAGAGCAGAATCCCTCCAAAATCACCTCCAAAGTCTCTCACAGACAGCTCAGGAAAAATCAGGATTCCCAGATTATCCACAAGCACCAATCTGAGGAAAACTGCTACTCATTTCCCAGGAAAATCACCCAGCTCACTTCCAGATTCCAGCTCCCTGCTGGGTTTTATGGACCCCAATGAGGCAGCAGAAGCAAATTTCCCTTCAGCCACCCTAAACCTTAAAAGAAGTTCCTAAAAAACCTCTGGCAAAGGAGTCACTGGGAAAAAAAATTCCAGTTATTCCCCTCTTGAAAAAGACACAACCACTCACAAAGTGCCCACGAGCAAACACGACTGTCACAGCATCAACTGGGCAATTCCAAACACAGCTTTATTACAAATAATTCTGTTCATGATCATAATTTATTAAAAAAAACCAAAAAACCCTTCTGGGATCTTCTCTCAACTTTTGGCAAGTTGCTGAATGTCTTTATCTCTGCTAAAAACACCAAAGGTTGTGCTCACAGATGATTTTTTGGCCTGTTCACTCGCATGGCTCCAGGGAATGTTACGGCCACAAATTCCTTCAGCTGGACTATAAAAGCTTTGTGGAACAGTTTCTACCGGTCCCAGTTTGCTCCCTCCCCTACAAAACCAGTTCCATCACCTCTGCCCTGCCCTGCATCTCCAAGTGATGCCATTCCTGCTTCCAGGAAACATCATTCCAGCTGCCCAGCCTTCCCCGAGCTGCCAAATCTCACCGCGGCCGCTTTTCCCTGCCGATTCCTAAAAGCACAAACGGGCTGCACCGCTCAGCATTCCCAAAACCTGGATACTCCTTTATTTCCATGGCCTGTTCTGGATGCTGGTCCTGCTGCTGTGAGAGTGGCTGCTCAGGGATCCCACGTTGCCAGAGGGGCTGGGGAGGCTGGGGTTGCTCCTCACGGATGAGAGCTTGGAATCGCGGCCGGAAATGCCCCGGGTGAGGCGGCCTGTGGGAAAAACGACCCCAAATCAGGAATTGGTTGTGCAGAGGTTGGGGTTGTCCCATTCCTAGAAGGGTTCAAGGAGAGGTTGGATGGGCTTGGAGTAATCCGGGATAGTGGGAGGTTGGATGGAGCTGGATGGGGTTTAAGGTCCCATCCCACCCAACCCAACCCATGGAACTGGATGGGGGTTAAGGTCCTTTCCCACCCAGCTCATGGAGCTGGATGGGGTTTAAGGTCCCATCCCACCCAACCCAACCCATGGAACTGGATGGGGGTTAAGGTCCTTTCCCACCCAGCTCATGGAGCTGGATGGGGTTTAAGGTCCCATCCCACCCAACCCAACCCATGGAACTGGATGGGGGTTAAGGTCCTTTCCCACCCAGCTCATGGAGCTGGATGGGGTTTAAGGTCCCATCCCACCCAACCCAACCCATGGAACTGGATGGGGTTTAAGGTCCTTTCCCACCCAGCTCATGGAGCTGGATGGGGTTTAAGGTCCCTTCCCACCCAACCCAACCCATGGAGCTGGATGGGGTTTAAGGCCCCTTCCCACCCAACCATTCCACGATGAGGTTGCAGCACGTTCTGGGTTCTTACTGGCAGCGTCTGAAGGAACGTGCTCCTCGGCCAGGTAATGCTTTAACTTCTGCAGATCATCTGCAGAAAACCTCCACTTGTTCTCCGCGCGCGTGGGCGGCACCCTGGGCGTCGCTTTCCTGCGGGAGGATCCCGAGGGAGCTGCCACCTGGCAGGACGCGGGCAGCGTGCCGGTGATCAACCCCTCTGGGATCTTCTGTGCGAGGACCTTGAGGCCTGCGGGGACAGGGATCGCTCGTTATCCCAACTGGGATGGACCAGGAGGGACCGGTCATGAGGGATTGATGGAGGTGAAGGTTCAGTGAATTTGGATGGAGAAATGTGGGCAGCAAGAGAGGGGATTGTGCCCTTGTGCCCTGCTCAGGTGAGATCCTACATGGAGTCCAACTTGGGGGCAACAGCAGCAGGATGTGGAGCT
>VZTH01004786.1:0-54686 GCA_013397815.1 Aleadryas rufinucha | reverse complement strand
ATTGGCCCAAACCGGCACACTAGTCTCTTAAATAAACTGGAAAATTACATAAAACAATAAATGTTCTAATGTTCCATACCAAAACAGAGTGTGTGATCTCTCCGTTTGGTAGGTTGCTGCTGCACAGCCAAACTATTCTCAGAACTACTCCCACAGCTACTGACAATGCTGAAGATGCTAGACAGAGACAAAGAGTAGACATGTTGAAATGCTGCAGATACATGTATAGATACACTAAATAAAAATACTAGATCAGTATGTAAGTCTGTATTATGCATGACATAATACTAAACATCAATAGTGCAATTTTATGCAGAATCTAATTAAATCAAAAGCCAAAAAATATTTTGAAAAATAAATGGATCATTTCAAATGAAGTTCTGTGAGCATATAAAAAAAAGTAACAAAATGGTGTTCTTAGAAAAAATGTTTACAAAGCCAATGAACTTTAACTGGTGGCACCACCTTTCTAATGCAGCTATACCTATAAATGCAGGTCTCCAACTCTGTCATCTACCAAAATAACTCCAAACTTGTCCTATATTAAAGTAATGGATGAAGGACAAGTAAACACATAGCAGAAATTCTACAAAATCTCCTGCAAGGCAGGAAAAAATCCTTTGCTTATAAGGGATGAAACACACAGAGAACAAATTACACTATTAATTTGGAGTCACAGAAGATGAACAAACTAGTTTTGCCACCTTTCTACACTCTGAAGTCAGTACAAGTCGTATAACCACCGGGGAACCGACAGACCTGAAAACTACCGGAAAATAGTCCAGGCAGCATTATTTAAAAAAACCCAACCCAACCCAAAGATAAAATGCTTTTAAGATTCTGCTCATTTTAGTACTTCTGAAAGTGTAACAGTTTATACAGACTGGGATGGCAACACTGTGCACAATTCAAGCCTGTGATCCTATCTGACAGAAAATCCTGGACTTTGCAAAAGGCAGTAGATACCAGGTGTCTAATAATTCAAAGAAAATGTTCTAGTATCACTATGTGTGTATGAAGGAACTGGTGCTCCAGGTCTGGTCTTGCTGTCCCACAACTGCAGAACTGGAATCCTATCCCTATAATGGGATGAAACTAAATCTGTACCTGAGAAGGGAAGCCAGGAACTGAGCAAGGAAGGCCACCGGTCATGGCTGCAGCCTATAAACACACATGGATGTACACACAGGTAACACTCACAGAGGGAGAGTAGCACAATGAGGCCAGTTTCAATCCATCAGTTACTAGCTGTAACTATGACATCTTCATTCTCAGAACATTGCTAGAATTGTTTCTTCATCCCTTCAAAAATATTTACTAGATGTAAAGATTTCCTTAGAACTAAATAGATCAAGCCCAGTTAATAGCGTAGGAATAGGCATTTCTGTTTGCTCCTGGGTGACGCCTTTTATAAATGAACCTATTAAAGGTTTTGTCTTGTCATGCTGAAGACAGATGTAAGAAAACCATGCAAGTAACAGGCCCTCTCCCCAAAATCTCTGAATGTTCAACTGCCCACTGGCTAATGAGGAAGAAGAAAAAAAAAAAGAAGCACAATCATGTAAAATTATTAAACTCAAAGACCCAGAAGCAGACGGAGTTTTTATTCTACCCTTAAGGGGGGATCAATCACTCTCTCTCCAAACACTAGAGAGAGACAAAGAGCAAAACTTTTAGCTGTCTGACAGAGAAGATAAATTCCACCTCAAGAGCCTATTTACATTCTGCAGTAAGGAAATCAGACTAAGGATCACATCAGAGAAATAGGATAGAACCTGGAGGGACACCATGGAAAGAACTATCTTGCTGAATAAGGTTTACGCGGGCTTATTCACTGAATACTGGCAACTCAGGCATTTTCATCCTCTTTGCAACTAAGGCAATAGCACCAACAAATCCATACTTGCAATTAACAAATTAATAAACTAAAAAGAACTAATTTAAGTTTTGGATATTAAATTTAAATACATCCCAGAAATTACTACAAGTATATAAATGCACAATCAGTTATTACCCAAAGTCTTCTGCTTGCTGCAGCACATTTGAATGGGTAAGAGGAAAACTTACACTTTAAAATTGCATGGCAAAGTATGTCTTATCAAGTACATTGCAACCTCAATGCTGAAATACTTCACCTCATAACTAAAACAGTTTAACTTAAAACACTAAGCTGGCTTTCAGAATTAAAATTCTTTTGCACTTGTCAGATAGGGCTTCTATGGGTGAGACTGCTAGGCCCTTAACTCTAGGATCAGTGCTTAAAAAGATAATGCTCACAGTTTAGCAATAGAGAGAAGATGTAAAAGCCCATACCTTTTGTTCCACACTGGTTAACAAGGGAGGAATACCAGAAGATGAGGAGTTTGGCACACCCAGTGCATCGCAAATAGCTTGCACTTCCTGAATAATTTCATTGTGCTTTTCCAAATGAGAGCCTTTAATTTTCTTGCTGTGCAGTATCTTTAAAGCCTGAAGTTCTGTACTTAGAAATACTAGAGAGAAAAGCATCATAATGGCAGATTTAGAGACACTTAAGTATTTCTGCATCCACATTCTCAGTACAGCTACAATATATACATTTTTAAGATAACCATGATAAAAGGGAGAGTTTCTCAGTTCTCTCCTGAACAAGTCAGTAACAGTTTTCTATTCTTTACCTCAATTTTCTCTCACCTGACTTCCTACCTTCAGTCTACACACTGCATTTAACTGTTCAACTCCCTTCTGCCACAAGACCCCAAGTTCCATGGCTAGTTTCATGTTATCACACTGTTTCCTGCTGCTACTCCTTTGTCCAAATCCGACTTATACTTCAGACGTTGCTTCTTTCAATTCTGCTTTCAGCCCCTTCAAATTGTGCAGCTTTTCTGTTCAAGCTGCCCTGACACCTCTCACAAACGTGGAAAGTAAGGTCTCAGTTTAGGTGAGCTGGAACAATTGGATCAAGAGAGGGATCAGGAGGCCTCAGCAGGTTGCACTATACTTTTAAAAGAAATTTTAGTTTCTGCTAAAACAGCTTTCTAATGCTGCTCTATTTTTCACTTTGCACAAGTGAGTTGATGCATGCTGACCTAGGACGTGATGACTGTACGCATCAACTTAAAAACACATGAAGAACCCTTCAATGTAAATTGTACAGTAATGATAAAGCATACACATAAAATACTGTACTGTAAATGGGAAAAATGATTATTACTTACACAGGAGTTTAAGACAATCTTCTTTCTCTCTTAATCTGTCTTTGATGTCTCCAGATATCAGTGACGAATATGGACAAGCCATTTCTCTCAGAAAGCCACTAATTTCAAGCTGGAAGCTCTCTATATCTTTCACACCTATGGAAATAAATGCACAATTAATGGCTTTTTACAGAAACATCAAACTGCAATCCAATTTTTTTAACTTATACACTTAAATTGCAGATTTCAACAGCCCAAAGATTAAACACCCACCACCCCAGTAACATTTTTCTTAAAAAAGTCCTACATACAAGCAGACATGCCTTCTAATAGTGTATTATACTCATGCTTCGAATGAGGCAATGCTACAGAAGTCTGTGAAGACACGAACGCAAATGAACATCAGTAGGAAGTGAACAGTTTATGTCACTAAATAGCGTGATTTTCTGATTCAGAAGTCCCAGGAGTCATGAACCCATTATTTTCAGTGATTGTTGTTAGTTCCACTTCTATTTTGGTGAAAACGTAAGTAATGTAAAATCCCATCCAAATTCCAGCAATCGACAGCAATAATCAGGCAGTGCTGCCGAGCACCTCACGTACCCACACACAGTGCTGACTGGAACACTGCGTTGGACCAACAGCCTGAAAACACCTGGTACTGCAATTTATGCCATCAAAATATGATTAGAGGCGTGAATGTATTTTTTAGATTTATGTATACTTAAAACCATCCCAAATCACCTTATTTTTCCCTTTTGAAACAGTCTTCACAAAACGAGACCTTAATCTAAGAGCTACGTATACATAAATATCAGCCTGAGTTTGGCTATCTTTCTGCTTTCTTGTAAACACCAACACTGTAATTTCACTACTAGCTGAACAATATGGGTCTAAATCCACTATACAAATACTAAATTAACATTCATATACCATCTGTTGCAGTGATGCTTTCTTCCATATTACAAAGTGACTTTATCTGGGAACCTAACCAAACACAAAGCTCAAAAAATTCTGGTGAAGACAATCCATTTTCTGCTGCTTTATTCAGGGCTGCCTCCTCCAACAGGGCACCCGTGTACCTGTTCAGACAGACAAGCATTAGTAATAAGAAGTAAGTGTAACATAAAATATACGTATGTTCGAATTGTTTTACTCTAAGCTGGTTAGTAACTACAGTTAAAGCAATTAATCTTTCTACATTACTTTTGTTAACCAAAAAATTATTGGTCATTTATAAACAATATAGTCTGTCAAAACTATGAGGCAGAAGTTTTCACATATCTATCTGAAAGCAGACTTTGATCTCTCAAAACACGCCTGACAGAGAAGAATTCAAGTATTAATTCAAGTGGTTAGTCAAATTGCCTCCTAACATTAACAATTCACTGCCCTGGAGTACTGAGAATAACATAACTGAAAATTAAATTTCGCAGTTTCTGTCCCGTACCATCCGAAGCACATCACGGGAGGTGGGCAGGCACCAAAGAACGAGGTGCTGCCCCACCAGCCTCCAGCGGCCGCCCAATGCTGACCACCGCTGCTGCACCCCCGCACCCCACTGAGCGCCCGGGCTCCTCTGCCCTCCCCGCACTACACCCAGGGCGAGCCCACCGCCCATGCCGTGACCCCGCTCCCGGCCGGGGCCCGGCCCCGCCGAGTCTCCCAGCACCCGCCGGAACGCGGGGCCCAACCCTCTGCCGCGCTCCCCTTCGCTCCCGCCTCCGGCCCGGCCTCTCGCCCTCGGCTGCGGTGGCCCGCTCCGCGCCCAGCCGGGCTGCCCTCGGCCCCTCGCAGGAGGAGCCGCCACTGCTCCCCGGTTACCCCAAGGCCTCCAGCGCGTCCAAGATGTCGCTCTCCATCCTCGGCCCCGGCGGCAGCTCCCTCATGCCGGCGCCGCGCCGCGCGGTGCCCTCCTCAAACCGGCCCTCCGCAACCCGCGCCCGCCGCCGCGTTCCGCTGCCGCCGCACGGGAGCCCCGGCCGGGGGGAGGCCCCGGGCTGCCCCCGCCCCTCTCTCGGAAGCCGCCCCCGCTTCGAGGGGCCGCGGAGCCCCTCGAGGCCACCCCCCGCCCGTGTCTGGGGATGACCCTTCCATACAACCCTGCTCTGCCTTTCCGCTCGTGCTGAGGAGCGCCCGGGTTCCTTCACCCTTCCCCGGCGGGGCTCGTCCCCTCGCCNTCGTCTCCTGGCCCTGCGGCTGTGGTCCGGATTTGGCTCCAAACCCCTGCCCGCTACAGTCGCGTACCCCGCTCCGTCGGGTACCAGCCACCTGGAGATATACAGGGCCAGGAGAGGCCACAGCCACCCTTTTGGGCTCGGGACGTGGCTCATGCCCAGGGCAGCCAGCTCTGCCACCCTTACCCCAGGCCGCCTTTGGAACGTGGTTCAATAAAGCAGATTTTGAGGCCTGAACTTCTGCGATATTTCTGGGACCTCTCAAATTGTGAAATTCTGCCTAAGATGGTGCAGGCCATATCTCCTGGGCACCTGTAGTCCTGATTTTTCACTGTGGGGTGCCTACGCTCTGCTGTGCTGATATTGGCTGAAGTGGAGTTAACTCTCTTCACAGTGGCTGGCATGAGGCTGTGTTTTGGGTTAGTGCTGAAAACAGTGTTGATAATACAGAGATGTTGTTATTATTGCTGAGCAGCACTTGCACAGAGCCAAGGCTTTTTCAGCTTCTCGTATTCTCATAGTTGAGAGCACCCCAGCTGTGAAGGAACTGGGGGTGCATGGGAAGCTGGGAGGGGGCACAGCCAGGACATCTGACCCCAACTACCAAAGGGATATTCCAGGCCATGTAGCATGATGATCACTATTTAAAGCTGGGGGGAAAAGGAGTAAGGGTGGGATGTTTGGAGTGATGGCATTTGTCTTCCCAAGTAACTGTTGTCCTGGGTATGCCTGAACACCTCCCAGCCTGTCCATGGGAAGCAGTGAATTAATTCCTTGCTCCGCTTTGCTTGCATGCACAACTTCTGCTTTATGTATTAAACTGTCTTCTACCTAAACCCATAAGTTTTCTGGCTTTTTCTCTTTACTTCTTAAACTACATGTGTTCTCATTTTTTGTATTCTCTCTCCAGCCCCAGTGGTGGGGAAGCGAGTGAATGGTTGCATGTTGCTTAGTTGCCAGGTGGTGTTAAACCCCAACAGCCCTTTTGATCTCTTTTTACCAGTGTTTTCTTACATGGACCTTCAGAAAATCCAGTGGCTGAATCTGTGATGAAGACCAGAAAGGCATACAATCAGATGGAAGTAATTACAACATAGATGTTCTTAACACGTGAAATCTCCACAATTTTTTGAAGCAACTATTTTGAATTATTTCTATTTAACAGAAGATGTGGCTTTATTGAGTGCTAAGCTTTAAAAAGTGGGAATCAGGACAGCCATGACATCCTCCCACACCCACAGACAGAAATCTAGAAATCAAAAACATTGTTTATGGCAGTCAGGGGAAAGAAGAGCATCCTGAAGGCTGACACACTTATGTTGACCATATGTGTACATCCGTGCCAGTACCTCAGCAGTCTCTTTCACAACTCTCAACTGTCTTGTACCATATGACTGAACTTTCAAGGGACTTTCATTACAAATGAGCTAACATAATTTCCCTAAATGAAGGAGCACGCATCTGAGAGCAGAGATTCCGAACATAAACTCTTGCTCCTTTTTAAACGTTAACATCCAATTAATAGAACGAGAAAACAAGATAAGCAGAACTGAACAGAAATAGCCAGTTCTCTTTTCCTTTCTGTTTTAAAGTGGTATCTCTATGCTACCCAGAGTGATTCATCACTGTACAGTTGTTCTGCAAAACTGAGAAGTTTTCATATCAGTCAACAATGCAGGCTAAGAAAAAGAACTGGGAACAATTAGAAGTAAAACTAGCATAACATAATCTATCATAACTAAAAAGAAATCTGGCAATTTAAGAGATACTGTGTGGTACAGGTAGGTGGCAGCATTATTCCCCAGGTCTCTCTGTAAGTTTTCCTACATGCCATAAAAGTATTTTGCTAATTTATGTTACAGGACAATACCTAAATTAGTAATTTCTCCCACTGTCTTTTGATAGCATTGCTTATATGTATATATATATATATATATATGTATGATAGCCAAGCATACGTATCAGTCACTGTTTTAATTCCAAAGGGTGTTCTTGAAAATTTGTAATTTTTCTTTATACTAGAGATGTTCTGTGTGTGAGGGAAAACAAGTTTGAATTTTCAAAATTGTCTCTGGATACCCACAAATGAAAGACGATTTTGGTTGTGATTATATACTTATGTTCCTCTTATAGTGTTACTATTCATGCAGTCCACAGCTTTCTCCGTGTCCATTACTGAGTTTCCCATCTGTGGGGGAAGGAAAAAGAATCATGAGAAAGCTGGCTGAAATACATTTTGTAACCATCTATGCCCATGTGTGTGGACTTTGCCTTTTCCCCATGCCCTTTGCAACATACAAACACAAACATAAAACCACAAACACACAAGTGAGAATATCAAAGGAGGAGGTCTCAGCACACAGGCATTACTTTCCAACAGAAGGCCTATGTGACTTTAGCTAGATCACCAGTGCCCTAGAGTTTTTCAGTTTTTGTCAGGATTTCTTTTTCATGAGTCTGCCAGTTAGCCATCTCCCTCAGCAGTCAGATAGCTCTTGGTGCTAGCACAAGGAAGAAGTAGAGGTGCACAGCCAGGATTAGAAAATTAAGATCTGGATCAGTGACTTGAATCAGCTTGAACTGATACAAAATGGCAGCTGTGTCTGTCTGCACAGCAAGAAGAGGATGAAGATGAGGAAAGGTCTTCTGCCAATTTATTATTATGTATTAATATGTATTATTATGTATTAAATCTCCACAATTACAAGTTGCCTGTAATCTTGCTAAAAAACAAAATACACGACTCAGTTTTCTTTTGAGGTAGGTAAACCTCAACTATTTACTTGTATGGATATGACAAGTCACAAATTGTTATGCTGTCAAAACTGCTTGAGAAGTGTTCCTGCTGCCAGGCTTGCAATGGGCATTCTCAGACAGCCTCATGGCAAGAATGGGATGGAAGGGTCCTGCTTACTGTTGCAGCAGGGCCATCACCTCCTGGTCTGCACTGCCAGCAGAGATGGCTTTGGGTTCAATGTGGTGGGCATTAACTATCTGCTCCTAGAAGGAAAAATAAAGCTGCCCACAGATGCATCAGATGCACATTTGAAAACTTCATTGCTTAGTCCTTCTCGTATGCAGCATAGGAATAAAAAATGAGATCTCTTGAATTCAAACAAAACGGAGGCAGACGCTGTTTTAATGCAGGAGAGGTACAAATAATTTGTAGTACTAAGAAACATTTAGCAGACAATGAATTGACCACTAGAGGGGATCGTAGGAGTGGAGAAGGAGTTGAATGTACTACATGATAAATGCTTTCCTCTAATCCAGGCTCGCCTACGTGCGATGTTGTACTGTATGTGCACAGTTTAAAAATGATTGAGAAAAGACAGCACTCTCTGCATACTTAGGTTGATGTAAGAAGCTTATATTAAGTTTAAAATACATCAATAACAGGTTTACTTGTTACAATGAAATAGCTTCTTTACACAGATATTTTTTCACCAGTTTAACTTAGTACAGAATAAGTCTGTTCAGCTTCCATCTGTAAAAAGGTGCTTATCATTCTTTTAACTTATTAAAAAAATGGATTCTGTTCTTCAGACTTGCTGTCATTTAAACAAGTGTAGCTTGCTTGTTTAAAACCTAATGTTAAATTGCTTTTAATCTTTCTTGTTCTTATCTTTAAGGATGATTTAGGAGTAGCCACCCCAAGCAGTATAAACCTCATTACATCATTGTAGAATCAGACTGCAAGTTGACATTGATCTATGTATTTTAATTACATCAGTCTCACAAATGAAGTATTTGCAGTGTGAATGATGTTATATCAGTGTCACTGGACCTGAACAAATTTCCCCTAGCTACAAGGATGCTGCCCATCCATTTACTGGCTATCCTGCTGAAATTGAACTTGACATCCCATCATAAATATTTGATTTAGAAATCACCCTTCTAACGTCTTCCAGACCAAATCAAGCCACCTGAAGTAGTGACATCAAAGTTTTCAGTCTAGAATGAATTCTTTCAAGAATGTACAGTAATAAATTTTGCAGAATGCAAAGTTTGGTTCCTTGAAAATGGACTGCTCTCAAATGACTTTCTTGTGGCAGATCCCTCTGCACAGGGGTGGGAGAGGTCAGAACCAGACAGCCATCAACACCTTGCACAATGACTGCAACATACTCACTAGTACCATTTTTCCAATACTTGTCTTAAGAAGATGGTGGCTTTTCACTGTCCTTGAGTTGGAATAAAATGAATAAGGCAGTCTAGCTTTGTAACGTTGTAGACTTAACTGCACATAGTTGAAGTTACTGAGTTCTATCATTTACCTTTGAACTAGTAGGTGTGGGACCTAAATATTTCGGTGAGATGTACTCTCACTTTTCAGCATCACTAAATAAATACAAAAATTTTCTTCTCTTTTTTTCTAGTGGTGCATGACAAGAGAAGCATTATGACTATAGAAAGAACCTAGATTTCTTTTTGCTTAAGTGGAGTCTCACATGGAATATATTAATACACAACAATACAGAAAGAAAGGCATTGAACATAAGCAGCTTTACAAAAGGGAAAGCTGAGTGACTTGTGGAATTGCCAGCACCTTTCACCTCTGTCAGGGGACTCAGTTTAATTGTCTTCTTGCTACCAAGATAGTAATTATACTGTGAGGACTAATTACTTCTGAAATTTCTGTTGTTGTTGTTGGTTTTTTTTTAGGAGAAAGCGATAAGATGATTTAGCCCATAGGGGCCCAGTGAACATTTGTTTGCAGAAAAGGCTGCAGAATGCTGGTCATAATTTTGTAGACATGATTCCATAATGAATGAGATTGAAGCCACAAACTAGTGCAACATATTAAGTGAGCAAAAAAAGACAGACCTGCAGTAAGTCTGGCCCCAGCTACAGCAAATGTTCAGCCTGGCAGGACAAAGCAATGAATATTCCAAGTTCATATTTCTCATTCTTTTAAAAATAAACTGTGCCCGTTTTGCTCTTCAGACCATATGGCATGAATCATTTCAGTGAAGCATTCATCACGTCATGATTTACACTGACATTATTTCTTCGAAGCGGTGGGGCTTCACTGGGAGCAGCTTCATGTATTACAGCCATTCTCTTCTCTTTCACTTGTTTCAGTGAAAGGTAACTCCATTAATCTCAGCTCAAAACTGGAGTTACGGAAGTGAAACCCAAGCACAAAGTGTTCCTGTTTTTAGGTTTTCTGGTTGAAAGTTAATTTACTCATAAATGTACACAAGCATTTTATTTTAAGCTTTTATACTCATGTATGATGTAGTCATAGGTGCCTGACTGCTACTTATTCTATTTTCATTTTAAGAAAGTACAACAGAGAAAAGTCTCATGATAGTTATAGCAAATACAAATTTAATTAGAAAATCCTGAATATTTAAATGGCAAAGAAGGTATGTGATCAGAAGTGTGAGTTACCTGAGAGGGATTCCCTGAGGTCAGAAACCTGCTACTGAGTCCTGGCAACCTGTGTCAGTAACTCTGGAGGGCTGCAGAGTTGTCCAGGAAAGTCTGTGAACAAGGGCACCACAGACACTGTGCTGCATCCACAGGGAAACTGGGTGTGTAGATGTGCAGCAGCTCCCTCTTTCAGCTCTTAACTCTCTTTTATCACTACCTGTTTCTTTTTTTCCATGGATTTCCCACATTAAGTGAATTTTCTCTGGGTTTTTTCCCTTATTAACCTCCTGCTGAGAGATTAGAGAAAGGAAGAACTTCTGCATATAGTAAGACAAAATTATTTCTCTGCTAATCATATAGACAGTGTGACCTTGGGAAATCACTTAAAACTGTGTACTTCAGGTGTAAAAGAACAATGTTCTTTCACAGTACCCAGTATCTGGGTAGTAAAGATGGTAGACCAGAACTTAATACATGTAAGAAATAATAATAATCATCATATTGTACTTGACTGATAAAATGTAAAGTATCAGGCTATCTATCCTAGTTAAAATAAAAGATAGGAAATATGGAATATTATTAAATGATGGGAATAGTTTACTTCTAAAAAATCCCCAAATCAAAACATGAAGTTGCAAATGCTGGATCTTAAATGTAAAGCTGAGACTTTTCAGAGTATGAGACATCCATTCCACTGGGGCTTGACTCACAAGTCATACTTCACAATTTATAGCAAAACTGGATTCTTAACATATTGGAATAAAGATTTTTAACAAGCTTCCATCTGTTAAACCAGTGAATTGGCTTGGTCTGATCATGCTTGCTGTTTTAATAAATAGCCAGCATCATTTTTCAAACCACAGCTTTCAAATTAGTTTGGAGCATTTCAACTTCACACTAGTTGTGGCCAGTCCTGAAAGATTGACGTTGCTTGTACGTTTGGAGGAGCCTACACCACAGAGAGAGCCCAGCCTCCCATCCTGGTGGCTTGGAAGAAAGGCATACCAGTGCCATTCAGGAAGGGTGGGCTGAGAAGTGACCTCAGGATAGCCACTTCCTTGACTAATGGTATTGCAAATGAGACATAATTGGTCTCAAACAGGAAGGGAGTGAACCACTAAAGTCCAAAAGCAGCTCCCTGTCTGGAAGGTGTGTTTGCCACAGCAAAAAAAAGCTACTCTGTTAGCATGGGAAAATGAACTGAGGGCATATTTGTCTTTTTGCTGGATTTTTCTTTTTCAACAGCACAAATGAAAATGTCAACAAAGAATTGTGCATGGAGTTAAATTCGTGCTTTTCCCTCTCTACAAAAAGACATTTAGAGTGTATCCATATTTCTCAATCATTTTAGATATTAGTAATAAAGATTAAAGCAAAGCATCTGTAAAGTTAAAATGAATGTTTGTGGTCCAGAGTAGAGCAGCCAAAAAGCCATCAAAAAGAAGTCATAATGGGAGAAGTGACTAAAAAAAAGGGGGAGGATTAAAAAGATGACTATTAACAGCTAAAAAGATACACTAGCATGAAAGGGTGAACATGCTTGTGTTATGCAACATGTTCTCAAGTTTTGAGTGATAGGAATATCCAAAACAAGAAGTGATGAGGATTTGGATGCTGACCACCAATCTACACCATTAGAGTTTTTCTTGTGAGAGAACAGAAATAAATGCAGTTTGTTGTTTCTTCTCCGTCTTCTCTATTTCTACATCCATGCTCATCAGTTTCTCACCCATGCTTTTATGGGGTGTTTGATCCAAACTTCTTCTCTCCATCTTAATCTTGTCTTTGTCCCAGTTCTCCTCATGAACTTCAAGAGACTGCAAAGCACAGGAAGTGACAAAGGTTCAGTGAAATGGTTGCTTAAATAATCTAATCTATGTGAAGCAGCTGAGGTGACATAACTGAAATAATTAAAAAATGAGTAAATTAAGTGAGTGTGAAGCATTTGAGCCCAAAGTATTGCAATCTGACAGCATTAGAAGCAAATAAAAAAAGTATGATATGGCCTTTAATGTATAAAGTCTTCCTCTCATGGAAAATTCAGTACAAACTCACATACGTGCACACATCCGTACAAATATATATATGTATACATAAAAGCAGGTCCTTAACTTATATTTCAGGTTGGAGGGAGGTTTTGGCTCTTAGTCTCTCTTTTTCAAATGATTCACCTAGGTACTGCTCTTGTGAAAAGTTCTTAGCATAATTCTATTGGATTCTCCTACAAAAAGAAATAAGGTATTTTTAGAAAGCTTATTTTGCTTTCCCTTGAACTGTAGGCCTTTTTTTTTTAATAGTAACTCAGCCTTTTGGTTTTCTTTCACCCCTTTCACCCCCTCTGTTGCTATTCCTTGAGAACTGTGGGTGGCCGATGAAGCGGTGAACATCACATGATGTCACTTAGCAACCTGATGTTCATAAATAGTAACAATCATTTTCCTAATGGCCATTTTTCCCTGTCAAAAAAAAAAAAAAGGTTAGATGCATTCCGTTCTGACAGTGCTGAATTCTTCGTCTGACTTCCAGTACATTTATTGCTTATCCATTTCTTTTTGGGGGTCCAATTTCACATGATTATATCATGGCTGATGCTATTAGGATGCTTCTAACTTTATTCTGAGCTTACTGGTAACATATAATAACAGTAATTGTTAGCACCATTGAAACTCTTTAAGGATAGTTTCCTCTCCCTTTTCTTCAATGCCTGCATTGCATAAGTCTCGGATGCTCTCATCATACTGTTGGTGAGATGAAATCAGAAGCGTCATCCACAAACAATTTTATTTATTTTTAAATGCCTTTGGGGAATGCTCAGGAAGCTCAGAGATTTATCAATTCTTTCAGAAAGAATCTGGCAAGATTTGTGTGTACCCTCTTAATATTAGTATAATCATTTAAAATACTGGCTTTGCTGTGAAGGACTGTCTCTGTTAAATGTCAAATTTTTGCAAACAGCTTACCTTGACATGAGTATTAAGATGGAAACCAAAAGAAAGATAAGATTATAAACGATGGAAAGTAGAATTGTGCAAGCCTTTGAAAAGGATCTTGCAAAAAATCGCTTAGGAAATACAGCGAAATTATGCAACCACCTAAGCCCAGCTTGTCCTCAAGGAGTTCTCTGTCTGAGAGCACAGAAGAAACACCAACCCCAAATCCTGTCCGTGCAGCACCAGTTCCTCTCTCTCGAACCATATGGCTGCTCCTCGGAGAGCTGGGGGCTCTGTAACTGAGAATGAGTAATGTGGGTGAAGCCAAGACACTGTCATGATGTGTGCGTGACTGCTTCCACAAATCCTCCAGCTCCTCTGTAAATACTCCTCTCCCTCTCACTATTTGCATTGGTAATTCATACACCAAGTAAGTAATGGCTGAACTACACAGATAGGGAAAGCTATCTGGTCTTCTTGCTCCCTTTATTGTTTGGTTTCCTTGTTTGATTAAAAAAAATTATGCTACGGAAGAGAGAAATAAGGAAGACTGTACTACCTTTCTATTTCCAAGATATTTTTGTCATTCATACCTTCTTTCTGTGGATCTGCATTTCAGTTCTATAAAACTGGGGGAAAAAAACCCTCTTATAGAAATACTTATGTCCCAGAGCTCTGTACTGCTCTCACATAGCTGCAGTATCTCATACCAGCAAACTATTGCTATCTGAGCCACTTCAGGCACAGCGGCTCACATCTGGAGGGTGACAACAATGAAATTGCTACAAGCAGTCTTGAAATTTCAACTTCACTGTGTCTGGTGGAAGCCAGAAGAATAAACCTGCAAAATAAACTGCTTCTTCCTCTTGTTGAGGGAAATGAGGACAGAGGTACCTAATCACCAGTTCTCAGTCTACTAAAACCTTTAAACTCAGCTTAACAGGAGAGGCAGATAAAGTGATACATGTAAGGTATTACTTTCTACATTTTCTTCCTGTGAGCAAGCAAAATTAAGACTACTGTAATGAAAGATGAATTAATCCAAGATGGGATTTGATGTAAATTATGCAGATTGAGAAAATGGATGAGAGATTATGGCCTCTGCAAATGCCTTTTTTATTCTCTGCCAATACAAGGCTTATTTTTTTTTTAATTCACATTTTTATTACTATATACATGATGGGATTATTCACAGAAATCATCACATTCAGGGTGTGCTGGCTGGAGACACAGGAAGAGAAAGTCCTTAGCCTGATTACTTCCCAACATATTTTTATTTGCCTCCCAATCTTTTTGCATTTTATAGTGTGAAATAGAGTTGGGAGACATATCTAAATCCAAGAGAGGTTGTGGGGTGTAGCAAAACTAAAATCTCAAAACAGTTATGAGCTGCAATGAAGGTAATTTTAGGAAGGAAGGCTATTTCGTGCTCTTTGTATGTCAGTAGATGGTGCACTGTATACTATCTGCACACACAATGTATATGCATAGAATGGTTTTATAAATAGTGATTATTATGTAGCCTTCCCTTAGAGCAATGGAAAGAACTTCTGGGGAAAAAACCTGTATAATAAATTCAAGCTATTCACAATTCTAGTTACATTTACTTGAAAATATATGTTTTGTCCCTTATTTTCTAACTCATCTTTGAGTTCAGGTGTGTTCATAGAGAGGTTTTGCTTCAGTAGATCGGGCTTCTGCAGCAAAATATCAGGTAGCAAGTAAAAACATATTAGTAAATAATTTTGCTTCACAGCTTAACTGAATTTCATTGTAAGCCCCCTACACAGAGCTAGATGTTGCATTTAGATCCATTTAGGTACTTATCTGAGAATGATATTCCTTAATAGTCTTTTAAAAACCCCATTTTAACAATAAACTTACTTTTAATACATTTTATGTTAGCTCCTGATGCTGACCTTGCCAAATTATCATTCTCCTTATTTGTTCCGGACATTAGCGGATGCCTCTAACACAATTGTTATTATTTAGGACTTCTTTTGTAGGAGCTTTTCCTCATCCTTATTTTATTTTTTTTACTCTATAGGCAGCCATTCAGACACCAACTTACCTAGAAGATTTCCAATCATAAATAAGAATAAAAAGTAAGTAGTGCTGAGACATGACCAAACTTTGAGGTAGTCTATTTCCTGTTTCTTTTACTAAATGAAGAGTTCAGCATCTTGCAAGACAGGAAGCTCTCTATTACAAATCACAGTATGTGCAAAGTGTGTAAGTTGTCAATGGCCCACTGTTTTGGCAATGGAAAAGCTCCTTTAACACAATTTGAGTATACCTCATAGGCACCCAGGGATCTTTTCACCACGCCTTTCTCACACAGAGCTGGTGCTCCTTGCTCTCTATTTAAACATAAAAATAAAGATAGTGAAAAAGTATTGTTAGATGGAAGAAGTTGGTTTAGTTGGTGATTCCTCTGAGACACTGCTGTTTCCAGAAGAAAAATACGGTGGACATAAGGGAGGAGTCAGGATAACATGCTGGAGCAGTTTCTAGGCCAGTTTTCAGCTCTACCAGTTTTCTTGAAGACAAGTTAATGGAGGGGCTCAAGTCTTCCCCTAGATTTTGCATGCTACCAGCTGCAATGCTGTGATGTAAATGCCCAGCCTATCTTTCATAAAACATGAAAAGTCTTAGATGTGGAAGGGTAAAAAGCTCATAAAACTGATTGATCTGAGCGAGAGATAGCTTACTTATCCACTGGGAAATACCAAGGGACAGGCAAGGGTCCAGGTGTTGCTGTTGTTCTAAGTAACAGTCAAATTGTGTTTTGTAATCACTAAGAAAAGAGGGGTAGAGGTTGTATACTTCAACTCACTATTTCTGCATTTTCTGTGTTGTAGGAGATCCAAATTAGAATCTCTGCTGTGCAGCCTTTGGTGACACCCCTCAGGTTACACCCCTCCAACACCCCCAGACCCATCTGCTAACCCCCATCATCCCATCATGTGTGATGCCAACCCCACCTCCCCCCACCCTCTGTCCCCGCTTCATATCCCCAGTCATGGCCCCCCCATCTCACCCCCATCACATCTCTGTCCCCATCCCACCAGGCTGCAGGCTGAGGCTTTCTCAGGCAAGCCTTCTTCTTGAAGATTGTCAGTTATGAATAAATTGGTTTCACTGAGAAATTTCTAGAATGAAGTCCTCCCCCACCCAGCTGCATGCCTTGGAAATGTGCCTTTTTGACACAGCAAATGTGTGCTCTGTAGAAAGCAAACTGCACTAAAGAAATTTTTCAGAGAGCCCAGTGAATGGAACAATCATCATCCATTAGGAGCACTAACACTAGCTCTGATGGGGTCCAAGCCTGGCACTCTTAGCCCAAGGTGTTACTCAGACAGGCTGAACTACTGGGACTAATTCACATGCCCTCCTTACTGGAGAATTTTAGGTAGTAAATCAAGAATCATGGACAAACTATGAGGACTATGACTCTGTTTTGTGAATCCTGGCAGATCCCTGGAGCTGCCCAGCAACTTGCTGTTTGATGGGATTGCAACCTGATGCACCTGTATGTCCAGCCAATATATCATATACATTCACACATGAAATATTAGGTACTGAGTGATTTCAGGTGCTTTTCAGTGTGGAGTAGATATAAGGCAACTGAATGTGTCTGTAAGTGCCTACAGAGACACTTGAGGAAAAAAATCCTTGCTCTGAATTTAGCTCACAATCCCTATGAGGTGCAGTTGGCTGTCCATGAAAAGGGAGCACCTCCTGGAAGTATTGTAAAGGAAACCACTGGGTAAGACTGAGAAGTGTAGAGGCAGTACAGCTGTACAGAAAGGGGGGGCAGGTTAATGTACTTCATGGAATAAGACACTCTCTTGAAATACAGATCTCAGTTGGAGAAAATACATTTTCAAACAAAAATGTTAAGTAAATTTCTTCCTAGATTCTACAACTGTAGTAAACATTTATGAAGAAATGACCAATTTGAGAATCAAAAGGAAGATTAACAGCTTTAGTTTTATATGCTAGCAGCCAAATTAATTTCTCACTTTGTGGAATTGATCCAGGCTTCTACTCTCTAACTTTAATGAGTTATTCCAGATTTAAACCAGCGTAAGCAAGGGCAAGTTAAAAATACTTGTGCCACAATTGGCCTTGAAAATGTATTTCTCCATGATAGACATTAAACTGACTGCTGAGGCAGACAGCCCATAATAATTTTGTATTTGCTTCTTTTCCTCAGTCCTTAAAATGAGTTCATGACTTCATGACTCTTAGAGTAAATGCATTATATAATGAATACACTTTTTATTCAGTATTTGGGGGAAATTAAAGTAAATCTTGTATGTAATAATACTGCATGGAAAAAGCAATGATAACAATCTCATGAGGGAGTTAATATGAAGGCACTTAGTTAATCCTGTGGTCCGAGGTAAATGGCAGACAATCATGTAAACCTAATTAACATCATAAAACAAAGACAAACAGCATTATCCCATCAGTTCTTGGCTAATCTCTTATTTTCTTCAGAATACCATTGCATGAAAAGGTTAGGGCTTATATACTCAATTAAACCTAATTCCATAAATGATTTGTCATGCTTTAGCCAAAATTGACCCAGACTTTCAATCTGCACTCCTGCAAGCAGATCTTACTCACACAGGCAGACCTTTGGAAACAAGCTTTGCCTAATGGCATTTCCTCCACATTATTCTGATACCTGAGCACAGAGAGAGGGGGATTAGTGAGGAGAGAAACCACACAACCATTGCAATAATTATGATACCAAATTTCAGTGCGGACAGTTAAGTGAAAGGAACCTTGCTGAAGCATCAGCACCTGGGGACAGCTCCTGGGAATGAGTACGTTTTCTTTGGATTATATTTTTGGTTTGGGGGAAGAACTTGTGACATTTTCTTTGGGGTTTTATAAAGCAAATATCCATAATGTACAATTACATTTAATTTCTGGTCAGTCTCTTGTTTTCTTCTGCTTTTCATTAATCCTGGAGGGTTCTACATCACTTGTACATAGTCTTTCCATGAGTATAGCACTGTGGCTGAACATTATGAGATGTGCTTTGGATGTCACAAAGGTAATTTCTTTATAGGTTTATACACAGATTTGGACAGAATATCAGAGGATGGACAATAAGAAACTTTAAAAAAAACTACTTATTTTTCACAAATTAACTTAGAATTGGGTGAATAGGAATCTAAGAAGGATTTTTGAAAAGTGAGTATTTTTTTATCTACCTGAAATAAACTAGACTTCAGGTCTCAGATGAGGAGGATTACCAGATTAAAATATACATGATAAACTAACATGTTTTTCCTAGGCAAAAGAGTAATAGAGTAATTTTTTTTTCTGTTTATGTAGTACATATATGTTGCTTAAAAATAAACAGTTCAGTTATTTCATTATGTCAACTTTTAAAGGGTAAAAATGCTAAAATCGGGTGCTAGCCCTGCATCCTTGTCCTTCTTCAGGCCTGACCTTGCAGTTGGCCATCCCCAAGGAGAGTCAGTGGGGATTTTCCCATATGTACTAGCAATGACAAGGAAGACACATAGAAGAGCAATTGTCTGTCTGCTGGAAATCTCTGTTATGTTGTTCTGCTCAGTTTCAGCTAGGTATCTTCATCTCCAAAAGGGAGAGGAGGAAAAAAACGATTGGAATAGAGAACAACTTTTCTACTTTAAACTCAGAATGTATGCAAAATATTGGGTGCTCTGTCCATGAACCTTTCTATTCATTTTGTATTGTCATACTTAGTTAACTATATTGCCCTTTTCCTGTTGCCCTTCTTGTTTTATTTTTTCTCCTAATGACAAAGCAGAATCTAATTAGATTTTAAAAAAATTTTACCCAACTCTTGGTCTTTATTGAGAACTAATAGAGTAAAGAACTCACTGTTAAGAAATAAAACAAATTTAGAGGGATATGTGCATGTAGTAAAGAGGTGTCATGGAATGACAGGAAAAGGGCAGCACCTTTAAATTAAGAAAGGAAAATGATGTAATAATGATTAAACCACAAAACAGAACTCCAACACAGTGAATGAGCAATGAAAATAAGGTAATAAAAAGGAGTACTGAACTAGCTCATGAGACATGTTATTACAGTGAACATTATGCTAGGACTGTTTATTTTGCTTAGCATTATGGCCACCTTCAAGGTTGCTATGACAAATGTGTGAGCGTTTAACGGAAAATGAACATTTTTTTTAGCTAAGAAGGCATCCACCAGCTCTCTGCCTACTCAATTTCCTAAATTATGTGCCACATAAATTTAACTTCATTGGCACTAAACAAATGTTAACATTAACCACTTATGGGTTAAAGCAATTTTTAAAATATTCAGTGTGTTTCTCTGTTGACATTCCTCAATTCATAAATTGTAATCCATGCAGTTTTGCTTGAAGAAAGCATTCACTCAAAATGTTAAGCACAATAAAAGCACCTGAATAAGAATTTCTACTAGCTAAAGGGCTGATCCAGATTAAAAATGAATACATACAGCTTCTACTGGATTTAAGGGAAATTAAAGTTTTTTTCCTAACTGGCCTTTCAATGACTTTTTTTTCCATGGCACTGAAAGAGTCTTATTCATGTGTGACTAAGTGACACTAAAATTTATGCAAGGTTCTTACAGCAGAGGGAGTAAGGGAGGAAAAGCACAACAGGGTTTCTCCATGCAATTTACAAAAACATTTTCAATGTGGTTCATTCATTGAGCAGTGACAAACTCACAGGCCTGTTACCAGCTGGAATAGACGTACTGGACCAAACAAAGAGGGAAAGTGGAATTGAGACAGTCTGCAAGTGAGGTAAAAGTAGAGCACAACAAGGTCATTGGAACCCAGCGCACAGGACATGTCCCAGTGCCCTGGAGACAGGGCTGTTCTCCAGGTTGTAATCCAACTTCTAAAGATTAAACTAAGTGTTTGCGATGTTTGGGGGCATAGGAAGCAGGTAAGGGGTTCCCATCTGGCCTGTCAGGATGTGTAAGGGAAGTGGTAGAAAGCTAGATTAGCCTTGCAGTATTTGAAGCTGTGCAGGTAGTGCTTATTAATGTAATTAAATAGTGAAAATACTAAATGGTGAGTGGGGTCACAACGGAAGCTCTGAGATAAGAAGCAAAGATGGTGTAAAAAGAAGAATATAAGATCAGGAAGCCCAACTAATCACATCTCAGCATTTCAGAAGGAACGGATCGATTTCCTCTGCTGGGACCTCAAGCTAAAGGTACATTGCCCTCTAACCTGACAAGTAAAGATATTATGTGTGGTATTATTGATGGAAACCTTGTTATACGCTTTTTCTTTCCTGAAACATTGTTTAGGAGTCGCTTTTTTTGCTAATTTTTTCTGTGTTCCTAGGGGATGACTGGAAGAAAACTCATGGTTTGTGCATCTTAGCACAAGATTTGTAATTTCATCATTGAGGTGAATGATGATATGAGATGTAACTCCATCACTGCCAGATTAACAAAAAGCAACAGGAGGCTCCAAGTCATAGCACTGGAACCTGTAAGACTACAAGTGATACTGATCGTGTTCTTGCCTGATGTTTGCTGTTGAAGATTCAGGCTTATAACAGATCTCCTAAAGAGTTGTCCATGACACTGTCAAAGGAACTCTAGAGCAGCAAGCATATACATGAGGCACTTCTACAAATGTTCCCAAAGCTGATGCTCTTCTAAAGCTATAGGCAGCAAGTAGCATAAAAGCCTAAACTTGCTGCTCAAGGAACACTGTATGTAAGCAAACAAGTGACTGAGAACAAGAGAGAAGAAAACACAAAAAACCCAAACCACTTTTCTAGGATGTACTTTGTGGTGGGAGAGAAGCAGAATCTCCTGGCTGTGGAGATTTTGCTTGAGACACCACACTGTGTTTACCTGGCTATGGAGATTTTGCTTAAGATACCACAATTTGCTTCAACATCGGGGTGGGTGTATTTGCCATTCCTCGGGACATGCTGTGGTTCACTAAGCTCTGCTCAGCTGAAAAGAAACTTTTCATGCCATGCCTCTGCAGAGTGCTTTATGCAATATTTGTGTTGGTAGAAGAGCTGGAATGACTGTGCTTGAGTTAAACAGATGAGCAGAACTAATGCAGGGGGTTGAGCAAGGCTGAATACTAAGCTGCTATGGTAAATCCCAGCTCAGCTTTCTCATTCTGATCAGTTAATGGCTTGAAAGAATTGAAGCGAACTTATACAGCTGATATGTAGTATCAGCCCTCAGTAACTCAGAGCTATTTCACCAGAGGAAGACTGTCAATAAGCCACTGTGAGACATTGTTTACATGTTATCTAGATCACTGTTTAACTGCTGCTTGCTCACTGACATACATACAGGATGGACATAAAAGTCTTCAGCAAGCCTAAGTTTTCGGAAGAAATCAAGACTGTGCACTCAGCAATCCTTTGCATTCACTACATTGTATATGAGCCCAGTTAACATTTTAAGCAATTTTACATCCTGAGTGGCTAAGATCTATGATCACTCTAAGTTCCTATATTCAAATATATAACTGACTTGGAGGATACTACCAAAAAAACCCTCTTTGGAAAAGATCTTTGCTTCAGTCCTGATTTGATATCACAAATTACTGTCAGCTGTGACTTAACAGCCAGTATCATAAGCAGACAAAGGTAAGACACTGAGTTTTCAGGTATTATGCTGATCTACATGATGACATGGCAGGCTTTTGACTAACTCTGCACAACATAGCTATATCTATATAGAGATATACAGATATATGAATAACATAGCTAGACTATGTTCATTGACACTAAGCAGCACCTGTTAATACCTACCTCTTTACTAGCTTTCTCCACTTTTGTAAGAAATCAAGATAAGAGTGAACTGACAATCTTTTGAGATCTTCTTTAAAACTCTTGCTGTAGATGTGTTATTGACAAGTTACTTGCTGTCCAAAAAAGGAAGCAAAGAACTCACTGAAAATTCTGTTAGCCTGTAGCTACCAGCCACATTTTAGAAGTTGTTTAAAGTCTGGTAAGTGACTACCCAAGCTTGGCAGCAGCTGGTGAGGTTACTGCAAGTAGAGTTGATCTTCAAAGTCAGAGATACAGTTAAGCACTAACTGCACCATGTAGTGGAAGTAGGGAAGAAAAGATAATTGCAAGATGACTGCAGCTGATGAGGTGCCATCCAATCATCCATGTAAATATGCAATCTGAAATTCCTGTTGGGCTGCATCACAGATGTCAAAGTTACATCAAGTCCTGGCAGTGTGTTCACCAAATGCTCTGACAGCCAAGACTTTCATCTCAAGTGATGTTGTGATAGTATGTCAGTCACTGTGTTTTTGCAGACATGAATCATTAATGGTGTCAGCCTTTCCTAAATGAACTTTGCAACACGTGGGAGCAGTTCCATTTAAATGTTTTTACGTCCAGTTACCACACACAGAGTTTTAAAAACTAGGCATGCTTGAAGATCTTTTCTACAGTACAATCATTGATTACACAAGGTGAGATTTTTCACACACACAAAATTTTTAGAAGGCAAACAATCCCTGAAGAGGTCCACACACACAGCAGGACCTAGTTTGTCCATTTACAAACGTGTATCACTTTGATGTCTTGCAAAGGACAATTCTTTAGCCAACAACCTGATAAGGAAGCCTACATTTAAAAAAAATTTTAAAGGTCATTTGTATATAAATGATAGTAACACAATAAATGATAGTAACACTGATTTAGTACATGCTACTTATGAATCAAAGAGCAAGCCCAGGTGGTGTTCTGTCCAGGTCTACAAAAGACTCCAGTGTGTTACCTTATGATTGCCTGCTTCATGAAGTGGAAGGCTTCTACATCTTCCTCGAAGATTAAAAGTAGATTTTCAAGTGCAGGTGGTTAGGAAGAGTGAAAAAATACACAAATCAGGGGAGCAAGGACTTGAAATAAGCTGTTGCCCAGTGCAGGCAGCTTTGCACTCAAGATGTAACTGAAGCCTATCCCCAGGGGTGGGGTTAAAAGTAACTTCTATCCCATTCTTCAGCAGATATGTAGCCGATTGGAAATACCTGCACTGGGCAAAGCGCATTGTAAAGGTTAGTTTGGAAGAAACTATTTTATGTCATCTAGAAATATAAAAGTCAACTGGTTGAGCATTTTCTAAATAATTCTAAGCAATAGCAACTGTCCTAACAAACTATTACAATACAGATCTAATGTTCTCACCCTACTTTACCCTCTAAATGTAAATGGTTATGTTAGAGAAAATCAGAGGGAATGGAGATAACTGCTGCAGTGAAGGAGTTTAAGTAGATACATCTGGGCCACACATTCAGGGTGTGAAGTCAAAGTGAGTCTTACAGCTCCAGTGCCTTACAATCCTAACTCTGGTGCCAAAGGTATATTACTACAAGATTGAAGAGTGATAGCATGGAAAAGTACAACCAACATAACCACTCCCACCCTCCCTTAGCTTACTTTCCACCTTATGGGAGGAGTAGAGGTTTTTTTGGTTCACCTTGGGGAAAAATCCTTCTGCTTTCCTTACACTACTGTAAAGCCTCCCAGCAGCATTTACCAAGAAATGATATATACGATTAATAAATATTGGAGGAAAATACTGTCAGTGGTCAGAACTGTCATCACACTCATGAATGTGAGCCAGTTCAGAGGTGTCAGGCTGAACAAATGAGGACGGAGGGGAAAGCAAAGATGTGACTGGTCTAAAGGGAGAATAAACTTTAGGCAATAATTGAGCATTTTTTGGACACACTGGTGGATTAATGGAGAGAAAAGCCACAGAGAGCATGAAGTCATCAAGGATAGTGCAGGAAGGACTTGAGTCACAATCAGCATGTTATTGAGTAAGCTGATGAGCCAGACTTACCGCTTCACTGCTGGCTGGAGGTAAACCAGCAGGAATCCATTGGCAGCAAGACGCCCAAAAAGCAAACGATGCAGTTCAGGTACTTTTGAATTTTCCAGAAACACAAAAAGGGCCAAAGTTTTTAGAAAATTTCATTTTTCTAAACTTCATAAGAGAAACAGGACTAAGAAATGTGAACTGGCAATTATATAGTTAAAATCCATTCTAGTAACCACTTAAGACAAATGTCAGTCTAAAAATGGGATGAATATTTGTGTGCAGTAATATTACTTCGATTTTTCAGTAGTGGCATGAAGGGGAATGACTCAGTCTTCTCAAGTCCCCACCCATCCTTTGGCCCTGGCTACTAAGAACAGCTTAAATTTTGTAGTAGGTACAGGGTCCCAGAACCATTGACCAGCTGCCAGCTCTGCCTGTATTCACCCACGTCCAGTCTTACCCTGCTGCTGATGCTTCAGTCTGAGCAGATGTGTGTGCCTTCCAAATACACTCTGCACAGGCATTTTTACCTAGCTTTGCTCAGGCATCAGATTCCAGCCAGGTTTTAGAGGTGCTTTTAAGATAGACTGGTAATCTGGAAAAGATTTGGAGGTCCTGATTTTTTTTTTTTTTAACTAAACTTCCTTGAAGTTAGCAACTCTGTGAAAACATTTTTTGTGCCAAAAGAGCATGTGAAGCAGCTGTTCAGTACTTACGCAAACACCTGTGAATATTTTTAAGCTTACTAAACATTTAGCTTTCCCCCTCACCTCAATACCATGCTAATACCTATTACTTATATTGAAAAGCCTTTGTTCATGAAATATATTCATATTTTAATAATTCTAACAGTGAAAAACATTGAGTTATAATGATGACATGACTAAAATGACAATCCTTCGATGGTAACTTGAAATATTCAAGCACTACCAGTAGGATTTGCCTGAAAAGTAGAGATCAGATTTAGCAGGCACAAAATTACATCACTTATTCTGAAACTCTCTTGCTTTTCCAACATTTGTAATTTTCTTGAAAAACAAGCCACAGAATTGCTGATGCAGTAAGTGAATTCTGGAGATCACCTAGTCCAACCTCAAGTGCCCAAAGCGGGGTCAGCTTGAGCAGATTACTGAGGGACCTGCCTCAGTGAGTTCTGAATGTCTCCAAGCACGGAGACTCATCACCTCTCTGGCCAACAAGCTCCAAAAGCACTAAAGCCTTCAGAACAATGACTTTAGAAATGTAAGTTTACTAATGTAGCTAACACAGAGAAATCTGTGCAAGTCTGCACAAACTAGAATTAATCAGAAGTCTGGATAGCACCACTATTTTAGAACGGTGTTGTTAATTGAAATGTCTGGACAGCATTCAACCTTCAATACCAATCAATTAGCTATTCATCTGTGCAAATCACAGACATGCACCATTTACAAAGAGGAGTGTTCTGTTGTATGACTTGGCAGATTTCTGAGACACTGCCTATTACGGAAGAGCCAGGACCCTGACTGTATCACACCTTACTTATTCATTCAGGTACACAGAAAGGCTCAAAGGCCCTGGGGAAGTCAGAAGCTGCATAGCTGTATTCAGAATGTTTGAAATTTCTTGTGAATGTTGCATCACTTGTCAACACATCCTGAAGAGATTAATTTTGTGAGCAGGGCACAGATGATGCTCCTCTACCTCTGCTCTCCCTCTCTATTACTATGATTCCAGAGAGTTAATTTAACCTCTGTCCCACAGTGTACCTCTTCACCTTGCAGGGATCACCATTCTCACTTCTCATGTCTCCACTAACTTCCAGGCTTCTAAGAACTAACTGAAGACCACTAAGCCCAAGGAAGCAGGAAGAGTCATTCAGCATTCTCATAAGAGAAGTAGCCCTGAAAGCAAAAGAGTTCTCTTCTTCATAAGCAGCATTTTTAACACTTAGCTATAGAGTCATGGAAAACAAGAACAGTGGATCCTGCACAGCTGGTGACTCAAGTGTCTCTAGTACTGTTGAAGGCCAACAGTGACAACCTTCCCAAACTAATTTGTTCCACCTTGTTGGTTTCAACATAGTTCCAACAACTGTTAAAATTATTTAACTCTATTACCAATGTGATTGTTAGGGCAAGAGAGCAATCCAAGGGTTGTTTAGAGCTTCAGTGTTTTAGTTTTCCTGCTCCCCTTGAAAAGAGTTGCCCAGTAATGTTTTGCAGAATCCAGCCCACTACCCATCTTATAAACAGTTAAATGCAAATAGGCAAGAGACAAAAGAAAACTTAAGCAAAACCGTATCAGACTTGGAAAACAGTTCTTTGGATGGGTCAGTCTGTGGCTGAATGCCCACCTAATGGAGACAGCTTCTCAGTATTACCATATTCAAGAGCGATGCAGTATTTCAAACTCTTTTGGTCCTTGCAATACAAGTTTTAAATACTATTTATAATGGGCATTTAGTAATCAGCAGCAATCATCATCAGATGCACACATAGCCTGTAAAAACTCTATATGCTGGCAGAGAAAGCAGAAGACAACTTCAGAACACACAGAAAGAAAAAGGGAACAAGTTATGGAGAAAAGACAGGAAAGATCAAGTCGCTGTAACACTTCCCTCACAGGCAATACAAAGCAACAACAGAAAAGCACCTAAGCACATTGGCAGGTACAAAGAGACATCCAGCTCCAGCAAAGGGCAGTGATAACTGCTGACAGCAGCAATATGTTTGCAGAACTCCCTTTTACTACAGAAACCATATTCTCATATTTTTGGTTTGAAAGTAGTTCACTACACCGCTTGCTGTTTACATGGGATACAAAATGGCAAGTTAGCTACACAAAGGGCTAGGAGGTGTCAGATGGGTGTAAAGAGATTTGTATCCTACAAATGTAGTACTGGAAGGAGACAGCTCATACAGGAATGGTTTGGTAGGTTGCAATACTGGAGTAAGGAAGATTAGCCCATAACTCAACATCAGTTTTGCATGCAACAGTTAAGTTTAATCATCTTAACAGGCTTTCTTATAGCTAATTTTAGCACTGACCAGAGAAACAGATTTGATTAACCAGTACTAGGTCTACATTTAGAAGGGTGTCTCCTCTTTCAAACAGTTATTATTTGGTCAGCTTGCTTACCCTGATTCATGTTACTCAAAAACAGAATGCAGAAGAGGTTTTTGTTGGTGGTTTAAAAAATAAAAAAGCAGCAAATACCGAACATGAAATAATTGTTCCTGTGCATTACCTCGAACTGACATAGATAATTGCATACTGCTAAAACCATCGGATATAATTTGGTGGGTGCTGAGATGTGCCTGGAGTCTGCCAAACCACCACTTAGCTGAAATCACAATTAATCTGAGAAGCTTATTCTGTCAAAGACATTTTTTTTTTTTAATATTTCCAAACTCCTCAAGTCAGGGCATGGATATCTAGGGATAGAAGTTTCTTGAAGAACTGACTTACCTCTTTTTTTTTCTCCTTTTCCTTCTAGGTAAAACCAAGTATTGTTAGTGATTCACAGTATGCATTACTCAAAGCACAATTAAGTCAGATCCCATTGCTTGTGTACACACGCTGTCCAATCTCAAATTAAAGGTATAAAATGTGGATTCTTTTTTATTGTCATTCATTTACTTGTTATGTCTGTTTCCAAGCTGTTAAATTACAGCTCAGTGTTCTCAAATTATGGAAGTGATGATACAATCCTACAGATTGAAGTCTTTCTGTTCTGGCACAGGATCCACAGTGATCCATGACAGTAAGCCAAAAGGTTGAAGAAACAGTGATACAAAATGCTGAGTATTAATTGCTAAATGACTTGAATATTTTTGTGAATTCTCTTTAGAAACTGGCCACCAGCTCCGTGAACTCCAGCAACTGAGTTTAGCTCAGCTGTAAAGAAAAAAAGAACAAGAAAAAAAAAAGAATAAGAAACAAAAAAACCCCCACAAAACCCACCACCACCACCAAAAAAACCCCAAAACCAAAAAACCAAACTCAGAAGAAAAAAGAATGAGAAAAAAGATCAAGAAAAATACATCAACAAGAAAAAGAAATGAACAAGAACCCCTTACCCATCCTTTTTTCTTGTTCAAACCCAGAAGATTGTGCATTAATCATGACATTAAGGTAGATTTGTCTGAGATGTAACACTAGGTTTCTAAATTGTACAAAACCATGTTTAATGCTGAACTACTTTCTCATGCGTGGTTTTCACATAGTTCTACAGTTTTCTCTACTAACTCCTCACCATATTAGTCATTCAATTCATTTGCCTTTTTCATTTCTCTGATGCTTTTTCATATCATCAATTAAAAGCTCAAGTGTCTACACTTAATAGTCCATGTAACGTTTACACTTGGCAATAAAAATTCTTCAAGTTAGAAACTGATCAAATGAACAGGGAGAATTACTTTATTGGCTGTAACCAATAAGAAAACATTTGTAAAACCTAGAGGCAAATACAATTCAATTTGAAATAATCTATCCTAAACCCTGACTACTGAACTTTCAAATTACGGTCTTACAGATTTCTACTTGTTCATTTTTCTTCATGGACTGATCAGTTTTCCTTCCTTTTCTGGTGTAAATCTTATTCTGTAACTTACACAAAGCTTAGAATTATATTCAGAGATACACATTTTTGAGGTGGGGTGAAGTGGGAACTCAGATATATCTGTTTTATGTAAAGGAATCTTGATCTCCCCACCATGATGTCAAGGACAAGTACTGCTGTGCATACAAAGCAAGATGGTATGAGACCATTTTTCTTTAAAACATTATAGCAACTCAAAAATGGTTCTTACAATGAAAGATGCTGGAGTTTGAAGGTAATACCTCTGGTTTACTTCTTTTTATTCTATTCCTAAGCTGCAACATTTCATTTCATGTGCACTGTTCTGAGCAATCCCAACACAGAATGGAAAAACGTGATTTTTTTCATTTCAAGATAGTTTTAATCAGGTAATTACAGGAAAAAAACATTGAAACAGTTTTTATGGTATTATCTACTATGTCAACTTACAAGGATATGATGTAACAAACCAGTTACAAACTTAAAGACATATTTACATTATATACTCAAAGTAACAAGCTATATTCATATTTTTTAAGCCAACACCTATGGGATGAGTTAATTAAATTATACAGCATTTATTAGACACAAATAGCAGTTGAGGTTTAATGGAAACAATATACACATGAGGCACTTTGAGGTTATGAGGGTGAAAAGCAAATGGCACCAAGCAAAAGAAGGAAAACCATGTACAGCTTATACTGCAGCTTTAAACATGAAGGCTGCTTTTTCACCAAATGCTTTGACTTCTTTAACTAACCACAACTTTTGCAATTAAGGGAGAGAAACTTTCAGATGAAAAAAAGAATCCCCAAAATGAAAACCCAACAGCCCCCTCAACCCCTCTTTATATTTGTAAATGCACCAAAGGAAACAAGTTTTATCCACCCAGCTGCTGGACTTAATAGTACCATAAGGCATCTTTTTAAAGTTCTTGTTTTTGTTGCCAGCCAGCGATCCTGATCTTCATTTTACTAACATGAATGTATAGCTGTACTGGCTGCACATTGTGCCGTAAGCTTGGAAAAGATTTAAAGTCTGATTTAAACCTGGGCATTATTTACACAAGTGTCCAACATTATCCTCCAGGTACACATGAACAGATCATTCTGAAGAGAACTCATCCAAAATGGGAATGTTATATTCCAACATGCACAATTAAGGCATTCTTCAAAATACCTTTGCTTCTCTAGAGGAAACTGCATTGGTTAAGACTGTTTGAAACATCTCTTCTATAAGCTCTTGAAGAGTTTTACGTCATCATTTTCTGCTGTTTACTAAACAGTTCCCATAATAACTGTAGATTATTATTAGATATTGCTTTAACCATGTACACAGCTGTAGGTATACCATTCACAGCTACTGAATTTCATGTGTGAAAGCATACACCCACCTGTGCATACTCACAACTTCATTTGTACCACAAACCAAAAGACCAAATTCCCTCTGCATGAGCATCAAAACTCCCATCACTTTGCTGTGGGAAGAACTTTGAGAGGGGAAATAAAAAAAATAAGAATTATAATAAAAAAATGTTAATAAACCCCCTTTCTTATAAGCCCTGTGACACAAAGAAAAAAATTTTCGTTTCATTCCTGGTTCTTAAGCTCCTGTAATAGGCCATCACAACAATTTTAAACCTAACAAAATATATGGTTAAAGGCTTTTTACTTCAGTATTAATAATGAAACTTAAGAAGCATGACGAGCTAAAGCATCCTAGTCAGATTCCAAATGACTATTCTGTAAATTCCTGGCTAAAGCATAACCTAATCGTGTACCTTAAGCCGTGCACAGATAGCCCGTTAACTGCGATGTCATCAAGAGCTGTGCCTGAAGGCCGCCGAGCTTTCCCCCAGTAGATGGTGCCCGAGCGCTGCTCTCACTTAACTTCCCCACTTTCAAGGGGAAACAATTTTCACGTAACCGAGGCTTTCAACGAGCGAGGGACTTAATATTCAGTGACGGTTTCCAAAGGCTCGGGTCCCCTCCAAGCAACAGAAAGCTCTGCTACTACATGCCTGACAAACTATAGCTCCGATGTTAAGGGCAAGGATTACGGATCAGGGAAGAAATTTCTCTTATTTCCAGATGTTCAAGAAAATATTTCAGAAGAGATAGAATACATGTTATGTGCCGCCAAAACCAGAAGATGTATGGACGCAACAAGCTGTTTTGGAATGAGTTTGCTATGTCTGCCTTCCACTGCTCATCTCCTAAACGTAACAGTGGGTAAGATCCCTAGCACCAGAGAAAAAGTACACGTGCATGCTACTGAAACCAACCCTTTTGCAGCCTTGGATCTTTGCGTTTATTTGGTCTCTCAAACCAGGCAAGCTGGCTGACACTTGTAGTGCAACAGGAACAAGTGAGCATGGGCCCAGTCAGTAACCTTTTTTAGATGATATAAGCCTTCAAAGAGAAAAGCAAAAGGTCAAAACATTTTAGCAGCAGAGTGGTTAAATGAAAGGTGAAAATATTAATGCACACATTTAATAAAAATATCAAAGTATATGTGTCATATAAAATACAGTACAGGACCAGGAGTTTCACTATGTTTTATAGTGCTCAGAGGAAATTGCTGAAACTAATTTATTTCTGAAGTACATATACAATATGATCATATAGCATTTTCTTATACAGCCAGCAAGTTCTTTTCTTAGGTTGTTCATACCTCTCCTGAATTAGGAATCTAGCACTTACAAATATTAAATTCCTCTCATTCACTAGAAAAACATCACTATTTTTAATGAAAGTTGTTTTTAAAGTTAACAGTCTATTCTAGGCAACCAAGTTTAGCTGAAAATGTGTGAAGCATGAAAACCAACCAGAGTAGCAGCTTCCAAATACGTAAACAGTAAAACCTAAGACTGCTACTACCATGTCATATTCTTGGACTCCAACTCTTAATACAAAACTAGAAGCTCTTCCATAACTTCTATAGTTATCAAGATATTTGTCATCTTTTTCAATGTGAAATAATACTTTGAGATGATCTATGTACACAAGGCGGTCAATTCAAGCTGTAATATAAATATAAATGTTTTCTTTTAAAAAGTATTTTTACAGACAGTTATATACATTTGCTCATTTTACTTCTGGGCTACAAAGGAAAATTTAGGGGCCTGATACATGCAGAAAAAAAATTACACAAAATATACTGAAGAAATGCATGGAAGTAAGAAAAGTAAGTCATGCATTTTTAAAATTAAAATTATTAGGTTCTGTGTTTAATAACAAGGGTATACTGAAGATGATCTGTCCCACTCCAGTCAAGATGTCAAACAGGCACCTTTGCTAATGAATTATGACTGTTTTTAGTATTTTACATGTTTTTAACAAGAAGTAAATGTTTCTTACTTCATAACACAACAACAACATGTAATGCTTTTAAAAATTCTCTGCGGGTTAATTGATTAATTCTTAACTGAAAGTTCAACTTACTAAGTAGAAAACCATAAGAAATACCATATACAATATACCACCACTCATACACATACATACACACACACACACTCTCCAGCCTCCCTCCCCAGCCCCGCCTTCAAATTTCCCCAATTAAGAAGTTCACTCAGTTTTGCCTGGGCTGTAATTTATTTCTCAAGCTAAGTCTTTTGTTGTTCTTTTTGAACAAAACACACAGTACTTTTGTTCTTGCCCGTTCAAATTAGAAAAAGTTGTGGTTCAAAATAATGAAAACAATTTCACTTTTGTTATTAATCTTTTGTTTTAATCATAGTACTTGATAAACAGCTGAACAGGATCCTAGTTTAACAGAAGGATAACCAAGAACACTGATGACAATTTGTTACAACTGCCTTAATGTACCTTTTGCTCAATGAACATTTGAATATGCGAAAAAGTATTTTTGGAGGACACCCCAAAAGAAAACAACTTGCTGGTTGAACAACAGAAACAACGTCCTTTTTGCTATTATGTTGAAATCAAAGTCGTTTATATATAAAAATAAATGTTATGTTCTAACAAGAACATTTTAGACAATTACATCTGTGCTTAACAAAAAAATATTGGTCACTCGAGACTAGAATAATTAATATTTTAAAGGTTTTTAGATTATCAGAATGCATGGATACAACTCAACACAAACTGTAGCTGAAGGGAACCAGGACTGAAAATATCAATTTGTCCATCTGGAATAAAAATGCAACTAAATTAACTATTTAAAATACTACTATGGAATGTGACAGTAGATATGGTCCATACCTACTATATCGGAGGGAAGGAAAGTTTAACATGTAATAATTCGTACCTTACACATTTAGTTAAATATAAACATTTGTTATTTATACATAAAGTTGCTTCCAAAAAACTATTAATAAGTGATTTAGTTGCACTTAAAATCAGTTTTATTTCTCATTTGCTGAGTATTAACTTTTCTTAATCTTAAATCAACTGTCACTAGTGCACTTTTAGTTAAAATTTCCCCTCAGATAAGTTTTAATCCTTTTAAAAGAGCCCCCTCACCTAAACCATGAATGTACAAAGTGGCAAAAGTTAATCCCTTTTAGTATAATCCTAGTTTATATACTCATTTTATAGCCAATAATAAGAACAGGCTTCCCTTTGCAAAATCTCCTTCACAACTCGCAACAAATGCCACGCACTCAAAGGAAATAGTTAGGCGTGGCTAGCACTTGTAAAATGCCAAGGTCTGACAAGTCTTGTTGCTTCCTCCACATCAAGCATCTCTTACGTGAAAGAAGATTCCCTTCAGCTTGCCAAAAAGCTTCCACAAATCCAAGTTAGATGCTTCCTGGAAACAAAGATTTTTCAGCTCTGTTTGGCACAAAACTGATTCATCCCGCAGCTTTATGCTTTCCTCCACAGCACCCACACACCTCACCACAGTGATGGCATGCTCTCAAGGGGAGGTAGCAGCACATACATGGAGCAATGAACGAGAGTGCCACCAGCGCTAACCAGCGTAAGCAGAACTTGTCATCACTAGTGTCACATGAGCAAGGATCAGAGAAATCTCCTTCAGAGTCTGACATGCAGTGATACAGCATGCTCTCTGCGCAAAGCATGCAACTAACTTGGTAGATACATCTTTTAATAGGATCTGGTGCATCTTGACATTTTCCTCTGCCATTATCTTCATGATTAAACCTTTCCTGGCAGTATATACAGCGGGAACGCTCACCATCCTCTTTTCTTCTTTTTGAGTTTTTAAATTTTGATGAGGAAGGCTGAGTTTTAAATACCACAGAACTCTTTGAGTCTTTTAGGGAATTCAACTTAGTTCCATCCCCACATGGGTATAAATAGTCAGATTTTTTACTGTCCGATTTAGAAAATGGTATATTTGAGTCTGCGTCATCCCTCTCCAGGTCATTCTTCCACATGTCAGGATGCCTGTAGTCTGCATAACGACGTATCAAAATGTCACGAGGATTTATTCTGACAATTTCATCTTCGTCCTGAAAACTAACATGTCTGTTTGACTTCAGTGGGACCTGAAATGGCAAAGTAAGAGAAGTTTACTATGGTGAAGTCCCAAATTTATGTCCACCTACAATGTAAAACTTAGATTAGAAAATTAAAAAACCAAGACTTTTTTCCCCTTGATGCCTGAGGATAAAAAATTCAGCTTATTTTCTCACTACTACAATTCACAAACTTCCCCACAATAATGTGTTTTGCAGGGTATCAGGTCTATGAGCTTCAGTATTCTTTCCTGACTTTTCAGTATCTCATAAGAGCTTTGGTATTTTGGTATATGCATAAAACTTGATGCTGCTCTGTGAATTATGCTCAAAATTAGAGTGTTAGCATCTTAAAGTGGAAACTAATTCCAGAGATTAATTATGCCTTATGTGCTGATTTCATGTGAGGATCTGCTGCTTTAGGACTAACTCCCTGATACATTCACGATTGTGTTATCCAGGGGAAGCTTTCCTTAATTCCTGCTCTAAGTTTTCAAACTCTCTCCAATTTGTAACAAGAGTATTGAATGCTGGTTACTTATCATCAAAGGTGTGTTCTAGATAAGGATGTTGCCATATGAAGAATAATGTTCAGTATGATGATCAATCAATAACAGCAGCTTCTGAATGCATTTCCCCTTAGCTAATATATAGTACTTAAATTGATCAGTTTAGGACACCAGCAGGCAAAGACCCAAGTACTTAAATTCTCAGTCTGTAATGAAATGACCATAATTTAAGACCTTTTACCTCAAAAGGCAAGTAACAAAGAATCTGCTAAACACATACAAAAGCAGCAGAGAAGTAAGATAGAGTTCTTGTTCATTCCGCCTTACAGTGAAAGGGTGTGGGGCCATCAAAAAGTTGTCAAATGTGACAAAACTCATACAATCATCCAAACTGAAATACTGCAGGCCTTAGATATCTAAGTGTAAGATACTGGATTGCCACTTAATGCTACTGAAATCACATTACAAATGACTTGCAAGAAAAGGTGCAAATAATGACAGGATAAAAATTTAGCACGTGTATAGAAGTAGCTCCTGAAAATAGCAGACAGTGCAGCAAAAAAGCATGGGTCTCAGTATGCCCCAGTATTTCTACCTGACAGGCAGGCAATTATTTTCCTAGACTGTAGAACTATTATAAAGAGAGCCAGATTATGAGTGGGCTTCAAGTCAAATTCTGCCTTCTTCTCTGTCAAGTGCACAGCCTGTAAACCATTTCACAGAAAAGACAAAAAAGCCCTCCCCTCCCTAACCTATTAGTCTTCCAGAATCATGAATTATTTGGGAATAATCTTTGGCATCAGTATTGTTGCTTTGAGAGTGTTTACCTTATTAGTACTCAAATTAATGAGAATTAATGTGTCACCATTCCATAGTCAAGGACAACAACTGAACTGCATGTTCCTAATCTGTTGCAGTGTGTGAAACTACTGAAGATGATGTTTTAGGTTAAAACACTTCTATGTCACTTTGCACATGTCTATGCTCCTACTGCGCTGAAGTCTGCATGTCCTGGTTTTGGGGTAGGAGACAGAGAAGGGAAGAAGGAAGGCAGCTGGAAAAGAGGAAGGAAGAGCTGCTTAAAATATGCTATCTTCTGATTATGTAAGAATATCTGTAGCCGGCTCTAACCATCACTTCCCTGCTCAACAATCCTTAAGTGATGAGTACAGAACTGTAATTAGAGATGCTTTGCCCTGGGACTTTCAACTGGAGTATGCTAATGAGAACATTTTTTTTTTCTTGGCTCCAAGCCACATAGTTGAACTTCCACAAGGTTTCAAGGATACAGGGAGAAGAAAGGTTATATCCTATTCAGCTAACATTGCTCCTTTTCCATATTTGCCCAGGCTTTTATGCAAGCAGTTAGGCTTCCCCTTTGCGTATAAAAGCAGACTGCTTCTCAGCCCTATTCTGTTTTCAAACAAGAGGAAGAATCTATTGTTCAGCAAAAATAACTAGCTATGGCTAATTGGCTATTTTGAACATTTTACAGCATAAATTTATTTAAGAAAAAAAGCCGCAAAAGTAATTAGAATTCCATATGTTACAGGCATAAAGGATCCTTACCCCAGGGTCCACATAGAATATTATGCATGCATGTAAAACATTAAATAAAACCCATTGTTTAAAAGAAAAAAACCCCTAAAACCTCAATACAAAAACCCCACCCTCAACCTCCCATTGCCCAGACAGCTAATAGCCATTAAAAATGACTACAAATACTAGCAACTGTAGAATCTGACCTCTCCTTAGTCTTTGAAGGCTTTTTATTTGTTTCAGCAGAACACACCACATACATAGAACTCATTTATTTTTTTCAAGTCCCAAACCCAACACCTAAAAATGCTTAACTGGCATGTTACAAATAAGGCACCACTACATTCTTTATGCCACTGATATTAAGAAATATTTTTTGAATGGGAAATGCTGAAAAATAAGCAAACTGAAGAAACGCTGGAAAAACTTTGTGTATGAAGAGCTTACTCATTGAGTGTTAAATGGGACCTATGTGGATGCATGAAGTACATGAAAACTTACGACAATACACAATCCAAATTCAGATAGGTACAAATACCAGCAAAATTTAATGATAATAATGCACTCAGTCCTCTAAATAGTCAAAATTAAAACTCAGTACAAATGTCATCTATGTGAAGCTGAAGCAGGAAGGGAGGAAGAATGTTACAGCAAACTGAAATTCCACAGAGAATCTGATTCTGAACGTGATTAGTCAACCGGAAATCAGGCAGAAAATTTTTGCTGATGTAACTGAACCCACAATTATTGCACCTTACTTGAAGGGGCGCACCTTTAAACAATACACAGTCACTTGCTTGGTACTGTAGCCTTTGCTGTTTCTCCTCAAAGAGATACACCTGATTTTGCTCAGCTTGCAACTTCTCAGTATGAAGACACCAGCAGCTGCCTACATCATCACAAAGTACTAAGTTTAATACACATCCGTGTATCAGAAGCTGGAAAGCTGAAGGACTTGAGTATTTTTTTACTAACAGTCAAAATATTACAAGTAAAGATCTGAATTGTCACTAATCACTTCTTTAGTTTGAGCGTGTACTTCTTGAGCTGTTCAACTTATGAGCACAGTAAGAGTGTTCAAACTTATTTACACAGAATTGAAACACACCCAGTAATTAGCTCAAGAGCTGCTGTGCCACCTGGTAACATGCATGGAGTTTATCAGAGCCAGTGCAGTGTGTGCACATACAGAACATGAGGTTTTGGTGACCTGCCTGTGTTCTAAATGTGTGTACCACAAGACCATACAAAAACCAGAGTGTGTCTGTTGCTTGCAGGTGGTGCTACAACATAATACGAATATTTTAAAGAATATCTACTTAAATTTTCATGGAATCCCCCACAACTTCAGTTTTTGAGAACTGAATTCTAGCATTGTCATTTAAAAGAAGTTTCTATTTCATTTCTATCAGACATACACAGACTAATCAGTTTAACACAACCTAAATTATTATTTTCTCAGCAGTCAATTTCATACATGCTCTTAAAACATGTATAAAACATGTATTTTAAGCTACTGCACTTTTCTTTACAATGCAGGGAACAACAGCACATACATCACTGGTCACGGTAGCTATTAGATATTAGCTGCAATCACCCATCCATTCTATCCTAAAAAATATTTACAATTCTCTTTGCAAGTAAATGGGAAGAGGGAAAAATATGTACCTGAATAGAAACAAAAATATGAGATGACTTATATAAAGAGATAATTGGAGTAGATCAATGATTAAAAATCAAAAATTAATAATTTCAAGCTCCTTAGTTCTCCAGATAACACTGTTTGCTTCATTTGCCCATAAAGCAGCTTAAGAGCAGCTGATACAAGACTTTAAGTACAATCCTATTTTTCTCTGCAAAAATAACTAAAAAGCTTTATTTCAAGCAGCAGAAATATTTTTTGGTAAGTCTTCAGAACTACTTGAACTTGCATTCTGCTTTGACTTCTGCTATTCAGCATATTTTAAAAGCTTCCCATGTGTTTGATTCTAGACATAAGACCATGAAATTAATTATTGTCCAACCTATTAAGACTACTTCTACAGTCTACAAAAACTGTCAGTTCTTTTAGCTTTAAAAGACCCAAAAATGTATAGTGCTAAAGGAAAAGCTGTACCAATGGCTGAATACTTTTCATACATAACTGATATACTGATATATATCTTTTCCTTTCTGTATCAAAATAGAGTATTTTAGTTTAGATAGGCATTTAGAAAGCATAAGCAATGTTTCAATAAAAATATTTAGCAGAAGTGCCCTACTGTACAATGCATCCAAGACATCAATTTTAGAGATAATTTTCAATATTTCTGATCAAAACAGCATTAGTATACATGTAACCAAGATTGAGCTAATGCCTAATTAACATTTTCTGAAAAAATTTAAACAGCTTTAAGACTGCAGATAGTTAAATCTGCAGTAAGAAAACAGACTTCAAAGAAATTAAAGATTTATTCATGTAGTCTGGTGCATCATAAAGATAGGTAAATACCTTTGCAAAGCTTTACCTCTGCCATAATAATGCTATAATATTCCAGCTGCAAAGCTTATATTGAATATTTCAAGAAGTTGAGAGTATATGGACTTAGAACGTAGTAATTTCTTGTCCGAAACTATATACTGTGCCATTAATGCAGCAAGCAAAGTAAGGACTGCTTCTTTTATTGGTATTCTTACCTGGTTAGGTTGGCTAGGAAAACAGGCTCTCCTGGTGTTGAAATCCTCAAATGTTGAAGGCCTTAGATCTGCACGGTTGTAAGTTTCACTGGTTACTACAGTTTCGTGTTGAAAAAGGTGATCTTTCATTAATGAACCTGATGTATTTTCTTGAGCAGTCTAAAACACATAAGAACTCCTTTGAAATAATTTTTGCATTTATATAAAAACAACACCAAACCCACCAAGTTCATACATAAATGTGTTAATATTCTATTTAATGTGCTAGAGGTATCTATAAACACAAGTATTCTTAAATGCACATTTTTAAAGCATTCGGAAGTAGGCAAGTATTTTCTTTACTTTGAGTCAGCCTTGGTAAATACAGAATTTCTCTGCAGACAGTACACAACTTGGGCACTAGAGATACATGCCTTTGAAACTCAGTTGCCAAATCAGACTTCTTTAAGGAAGTCGAGATTAATCTGTCTCTGAGATGATGTTTAACTACCCACGAGCCTGCCAGTATTTACAAAAACACAATAGGAAAAAAAATATTTCTGAGACTAATAAGGCAAAAGCTAGTCAGATCTTTTAATAAATTAAAAGCAAAATCAGCTGGAATGGAAGAGAAAGTCAGTTTTAACCTATACTGGCCCAATTAAAATATCTAATTGCAGGAAGTGTGAATTAAACAATTAATGACTGTCTTTTCGCAATTAAAGTGATATCAGGCAATTTGATACAAAAGTGAGACCATGAAGCAACGTATAATGAGATATCTGCAGGACCTGCACCATTCAGAATAAGGAAGAGGAAGTATGTTTGGGTGGAATACTGGCTTGTAAGATGATCCAATTTCTGAAATGAATAGAAAAACAAACAGTTCTCATTCTTTAAGCTTGACTGACTGGGACATACTTAGGATACAGCAGAGCATTTTGATACAAATTCCATTGGGCTGCCAAAAATATACTGTATGATGTTTTGTTTGCATTGAGAGACACTGTAAAGTTAACTGGCTGTCATCATCTGATAGCACTGAGAAAATTCTGGCATCATCCAGCTTCCAGCAATGAGAATGTTTCAGCTTTATTATAAGGATTTGTATGCATCAAGAAAACATTAAGAAGAAAAGAATAAAAATACTACAGAAAAATACTGAGGCAGAGGCAAACCTAAAGTTTTGGCATGTTGGCAGGTTAAGTATTAACTCTGAATCATTAGATTTTCACTTATCAAAATACTTAAGCAACTTATTCCAGGATTCTATTAGTACCTCACATACATAAAAGCCTAATGTATCAAGTTCTAAGACATCTAGATAATATGAAGTAGCTGGTCTGTAGCTAATTTTGTAGGAGAAAGAAAATCATTACATCACTAAGAATTTATACGTTGTTCAGAAGCACCGTGTGGGAAAACATTAAATTTAGTAATTAATTCATGATCACCGCAATTACCACTAGAAAGCATACACCCCAAGAAAGACAATAGCTCACTCAATCAGGTTAAAGTTCCCCTGAAAAATTTTGAAGACAGGCAAAATGCCAAAAAGAAGTACTATTTGTAGATCCTTGAGCATGACACCACCACAAAGTAATTGACCCTGTTATTGTCAAAATTAAATTTTCTGGTCAAACACTGTTGGGAAAGGTGTACAAAAGAAATGTTGGAATGACTGACAACAATTAGACTTCATATATGTATACTTATTTTAAGAGCAAAAAGCATCAAATATTAGTGCAATAACAAACATCTTCCTAGCAGGAGGTACTCCTGCAGATACATTGCCCAATGACATAAAAAGCTTCCAAAACAGCGGTTCAAACCACAGAAGAGCTGTATTCAAAATGAGGAAGAAATGCCTACAACCATTTTTGGTCTGAGCAATGTTAAAAATGACTACAAGCATTTAAGTTAACAGCTAGAAGCCATTTTAGAGAAACCACAGTGATAAGCATCCCCTTTCCCCTCCCCTGGACCTTGAATGGTCTAGGGAGAAGGGAGCAAGTTGCAAAAACTTCTACTCCTTCCTTCCCAGGGAAAAAACACATACTACCCACAAGCCAGTCTTTATCCCTGGGTGAGATTTGCAGCAGCCTGCATTATTTCCTGTCCCTGCAGGTGGTTCACACCTTTTTTCTTTAAAAATAAACTACCTACACTATAGAGCACAAAGGACACGCACATGCTCACACAGGCAGACACATGCACTCCCCTTGGCAGTCAAGGAGGGCTCCATCTAATGAAGGACACAGGCACAGATCATCTCTTACTGTGCTAACTAGCACTGCCAGATGATGTACGAAACCCAAACCTTAAAGCAAACCTTTGTGCCCTATACACAGCAATTATCAAAGAATGCTTCTAGAAAATTCCAACACAGATACCACAATTCAAACTAATTGACTTCAAGGACAAATTTCGGGGTAGCAGCAGACAGAGAAAGGCATCTGACCTTTTGTAAGGCAAGAACTTGCCAGACAGCATTTTGGAAAGCACAGTGCTCAGCTTACCAGCCTATACACTACAGGTAAGTGGACACAGACTAACTTCTGGTATTAAAATGAAAAGCAATCATGTCAGGTATGATCTTTAGCCAATAAATATGCACTATGATGAATTACAGAAATGCTAGATGAACATGCTGAACTCTCTGCTTTTAATTAAACTGTAGTTTAGATACAGTCAAACCACGTTTATTAGTATCCAAAAACCTTTTCCTTGGACAACACTTCCTGCTCCAATGTGATGTTTTATGACAAGGTCATAAACACCTGAAAACCCACATTTTTAATGGAAACACTGACAATCTGAAGTAGGAAACAAAAGTGGTATTGTGTTGAAAATGCATTTAAGTAAGAAGCAAACATATAAAGTTTTCCACAAGAACATATACAGAACAAATATACAGAATATCACATAGTAACACAGATGCACACATTCTCCTTTTCTACTGTCCAAAGCAATTACACCGCCCACATTCAATATTCTTTAACCACAGCCTACAAAGTACAGTACTGGCATAGGTTATTCAGTATCATCTGTAACGTAACCTACGCCAGTTTTTAATGCACAACGGAAATCTGGTTCGCTCCCAGCTGCTGGTATAATAATTACTGTCCTATGGTTGCTAAGAGATACTCTGAATTTTTTTCCAAGACTACTAAAACATTTCTGTGAGCACAAGCAAAAGGATGCTGGGTAAAGCAATAAAATGACTCCAGCTGTAGCTATCCAGCAGAATTCAAAGCCAGATGACAGCTGTAGAGAAAATGAAAACCAGACTGAGCTTCTCTTGTTCTTCAAATTTTCTTTCCTTACTTCTCCCAGTTTGCCAGAGTTAAGTCTGGGAGAGAATTCAACATTGTTCTGCAAACATTGTTAAAAATGTTCTCCTCTAAGTAAGTTTAAGGATTACACAGAAGGATGGATGAGAGACCACATTTCCGCTGCATCCCAGATCTTGCATTTACTTCCCATGAGGCCCAAAAATCTGCTGTTTGATGCTAACCAACACAAGAAACCCTTAAATGCTTTTTCCTTAATTTTTCAATTGTGAATAAATGACACACGTTTCAGAAACATCTGAATGACTTCCTTCTGCTTTAGCTGTTTCTGAGACTGATGGAGCAATATATTTGGCAAAGAAACTATTATTTTCAGGTATGTGTTTCTGACATAGGCCAAAATATTACCTAGATTACTCTGAATATTTTGCACAGCTTAAACTAAAAAATAAGATATTTGACATGCCTCTTTTTTCAAAGGCTTTTCTACCTGAATATATAGAGAACACTACAGGTAAAGAGGTGCTAGGAATACTGGTGAGGAGAAAAAAATATAATTCCTCCTCGTTTTTAAATACAACTCAAAAAAACCTTAATAAACCAAAATGATTTAGCACAATATATGACTAGATTTATTTGAAATTGATAATATGAATTAGTATTACTTTTAGTTCCAAGAATTGGACCTAAGCAGTTTATTAATCGCACTAAATATTTCTAATCTTTCGTGTTTTACCATGTAGTATTGCCTTATCCATAAAACAACAGAGTGTGTCAAGGGTAAATTATTTCACATTTTCTTACAAGTCTTAATGTTAAGTTATTTTGGTAAAATAAAACTTCTGCAAACATTTTGTTAGAGACAAAACAAATTGAGTGGTCATTAAATGCACTTATGAAGAGGTCACTAAATAGTGTATTTACAAAGAGGCACATGAACGATTAATGTCTTCCCTACCTGCAACAAAACCACTTAAGATGCATGTAAGTTGCAGGCCTTTTCCCTTTGCTATTAACAAAAAGTCCAATGTACTTGCTCCTGAAAGAACAAGCCAACCTTTTTATTTTCTGCTTACAATTTATCAGACTACAGTTTTCTTCTGCCAGTAGTAAGAAACTCAAAAGCATAAGTGATCCAATTCTTATTACTTCAAATCTGTTAAAATGTGTTGGTAGCCTGTAAGTAACACCAATATGGCTGAATCAACAAAACCTGAAAGAAATTAAAGCTCAAGTACTCTATTTTTCAGTTCACAAAAACAAGACCTATGCATCACAGGATCCAACCCCCCCCCCCCAGAAATAATTTAAAATGCATGAGCTCTAGATTTCATTTAGATTTACTTCTAAGGAAAAAAAAAATTTTTTTCATTTTTTTTCAATTAAGCTAGATGAGTTTTAGAGCAAGAAGTTTACGTTTGGTAGAGGAAAAGAATCTGAGCCAATCTTTTATCAAACAAGCAAACTGACTTACACAAGCTGCTCGTTTACTACATTCAAAATGCAGGATTTTATACCAAAAACATCTAAACTTCCTAACAAAACAAATTCCCAATGTATATCTCCATGTAAGTACATATACATTTCCAGGTTCCATTTACTAACATTACAGGAAATCAGACAGCTCTGCATTAACTCATTTGTGGATTTCTATTTGAAATTAATCTGGTAAGACTAGGGTTTATTGGATGACATGAACAATTTGCATCTAATAAGTCAATTAAACAACTAAAAACAATTGTAATAATTTAAGCAACCATGAAAACCCTTAAGTGATAAAATTCTTTTAATACTAGGATTTTAACATTATTTGTGAACAACAGAGAGGCTAAAGAAACTATAATGAAGTGATGTCTTCTTAAAATGGTAAATTTGATCTTCAGCTTTCTCAGGGAGATTTTATTTACAAAATGCAAATAAAAAAATCAAAAATTTAGTGAACCAAGGTATAACATAGCAAGCCAATTTCTAGCCTAGAAGGCACAAGACAAGAGTTCAGTGTTTGGATTTACATTTGAGAAATGAACATACAACTTTTGGACAATCACTATTTCTGCTAACTACTTCTATAAAATGTGATAATACTTATTACAAGGAAGCATTGAGATTTCACAGTGAGATGATAATTTTTTATCTTATTTGGATCCTTTTATTTGCTCTCTGTAGCACCAAATGTAATCAGCCAGTAAAATAATTTATGAAGCACGTTTAGCTTTCTTCATCTAGTCATCCTCATTAAAAAACTAAACAACAAAAACAAGCCACTGTTAATGAAATTTATGTACAAACTAAATACTATATTTATACTTCAAATGTACAGTAAATATAGGATTCCTGCTGTGTAAGATGACTAGAAGAGTATAGGAAAAAATACTCTTTAATATTCTATCCACACTCTAAAATGCCCTCACATAGATATACTCCAAAACACACTCAAAAGCACTAATAGAGACTTTGGAAAACAGCTTATAAAATAAACAGGGAAACAAAAAATCATTAAGCCTTTTAAACTACACAGAAGTGGCAAGAAGTGGGGGACAAGTCAACATGACTCGTCAAATATTCAATACATTATCTTTAAAGAAAGATGGTTTTATCCATCAAGTTAAAAAGACCCTGGGGTATCCAGTTTCACTTATCAGAGTATCAGTCTTGGTAGGGAAAGGAATTAATAATTTGAAAGAGAATGTGGACTATTTGGTATTTCAAAGGTATTCTTGGAGACTAGACCTGATGCCTGTAACTAAAATGCTGTAACTTTTCTACACTCAAATTCATTACCCTGCAATCACAGTTTCATTCTTGATACATAAACCTGGTTTAGATGAAGCGTAGCTAAACCAGGGTGGATTCTGTTTTCCCTGCATTTCTTTTTTTTTTTCTTCCTTCAGGTATTGTTACTGATAGACAATGCTAGTATCACTTATTTTACTTTGGTATGCAGAGATATGGTAAGAGATATTAGCTAGCTTTTTTGTCTTTAGAAAACAGGACATCTACTTACAGCACAAATCCACTATTAAGCAATGTGTATTGTGACGAAGTCATTAAGTACGTTTTCCTGTCTAGAATGTAAAAGATAATTCTACCAGCAGTTTGTACCACACAAGATTGTTTCTACCTGTAATACATACATAATGTGTATTTTTATATATATAAGCTGTTTTACAGACATTTAAAAAAAATATGCATTTATTTTTAAAAATGGAATATAAAGTAAACATATATTTACATATGTAAATATGTGGTGTATTGATATTCACATGTATATAGAATAGATGTTGTAAATACACTTTTCTCCACTTTAACAAATTTGTAACTACAAAGAATGTCAGATATTTTCCTCAATTTTGGCATCCTTATATGGAAACGTAATAACTAGGCAGCAAAATCAAGAGGTAATTGGTTTGTTCTAATCTCATTAGGCCTGTAGAAACTGTTCAATTATTAATCCTTGCAACAAACCATGTTTAAGCAAGACTTTTAAGAGCTGATTAAGGACTGCATTAACTTTGGCACACATTTCCTTCACCCTGTCAAAATCTCATTTCTTTTTAAAATCTGAAATATGTAATATTTATAGCAATTTTACTTTCAAGTGCCTTAAAATAAAGCACTGCAAATAAAGAACAACAGGTGATTGCACAGCCAACACACAAAGAAATACATTTCTTCTACCACAAAATGAAAAGCTATCAGGAAACTTCTGTATTGCCACTGCATTGCAGTATCCTTTCTAAATACTTGACTCAGTCTCCTATCATAGTATCTTCAAAGCTGGCTGCTAATTTTCTTGATTTTGTGTTGCAGAGGTTCTACACTGGATCTATTTACACTGATACAGAATGTATTATTGCATAAGAGACAAGATTCTTTCCCAGAAGAAATCACTTAGTAACACTATCAGTTTTCTGAATAGTCATTAAGACCCCAGAGTCAACTTGTTTCTTTACCATCTTCATATTAATTTAAATATCTGCACTCTGAAAACTGAATATATGTGTGAATGAAGACATGGCTTTCCCTAAAACCATAAATAAGAATGAAAAAATGACAAAAACAGACACAAGTAGGATTTACTCAGTTATATGATAGTTATTTACTCTGTATGTGTGTGTATATACATATATATATGAATACATTCATAATTTTTTTTATACTGGCTTTTTAATTACATGGATTCTTGGATATTACCAGGCAGTGCTATGCATAAGTGTTACAGTACTCTTGGTATATGATATGGTATACATGTAAAGCACTGTAACTCTGAAGCATGGTTGGACATAAATTTGTATCTCTTAAGCCATTATGACCTATAGGAATTGAATAGTGTGAAAAAGGATCAATAAAAACTTGAATCTCAACAAGTGACTACTTTATTTTCAGTATGTTTTTTAAAATTGTCTGTACTTCTGTCTTTGCACTAAGTTCTTTTAACCATTGTCTCAGTATCCTATCAACTCTAACCATTTGATGTTAGAAGTGCTTTATCACTGCAAAGTGAAATGTAAGAAAAACAAACAGGATGTACAAGTAAAAAATTCCTCATCCCTCTATTTTCTTTTTCACAGAAGAATATTTCATATTTCCATATGATCAAAGAGGACATATAACTTGAACAGACATTTTGAACTTCAAAATTAAACTCAGGATAGTTAATATGATTAACTATCCTGAGTTTAAATAATAAATAAATCCATAAATAAATCCTATTTATGGTTTAAATAATGACTACTTAGTTTAGGACAGACAGTATTGTAAGTCTTCTAGATAATTGTTCTGGAACTTATTTCATGAAACTGAATTTTCCTATTGCTCTTATTTTGCTTAGTCTCACTAACAAGAGCAAAATCTGTTCAGCACATTTGTAAAAGAAAAAAAGCGCAACTAATTTAAAAATTTACTCACTTGAAAGCAGTCTTCTGCCACTTCAACATCATTTTGGGAGGGTGGATAACCTTCATTTAAAGAAGAAAAAAAAAAGTAGACAAGGTTATTTTCTTCTTACTTACTGCTTACGCCTTCCAATAATCCACACAATCTCTCAATATCCAGTGATGATGATATAAATATTCTTGTTTACTTTTTTAACCTATAGATCACCGTATTTCAAATTGATTTAGTAAGCATCATTCATTTCTACACTCTGCATTTTATATACTGAGTATTCCTAGCCACACTCCTCTCTCTTGTTCCCACCTTTCTTATAGAAGCATTTTCAAAGTCTTATCAGCAGTCAGAAGCAAGGGAGTATATTCCTCTTCATGTAGCATTTTGAAAATTAAAGGCAGACACATTAGGTTGGCATGAATGTACACTGTGCTGTATTTTGCTATAAATCAGCAGAAATTGAAACTGTGAGACCCTAAGAGAAAAAACCGACTCTCATGTTCTCTAATTATTTGTCTTGAAGGGATATGGATGATATCAACACAATTCAAAAGCAGTCATTATAGTATGTTAAAAAGCATTTCCCTCCAGAAACATGTTCCTCCCTTCATTAACAGGATAACACACATAAAATCCCTAAAGTTACTTTTTACAAGCCTGAAAGAAATGTCTATTCAATTCAATAGACACCTGTTCTCTTCCCTCCTTGTCTCAACCCAGCAATACATTTATCATATTTTCAGCTCAGAATCTAGGCTTGATGATATCCTTCAGTTTGCTCACTGGTTTCCATTAATTCAATGAAGCTCTGGAACTAGTTGGCCATATTGCTATCTGAGTAAATTCTTCTACTGTTCCTAAAAAACCTTTCCTCAGAACTACACTGTCAGCTGTTAGTAAAAAATAAAATTACTGACTGAAAGTATGTGCAGATAAAGAGAGCACTCAACAGGTCACAAATCATTCAACTTCCTAGCTTATCCTATAAGAACACAAAAGTTGCAAAAAGCTTCTAAGATCCAAGTGAGAGAATATAACACTCCAGCTTCTTCCATTTCTTCATGTCTAAAAGAAAGAGGCAATGCTTTGTTATGCAGGGATGTTTCAGGAAATGACTTTATTAGTGTTTGGGAAACAATTTAAGACACTTGGATGAATGGCACTTTAGAAATGCCAGAAGTACTGTTTCAAAAACTATTAAAATCTCAATACACTACAGTTTAATCCACATGCTTAAATACTGTCAATGTTAATGTTACACGAAGTGCTTTGACATCTCATTTAGTAAACACTCAATGTCCCTCCACCCCGCCAAGTCTTTCACCTGAAATATGTACCTTGAGAAATATCCTCCACTGCTCTCCGAATACCTCTATCAAATGCTCTTGCATCAGCAGGACTCTGAAATGTGAGGCCAAACTTTTTGTCATCAATCTTCCAGTGGTAAAAAGTAGGAGTAACTTTGTTGTAAACAAGGTCTTTCTTTAATGTGCATTCCAAGACCACCTTTCAGAAACAAAACAGAAGGAAAAGATATCAATGAGCAATGTATCAAATTTGACAACAAAAGGTAGTCTTTGTGAACTACCTAAAAATATACGTCACAAGAGCAGATAGAGGTCTCTTTTCAAATTTCTTTCTGCTACAAGGATGTAATTTTAACTTCATTTGCATTATGGCCAAATTATTCACTATTGGTTGCTCATAAGTGGTATGGGTTAAAGACATGATTTGTTTACTGAATCAACCTTCCTATTTAAAAATCTCATACCCACAAAAGTATCTCATACCTGCAACAACCAGTACAGACTTGGTAGATGTTCAGCAAATGAAATAGGTCACATCCCCCCCAAAAGCATTGTGTGTGCTGATATCAAATTTTACTGTATCACTGGAATCTACAAAATCTTTTAGCACTAGATTAACTTCATGCTGCTTTCAGGCAGATTTTCAGATTTCTCCCAGAAAGGCTACTAGACTAGTGAAAGTAATACAAGAAAATTGTTTTACAAAATGAAATTAATAAAACCTAAAATCTTTATGAAGGTGCTACTATCTGCACCTAGACAAAGATACATTTGTGGTTCATGTTCAACTACAAAAAAAAGTAACTAGGAATAATTAACAGAATTATTTGGCTATAAAATCATTACAGTTATAAATCCATATTCAGTTATGAAGCAAAGTTACAGTCCTCACATAGAATCATAAAATGGTTTCGGTTGAAAGAAACCCCAAAGCTCATTTCATTCCAACCCCCCCACCATGGGCAGAGACACCTTCCACTAGACCAGGTTGCTCACAGCTCCATCCAAGATGGCCTTGAACACTTCCAGGAATGGAGCATTCACCACTTTACTAGGCTACCCGTTCCAGTGCCTCACCACCTTCACAAAAAGAATTTTTTCCTAGTATCTGATCTAAATTCACCCTCTTTAAATTTGAAGCTATTCCATCTTGTCCTGTCACTACACGCTCTGTTAAATAATCTCTCTCCAGCTTTTTTTGCAGGCTCCCTTCAGGTACTGGAAAGCCTTATCATTTTCCCTTTAAATAGTCTGGTTTTAAAAATATATTTGCATATTTAGTTTACTGGCAAAAATTATTTCTAAGTTACACTGAGCGTTTTTTCCCAAAAAAAAAAGTCCAGTGTGAACAAGAAAGTACGGAGGGAGGTGCATTGATCTGCTCCCATAGCAGTATAATGAAGTTCCCAGCAAGGCAACCTGTATCTCTGTATTGGTACTTGATGATGAAGGCTTGCATTGCGAGATGAATGAGGAATTTCAATATTCTATAATTTCAATAATATTCTATCATTTCACTGATGTACTTTTCGAATTTTAATTTTTTGTTTTGTTACATATGTGGCTTTTTGAGAGAAAAAATACAAAATTCTTCACAGGATGTGGTAAAATTAATAAGTATAAACAACTGAGAAAAAACCCTCAAATTAAAAAAAAAAAAATCTGTACTTAAGTTATTCTTACATATTCTTTGTGTTCCTCTTCTCTTTTCATTGTCTAATTATCACATATGCAAATAGGTTTTTTCTCTTGCTCTTCATAATTTATGCTCCCTACACCCCACCAGTAGTCACGTCCTCTCAACTGTTATTGCCTTTTATCTCTGCCTCTAGAAGGATAATATTCTTTCTGCACATATAAACTCCTTCAGCATTAAAATAATTTTTTTGTTTCTCCACTCGGAACTCCCTAAATGGTCAACTATATGTAGATAAAACTGCCTACAAGAAAACATAGAAAGGAATCTAACTATTTGCTGTAGGTCTGCAGGAAAAGGTGTTGCAGGAAAAAAATAAGTATCATTCTGCAGTTCTAAGGTGTATCAAATAATCATACTTTGTTCATCTGGATGATTTCAAATTTGCTTCCTCCTTCAAAGAGCAGTTAAAAATGAAGGCCTCTCACACCACTGCCTTTTGTAGCTGTGTGAGCTCTTTAGGGGGATCTCTAATACATTAACACCAACTATTTTCACAGTCTATGTTGTGTGCAGTGTCATCCAAAACATCAACAAATAGTACTGCAAGCCTGATTTTATAGCATCACAATGAGTTTCTGGTCCCAAAGGAATTAATCCAGATTACTTCATACTGAAAATTCATACCCAGTAACAATTTTACCACTAGAGATAAAAACTGGATTAAAACTTCACTGAATAGAAGCTAAGATTTTCAAAGACACACAAACCAAACTAGAAAATCCTGAAACCAACTCACTCCAGCCCAAAAAGCAACACTCACCCCCAACTTCCAACCCTCACATTTTATATGACAAGCAATGATTAACAAAAAACATCCCATCCAACACTCTAATTGTTTTGAACTTGATTCAAGGAAACAACACATTTGAGGGGACGACACTCATTTTTCCCATCTAAACCTGTATGAAAACAGACCGGTTAACACAGAGTAAGGGCAGAGTAAGTAAGTGAAAGGGCATTGAAAAGGGAAAAACATGTTGCATCAAAATTGTATGTGTTATCAGATATAAGACTATACAAGCAAGACTTGATGCCTGCCCTATCTGAGAGAAAACTCAAAAGCTATATTAGCAGTGGGACACAAATTTACAAACATCCAGCACTTCCATAGTTTTTGTTACATCCAGAAATACAAAAAATCCAAATCAAATAAAAAAAACATACCAACCACCCCCTGAAGCATTTTTCTCTGCCTGAAACACTTCTATGCTTTGCAGCAATAGTGAATTTTTAAACTGTAAACCTTAATTTTGCTAAAAGTTTCTTTATGCTCAAGCATGCAAACTATCACTGGGGCTGGGGAGGAAGTATCCTCATACATGTATTCTCTAAGGCCTGCAAATGGAAATCAAACTTTTTCAATGCAGATATATTTCAAAACTCCAATTATTTTTTTAGTGCACTTTGCTATGGTTCAGAACTCTCCACATCATAGGTGAAGATCATATACTCTCCCACATGGTTACCCAAAATATGCACTCCCAAACCTTTTTAGGTAGGCCTTCCCCAAGACCTCCAGGGATAAGCACAGCGAAGACCTGAAAAATTGTAAATAAAGTGCCTACAGCTTAACTAAGTTTCATTTCAAAAAACACCCCATGAGTTCCTGTTCAGAGGGTTTTCTTTATTTGGGGACTTAGTAAGCCTTCCATGCCAGTATGAAACATCTACCTTGGCACATAATGGACAATGTTGCAGAATCATTAGACTCAAGACAGAAGAAAACCAGATCCACATGATCAAAATTTAAATTATCAGAGCATAAATACGGCTGCATGTCTCCTATTATTTAATGAAAAAATCCTTTTAATATCTAGAAGTCATTAAGTGTAACACTAATGAATTCATTGCTACTCAAAACCACTTGTTCGCTTAATGTTTCTTTTCTCACCTCTAAAAACTAAATTCTTTAAAGATAATAAAATCTATTTGATTTATTTGACAAGACCAATCTCCAGAGTCAGAAATTTTCTACTTCAGCATGTAAAACCAAAATTTTTTAAACAGAAATGAGTATTTAAGATATGACATCACTATTTAGAGCTTATTTCAGAAAAAAAAAGAGTAGAACTTTTGCATTTGATACAAATTTCTGTCTTGATAACAGACCAAATAATAGAGCATTTCAAGATACTGGATACTATTTTACTGGTTTCTAGCTGTACTTTCAAAGCTTACAAGAGCACATGTAAGATAGACAGGTTCACTGTTTCTCATTCCCAACCCAAATCTACAAACATAAATAAACACAGTTTTTCAATGCCTTTTCTGCTTTACTCTTGGGAACAAGCAGCATGACCTGAGTATATTCATGCTACGGAATGAATGTACTGAGTATATGTACCCAGTGTCACAGTAAGCATATGACATAATTATTCTATGCATAGAATCATCTTTTTTTAAATTAAATTAAAAAAAAGATGATATAAGGGCTGTACTACAGCCCATCAGAATCAATCTCCCATCAAACTTTAAAGACAACTTAAAAAGTAAATATTTCCGTTTCTAAACAGCAGATTTTTAGAAGAGAATGGTATTTACATTCCGTTTTAGCTTCGTGTCTCTACCTTTACACAATTAGTTGTTCTTCAAAGGAAAGATTTTGCACTTTGTCACTCCTGATTCATGATCTAAAAGATACTAGTAATATTTTCTTTTCTCCTTTGATAAAAACTTGCATGGCAAAAGTCAGGAGAAGAAAATAAACCAGAAAAGTCTATTAGACTTTTCGTTCAAGAAGGTAAAATCCACCAAAGCCTAAAACCCAGTAAGTTTGAGCCTAATATATGTTTAACACTAGTGCTATTAAGATAGAAGAGAGCTACTGTAAACACAGAAGGAGAGAACAGCAGACGTGACCAGGTTACAAGGGAGTGCAATTGTTTCAAGCAGACTGGCTGGAGCCAGATCTAGGAAGGTGATTATAATAAAGGGGGAAATGTGTAATTATGTGAAAAGTCTTCACAAAATACCCTTACATTCCAACACAAATCTAAACAACCTGAGCAAATGCTCCTAGCAGGGAGCATTCTCTCTCAAATTAATTCAATGGTGCCACCACTTTGATTTTCTTCTCAGATAACTAGGATGCTTTTTGTGAACGCCATGAGATATTTTAAATAGCTCTGTACTGCACAAAAATTTTGGAAGTTCTACATGTAGTCTGAAGCTGGTTCATAGAAGGGCTGACAGGAACCTGCCTCTCAGGTCTAAAAAGAAACAACACGAGCTCTCTCCAACAAGGAACTTCAATATTTTTATGTTCATTCCAGAGTATTTAATTTATGCAGCTGACTTACAGACTGAGATCTACAGTTGTAATTAAATGCCTGCATAGCCCATAAAATACATGGAAAGATCTGGCACGCTGGAATGGAACTGCAGTGTAGTGTCAGAAGCAGCACTTGGAGAGGCAGCAACTACAGCTAATTCATTCCTCTTCAGTATAACCATTTAAGAGGCGTCTGGAAGATACCTCCATCAAATACCTCACCTATGGATTTCAAGCAGCTTTGGAGAGAATTCCATCTTCCTACTGACACATAGGTTACTGACACATGCCAGTTATACTGGCATTATGATTCTCATTTATCTTAGTTAAAAGCCATAGATCTTAACTCCACTTACTTTCTAACCTAAGATATTTCAAAACCTATGCTTCCCCCTGTCTCAGGAAAGTGGTCCAAGTTCCATAATCTAGGTTTTCAGGATATGGGAATTTCTGTACGTTTTCTGGAAACTAAGCCATTTAATAAAAGAAGAGACTTACCAGCCAGTGAAAAATCAAGATATAGTCTTGATTAGACAGGCATTTTAACAATGTGTAATGTGACTTTAGAGGATGTGGGGAACTTCATTTGTGAAGATGATTTTCTCTTTTAATCCATAGAAGTATTTTCAGAAACAGCTGTGTGTACCTTGCAAAAAAGTTAGTGAACTGGAAACCACGGTCCAAGTGATTTCTAGATATTACAGTAGATTAAACATTCCTAAAGACACACATACTCAAAGTCTGAAAAACTTAAATGTTCAAAACTGTTTACAACTTTTTAAAAAAAATATTGTTACATTCTCTTTTCAAGTACAATGGCAGAGCAACCAACTAAACAGCATACTACTAACTTCAAAGATTATTCAGGCATTGAGATCTACCAAGGGCATTCTAAAATGAGACTAGAGGGAAGTTGGGGCACAGAAACAGCAGATTCAGTATAATACTTCCTCAAAATCTGAAGATGATCAAAATATTTGGTCTCTACTCAATAGCAAATTGTGCCGGTTTTGGGCCA
>VZTH01004781.1:5735-17151 GCA_013397815.1 Aleadryas rufinucha | reverse complement strand
GAGGCGGCGGCGGCAGCGGCGGTACCGGGCCCGGGGCGGCGGAATGACGAGCCCGGGCGGAACCTGCGCGACACCTTTATGAGCTCAGCGAGGAGATGGCGGCGGCGGCGGAGCCCTGCGCGCCCGCCGGCTGCAGCGCCCCCTGTCGCCTGGGAGGACGCGCTACATCCCTTCCCTCCCCTCACGCCGCGACCCCGGCCCGGGGCGGCGCCTCCGGCGGGGCCGAGTCACCCCGCGTGACCCGGCGGTGAGGGGGAAGAGGGCCGGGGCTCAGTTCTGTGGAGAGTTCCGATGGAAAAATATCAATAAAAAGTGCAATTAGCCTTTTCTCGGGGAGATCGCCCCCTCGCTCAGCGGGGTGCTCGGGGCAGGCTGTTCCCCTCACACCGCGGGGTGAGCGCCAGGCGGTCCCCGCCGCCCCTCAGCCCCACGCGGGCGGTGGGCTCAGGCCGGCTGGGGAGAGCGGGAGGTGCTCCGTGAAGGAGCGACCACCCGCCTCGCCCCCGCCCCAGCGCTGCCGGCGTCCCTCTGTGTCCCAGAAGTCTGGAAATTCAGTCACGGAGCGTGGCGAGAGCGGAGGCGCTCCCGGTCCCGTCGGGGGCTTTGCTGCCGCTCCCAGAGAGGGTGCCCGGGGGTCCTGGCGGCGGGGATGACCCAGGGCACGGGCTGGTGGCCCAGGTTCCATGAGGATCGTCAGTGCCGATTGCAGCAGGCAGCAGGATTTGTGAGAACACCCTCACGGAGGGTCTGGCTTTCTTGGGACGGAGGTGAGAAATGCACGGTTTCGCTTTGGGAATTTGGTGCCCGGCTGGCCGCTCCCCTATCAGGGGTGAGAGCACAGGCAGCAGTCACGTCCATCTGGTATCCGAGAGGAAACCCCAAATCAGACCCTGATCCACAAAATACGTGCTTGTTCCACACAAAGGTGCCTAAAGGAATACTTCTCAACAGTGTGCAATATCAGTGAAAAAAAAAAAAAAGTCAATGCACTTTATATTTCAGTGATTACATTTACAAAATGCCCCAGCAACACTATGTATGATTAAAATCTTTTAAGGTTTAATGATTCCCAATGCGATGTATTTAGGGTCAAGTTTTGTGCCTCTGACATCAGTACACATAGGAGCAAGATCTGATCCACTGTATTTTCCTCATAGTTTTAGTTTAAAAATCTAGGACTAGGTGTTCAGCATCAGTAATCTGTCCTTCCTCTTCTGATTCCCCTGGACGTGCTAATTTACATGAGCTGATCAACCAGTCCTAAGTTTTTAACACAGAAGCCAATGCTCTCATTTTTTTCCTAGTATGGGTGGAAGGAGCTGTTCACAGTGAAACATCACTAAATAATCACCAATGCTTAAATAACATTCTTAAGAGTAAACAGGAAATATTTCCAGTCTTATAAGGACCAAATCCTCACTGCTTCCTCTAATTTTTCACTTCTCTATGAAATGCTGATATTCTTGTTGTTCAGAAGGTTTCATTTATTTTGCCTTTTACAAAACATGCTAACATCGTACCTTTGCCAAAGACCTAAATGACCTAAAGCAGATGACCTAAATTTAGGAAAAAAAAATTGAAGGTTAAAAAACAAGTTGGTTTTTTTTCCTGGAAAATCCTTTGGAGAGCAGGGATTGGCCACACACCTGCTGCAGCAGAGTTGCTACATGCAGTCAGGTTTTGTTTCAACCAGAGTCTAAGGTGGTTTGTAACTGAAGCGAGAACATGCAGCTTTGACTGCTTGTGTCATGACTGTACTCACGTGAATGTCACACAGGAACAGCTGCTAATAAAAACGACATCACTGTCATTGACATTGTCATTGTCAGTAAAATGTAGAACTGAGCTTCCAGGCAAAATCCTAGCACTGTTTAAGTCAATCAGAAAGTTCAGTAGGAATCCTATGGCTCCAATTTGTTTTGTGAAGAAACAGTTCTGCCATTATTCTGATGTTTGATAAGCCTATCAAACCAAGATAGGCTTACACTAGTGGGTAAATTACCTATGATAACAATAATGTGGTTTAGAACACCCTTCTTGTAAATACCAAGCCTCCTCACCCTGTATCTCATAGAGCAAATGTACCCCAGGAAACTACAGAATGAGACTTTAGGGGTGTGTGAGGATACACCATGTTACAAATGAGATCTGTGGGATTTGGGTCTTCTAGAGTCTGTGGGCACACCTGCTCCAAACCTTGGGTTCCTACAATCAAGTATCTAAATCTTACCCTCCTGTTTCCCTCAGGAACCAGTGCTTAAGGAATCCAAGGACCTATGTATAACTGTATGTGTAACACTGCCAACACATACAGATCTGAAAAGCGGCTACGGTAACATCCAGCCCTGTTTCACCTCCCCACAAGCAATAACATAACTTGTGCTCCTCTTCCACTCCCGCTTTTTCTATTTTTTTGCTGCTCACAGCTAGCATCAATTCCCTCAAAGCAGCTGGCCTGTGTTTTCTCTAAATCACTAAAGGAAAAAAAATCTACAAATAATACACATGAACAGAAACTCTGCTCTTCAATTTTACTCCTTGATTTTCCTTTTCATTATATATTTTTCTGTTTCTCGACCCTAGAACCCGAATTTCCTTTTCTGCAGCTTCTCTGTCCAAATTTGTTCTTCATTCTCTGCTTCTAATGACCAGACCTCTGCAGTTGGAAATATACTGGCCAGCTGTTTATTCCAAAAGTGCTTAATCCCTGCTGCACCTGCTACAGCTTTTAGCATTAAAATTAATTTCTTAACAAGAGGTAAAACAATTATTTTTTTATGCTTGCAACATTTCTCTTTACATAAGAAACAGAATTTAATATTCCAGTCGTGGTTAATAATATCTGAAAGATGTTGCTTCAGTAAGCTCTTAAATATGGGCCAATAGGGTATAAATTATAATATACAAACACATAATCTAGGGGATTTATTTTCAGGACCAAAAGAAAGAAGAGTCTAAGAATGTACATTTGGGAGATGAATAAGATGTTCTCTGTTTGCCACTAAGATTGAGGTCAATAATATCCACTTTAAAGCAATTAACCCAGCAGGATAAGTGATGTGAAAATTATCATGCTGAAAGGCTAATGGGCTATTAAATCCATCTTCCTTCACCACTGATGGGCATAGAGAATTAATCCTGGGATTAGGTATATCGGCTCGGTGGTAAACTGCTACCTCAATATTTGTATATGAAGGGTTTTCTGAAAATGCTAGGAAAGAACACAGCCAGAACGTTCACTGGTACGCTCTATTCAGTCCTCTGGGCATAAATTAGTGTGTCTGTGCCTGGCCTTATTCAAGCAGTAGCTTTTTATTAATGAATAGATACATTTTGGTAAGAGATCAGAACAGGAGAAAGTCATAGTAATTATTATATAAATCATACTGCCTGTTGACAGTTATTTAAATCTGGACAATTTAATGCAAGAAAATGGTCAGACAAATATGATTGAATTACAACATTATCTTTACTTGCAATGCCATTTCCCTTGGACATTTCCCACCCACTGCTATGACATTAACATAGTAAAAAACGGTAAATGATGGAAAGCCCTGCTCTTACCCGTAACAGCTGTGAATAAGAAACTGGCCTCACGATAAAGAGAAAGGCACAGTCACATCATCTTGGGATTTTTGTAATGAACAAGTTAGTGGTCTGTATTTTTTTAATGTCATGTTTTATTTGTGTAACATACACCTAATTCATTTGGAGTAATATGGGGTAGGAAATGATTTTCAGTCACCATATGATTCTCTTCCTGCTTTCTAGATTGGCTAGTGATGTTGAAAGGTTATCAATATTTCAACCTTGCCCCTTTATTTGACACAGTTCTTGAATTTCCATCATGCCTTAAGTGCACAAGATCATATTCCAGTTTGTAATCACAGACTAGGTAGTGGAAAGAACATGCCTATATAGTTGCAGTGAAGGCAAAATATCTGTCATAAGAATATCTTGTATGCAAGGTGAATGCATTTGATTTTTAAGTTCATCTTTACAGTACAATTATTTTTAGAGTATGTGCCAGTGTTTCTATTACTGATTTTTGTTTTGTAATGGTTTATCATTAATCTGTAAGACCCTGAAGTTGAATGATGCTTTATAAATTGTCACAGAGGTTTTGGTAAAAAGATTGCTTCATGCATCCTTTCAGAGGAACATGCCAGAGGAGAGCAGAACCCTTTAAACCACCGAGTGAGTATATTCGTATTTGATCCTATAACAACAATAGAAATATAATGGTAAGTCATATAATATTTTACTTTTGCTGGAACATCCCACAGGAATGTTAGCAATACACAAGGCTGCCCAGAGTCTGTGGGTAGAAGAAAGAAGTTGTGGAACTGATACGAACAAACTGAGAAAGATGCAAAAACTCCCAGCTTCAGGAGACAAATGTGAAAGAACTTGATGGTGAATAGACAGTTCAACTCTTAACTTTTGCTTCTGAATTAGAAGAGGGAGAGACAGAATCTAAGCAGGCATCTAAACCCCAGCAGCTTCTGTAGTATTTGGCTACATAAAGCACTGAACCAGGAAATGCTCTCCCAGCTCTCTGAGCAGGAACAGCTTCATTTTCACATTAAAGTTTAAAAACTTAAGTTATTTCTTGACGTATAAATGAGATTTGTATTTAAAGCCCAGTGTATTTTGAAGTTCTGTTCTTCAGTACCTTTTCCACTTGATGATGAGCATTTCCTGCCTGTTTTCTGTAAAACTCCCATGGGAGTGAAGAGAAGCCTTTGTCCCTTTCCACTAATGAATCTAAATTATTGATTAGTCAGTCTAATTTGTGGAAGCTGCTATTGTTTAGTGCTGTCTTAGAAGTGCCTTAGATTGGGCAAAAAGAATTGGTAATTCCACAAATATCTTCACAGGTAATTTCACAGGTAATTTCACAAATATGTTCAGTGAGGGAAAGAATATTACAATAGATAGGAGAAATAGCATATTCAGCCAGTGTTCTTTTATTTGCCCACACTTTACAAAATTCACATATTCTCCTTCACACTTCCTTGGAATTTTATTTATTTTACTAAACATCACTTGAGGGCTGATTTGGGGAACACTGGAGTAGAATTAACTGTTCTGAGCAGACATTTTTCAGTGCTTGTGGTAATCCTGAAGGAGTGTCTACAACTGGCATCTAGAAAACAGGTCCATAACTTTCTAATTCTCTAAGGCAACCTGATTATATAAAGAATGAAAAAGGACAAAAAGAAAGAAAAAAGGTGTACTGAGTCACAGTTGCCAAGACAAGTCACGAAATACCTGTCATGCACTGCATGATCTGAAACACTGAGATTGTAAATCAGTGACTCCAATGTAGTAATGTTTGAATCTTGCCTGATAAAGTTTTGTACACTGCACTGCACAAATCAATGAATATAACAAGTGTCAGAATAGCTAAACATCATGGAAACATCCATTTGGACTCAAAATGGGATGAAAAAGAACAGTATCTTTGAGTAAAGCAATGGAGATAGACATAACAAAACAGAGAAGTTTAGGAAATAGAGCTTTTAGATGTCAGGCATTCAAATAGGAGAATACGGAATATAATTATGTCATGTGAATATGGGAAAATTAAGTTTTTCAGTCACCCCATTTCTGAAAGAAAATATTTTAGTGGACAACTACAAAAAGAAACCCAATTCTATGAACTTTAGTGTAATGTTTCTCACTACTGTAATTTTAAAATCTGAGATGTTGTCACCAGGTTTTTTTCCATTAGTCCTTGAGAACTTGTCTTGTTCAAACTGCAGCAAGAAGGGCTTTAGGATTGGTAGCATCAATGGATAAAAGTAAAAGCACTAACAAGATGAACAACAGACAAAAAGATCCCCCAGGGAATGTAGCACTGGCTCCTGCAGTTGCAGTGAGTGGATATGGATAATCCCTGGTAGCTGCAAATACCCTCTTGGGGGAGGTTTTCTGCAGGAGAAGCCTAATCCCAATCCATATATGGGAAAAATAAATAATGCTAAACCTAGAAATGGTTTAGCACATTCTCTCCGTGTCATTCTCTTCAGAAGTACAAAAACAAACCTTCAAATTGTTTAGAATTACTGGTTTAACCAGAAAAATGAATCCCCTGACATTCAGACCTCTTGTACCTTCTCCTGTACAGCAAGAGCACCTGCAGTGTCTTGCCTTGAACTGTTTTTAACACTGCAAGCCATACTTGTAGTTACAAACAGCTGTAAAAAAACTAAGGTTTCTTTCAAGAATGCGTTCTCTGGTGAAGTGGAAATGACAGACATGTCTCTTGGAAACAACGTGTGAGAATTTCAACTGAGAAGGTTGATTTTGAAAGCACTTGTCAATTAGAAAAACTCTTTTTTAACCAGGAGATAAAAAAGAGAAATGCGTATCTTCATGTGACTTAACCAAACTGACTTGACATGAAAAAGAAGCATTTTTCATTACGTGACAGGAATATTTAATATTTACTAGTTACATGTTTAAATAAATTTAAAAAAACCCCAAAAAACAACACAACAAAAATCCAACAACAAAACAATCACCAGAAACAAATGAGTAATTAAGGCATGTTGTGCATAGTAATATTCCATATACTGTGTTTTGGAAATGGGAAAAGAGTAAGTGTTCAGAACATTATTGCAGCCTAAATAGAACAAAACCTTGTTTCGGTTTGTGGACAAGCAAGAGAATTAATAAATACTCTGAAACAGCACAGTGAATGAAAAATTTGGGACAACAGCAGCAGAAATAGCAGTGTCTTACTGACATAAACACAGGAATTTGAGAAATACACCCCTGATGTGCAAGAGATTTTATACAAATAGAAGAAACCCCCACCAACAAGGTCCTCTAGGCTACCATGGATGAGGAAAATTGGTAGGGAGAAGGAACCTGACAGTTAATAAATTATCACAAATATGGGAACAAAAGTATTATAGAAGCTGTTAGATAAGCATAGTATTTCTTACAAAGCAGGATTTTTAATCAAGTCTCTTGTAAGAGACTTGAGTTTGTATAGAGTTTGTAACCCTGTTAGTATCACGTTTTTAGACCTCTCTTCTCAGTTTACCCCAACTTTCCTAAATTATCAAGATCCACTTTATGAATACACAGAGGTTTTGCATCCTGCTCCTCTTTGTATGTGGTTGTTCCAGACCCCAGTGCTTTATTAAATAAGGTCCAGCTTTCCAATTGTTCTGGTTTGATGTACTCATAGCCAGCTTATAAATAGTACTCTGAAACCTTCAGGTTGTTGTCCCCTCCCTGCACGTCCCTCTGTGCCCACAGATATCTGCCCAGCTGCCATGGGGACACATGCAGGCAGGAGATAGAGGAGATGGAGGAGCTTTGTGCATTGCTGCACACTACAGCTTTCCTGATTAGGAGTGTAATCATTCAAAACTAAACCAGTTTAAGCAAAGGAACAATTAACACAGAAAGGTTTCATAGTAATTACTGGAAGTTTCCATTGATACTGACCTAAGCATTTGTCAGGGTAAACTCATTTCACACTCCTGGACAGAGATCACTGTTCAAACCCACCTGCCAAAAGGCTTAGTTCTTTCTGTATTTTCTCATTATAAAGTCAGTGAATGTTCAGAGTACTCTCTGCAGTCTCAGCTTTGCTCTGGAGCACCATGTGTTTTGTTTCTTTGCTGCAGCCTCTCAGCATTGCCAGGCAACGCCCACAATTGCCCTCGATCCTCTTGACAGCCAGTGTCATTCCCTTGTATAATGAAATCCAAATAACCATTTGTAACAGCTCTTTGGAATGACATCTTCATGTTAAATGGTGTATTGTTATGCTTCAAAACTGGAAATTATCTTGAAGCAGAAAATTATTCCTTGCAGGTTTCAAAAATTATCTAGTAAGAGTCAGATAACTCAGTGGTGTGTACTGTCACTAGCGACAAATCCTTTCTGCAGCCGGGGGAATTTTTCTCTAAAGGAAAATTTTGAAGCTTATTCCAAATTTTATCAAACTTTATTATTTTTGTTGTTATCATCTAATCCCTGATGGTTTTGGTTACTAGGAAATGATGACTATAGTACGCCAATCAAGAAAAAAAGGTTCAAACTTATTTTTAAATAGCCTGGTTTTATATATGAGGTCAACCAAATTCAACCTGATCCATGATCGTCTCCCAAACACTTGATCTTATAGCTGAGCTTGCAGTGGGCAGTTGAAGTAACCAATTAGGAACTAATAAATTCAACAAGAAACTTTCAGAGAAATAAACCATGAAATAAATGACCTAATTCTGAAACCTGGGAATAATCAACAGTTTGCTACGGGTCTAGATTTCCATGAACTTTAGCAGTCTGTCTGCGGGTCATGCAGCACACAGCCTGAATCAAGGAAATCCTCACAAACCTCACTTGGACATCATGCCTGCAGTCACAGGACACTGTCAGGGCAGATTCCCAGCAGCTGGGAAAAAATGTGCAATGCTGTGGGTCTTAAAGTGAAACTGTGTGGGTGTGGGCATCTAGGTTCATTCTAAAGTAATCAGAGGAGCAGTAGAAGCAATAATGAATTGCCATGGGGGGATCTGCTAAGTGTCAATATGAATGCCATCCTTTTTTTTTCTTCTCCAATTGTTGTCTCATTGCCTGGTGGCCACAGGTTGTTGAAAAGTGCCTGCCTGAAAACACACTGAAATAGCATCACATGATATTTGAGATAGAAATTAAATATTTACCATATATTTCTACTGCAAAAGAAACATGAAAGAAAACTGAACTGTACTCTGATATTATAAACAGAAAATGACAGGGGAATCATTCAAATCTAAACCCATCAGCTCTCTAGTAATGAAAGCCTAATCAAATTTAAAAAGTAGCTCTCCCAAGCTCACTGCCACAGTTGTTACTCGATCAGAAGGGCTGTGTAATGGAATAGGAAACCTTCAGACACACTTTTAGATTAGGCAACTGTATTTTTCCTGATGGACTATAAAAAAATATTTTATAAACATTTCTAGTCCCCATCATTTGAAATTAAAGAGAATAATTTCCATTAATATTCAACTAGTTCAACTAATGAAGCCATTTCTCTCTGGACTCCCTTCTTAAACATTCTCTGATGCTGGAATTATTTTCACAAATTGTTTTGGTATGTTGTCATCCTAAATACCGATATTTTTGCCAGTAACTTAGAGGATAAAGCTGTGCCTCCGTGCTACTGAAGTACCCAGTAAAGTAACTGGATTTCTTTATTTAACCAAGGCAGACCTTTTAGACAAATCCTTGCCCTCTGGTGGTGGGAATGCTTCCCCTGGTTAATCCTCCTGTTACGTGACTAACTCTGTGACACTTCCTTAGTTTCAACAGCATTTTAATTTTGCAGAACTGTCTCTGTGAAGGAGATACTCCACCAGAACAGGTTTCAGAATGCTATCTTTGAACTCCAATTACTCTGAATTTTCTCTCATAGGTTTAGGTCTAACGTAGGGCAGTGGTGCTCCACCTGTATGTTTCCTTCAGCCTCGAGGAAAGCCCACTCATTTTTCATTCTACTTAGCTTAATTGTTTGACCTGGCAATATCCCCTGCACTGCCTCAGAGGTATTCATCCCAAATCTGGATACATCCCCACAAATCTGCTGTCTCAGTGTGGCAGTGGGTTTGTCCTTATTTACTACCTGCTATGTGGCATCATTCTCTAGAAATGGTCAAATAAGTGAGAGCAGAACATTTTCAAACTTCCAAACTTAAAACCTTCAGAAACTGATCTCCTGTGCCAGTCAAAAGTTGCATATTTTTAGTATTCAGAAATGCTACATAAACATTGGCCAGGTTATTTAAATTACTATTGAAAATAACATTTTTAATAGCCTGCCTACCTACTGATGCAATTAATTTTGGTTTCCTATATAAAGTAACAAAATTAGGTGCTTTATACCAAAAGGGTGACTTCAGGACTGAACTAAAAAGGTCAGGTAAGAATTAATCTAAAACTGTTACTCAAGTTAGAAAAACAAATGTTGCTCTGATTTATGTAAGCATCCCAGACTAATTAAGGGAAAGCACAGGACTGCAGAGCTACTGAGATGCCCCTTAAAGGGGAGCTCTCAAGCAGATTCAAAACTCAATGAAATTTTAATCTCATTGGAAATAAATGCAAAATTCCTCAACATCAATAAAATCAAGATTTCTTCTGATAAAGAACAAGTGAGCACAACTGGCAATGAACAGTTCCAGAGGTAAAGCATAAATTTTAATTTCCATATCAGAAAAGTGAGGTTCTGTAATTGTCCCCGGCTGGAGCAACAGGAGCAAAAGAATGTGTCCAAAATTGACATGTTTGAATTTAAACCTGTAAGTTCAAGAGCACAGTCCCCAGCACAGCTGCCACAAACTGGCAGAAACATTACACTTATTACACAAAAATAGAAAGGGATGATGATGTTTACCTTCTCCCTAGAGCTACCCTTTTTCCAAAGAAGAGCAGCCCAGTTTTTATGTGCACCACGAAGAGCTGCATTGCAGTGTGCCTGTGATTTAGGTATCACCAAGGGCCTTCAATAATGCTCTGAGATTCTGTCACACAGAGCAGCTGTTCCCACTCTGCAGCCTCACACTACAACAGGGGCTATTTACTGACCAACTGGTGAGCACTGGATCTTTAATTTCTTAGGCAAGCTGAAACGATAAACATGCAAAACTAGTGCCATTACATCTGGGGAATCGATTTGGAAAGATAAAAACAATCTGTCCTTGTTGAGAAGTGTTTGCTTCTCAACACTAAATGCATCTCTCAATATTAAACTTCAAAGCTCTGATGTAAGAGAACCCAAATAGTTCAGAGCCTCTTTAAAGTTACCACAGCACTCAGTAAAGTTAAGGACAAGGAAAAAGTAGGGCTCTTCCAATGTCTGTACTGCATCATCCCCTCCCTCTGCCCTGCAAAACACAATGACAATACATCTTTTGATGTTTTCAATTCTTCATGGCTTTGTATAGCAGCAGAACACCAGAGCATCTCATTTAAATTTTTGATTTATCATAAAACCCAAGAGATTATTATAAAAAATAAAAAATAAATGTCATAAACCAGTAAAAGCTTTGATTTTTCACCAGCAATTTCAAACTCTGAATTAGCACAGAGGTAACTGTGAAATGATGTTATCTCCTGCCTTTAAGTCACAGCAACAATTAAGAATTATTCCTGAACTTTTTTCTGTTAAGAGAAAATTGCAGCAAAATATCTGGTTATTGTAACTAGAAGCTGCAGTTGAAAGCAAGGAGATAGAACTGGCTGCTCAGTCACGTCACTGAACTGCTGAGACACAGGAGCAAACTGAGAACAGAAGCAACTTAACAACAGTGCATGAAACCATGTTAAGAAGTTTTTCACCAATTACTGAGCCGGGACCAGTGGAATAGAACTTTTCTTATCTTTCTCAAAATAAAATTACTTCTACAAC
>VZTH01004735.1:0-20611 GCA_013397815.1 Aleadryas rufinucha | reverse complement strand
GGGCTCCAAAATGACAGAGAAACAACAGATAGTGAGGTGTTGCTGTATAACCCCCTGGTTTTCAGGTGCCTGCTTCTCTCCTCCACCTTTCTCTCTTTACTCCTGCTATTTCTGGTTTTTCTCCCTGCCAGCTTCTCTCTAACAATCATAGAAATCCAGAGAAGAAAGCTTGGGAACAAACAGTTGAAACAGAAGATGAGAAAGTCACCCAGGATAGACAAAAATGCCTGAATCCTGAGATGGGGTTTGCAAGACTTGGGCTAAAGCTGAAGGTAGAGCAGGAGGAGGAGGAAGAAGAGGGTGAGGGGAAGGTATGTACAGCACGTGGTCTGTCTGTGTGTGGTGCCATCAGAAATGAGGCTGAAACAGAGCCAGGGCTGCAGCAAACAGTGCAGTGATTCTTGTTAGAGCCCCTTAAACTTTTATTTTGCTTTGAAATTATCAAGGTTGTAATTTGAGAGGAAATGCTTCTAAAGGGACTGAAGTTCCTATTTGTTTCCTGTCACTGATGTTCATTACAGGAACCTGAGTCTCTTCAGATGTGTGTCTGTGCCTACAGTTAATTGTGAGGCAAATATTGAAGTGGATGTGGTTATTAACACAAATTTATAGTCACTTGTGGGTTTGCATCATCACATACTCAGGAGGGAGTCGTGTTAGAGCACAGAAACTTCAGTTCTGCAAGGCTTGGCTGTGTGAGCCACATCTTCATCCCACCCCTTCTCCATCACAGAATCCTGGGGTGGTTTGGGTGGGAAGGGACCTTAAAGCTCATCCCATCCCACCCTTTCTCCATCACAGAATCCCAGGATGGTTTGGGTGGGAAGGGACCTTAAAGCTCATCCCATCCCACCCCCTACCATGGGCAGGGACACCTTCCATGATCCCAGGGTGCTCCAAGCCCTGTCCAACCTGGCCTTGGGCACTCCCGGGGATGGGGCATTGTGATTTTCCAGTGCTGGTCAGTATTGCATTCATGCCCAGAGCTCAGCAGCAGTGGAAGAAATGAATTCAGTGTCACTTTGCACAGCTTGTTTTAATTTATTCCTTTATCACAGCCAGGCCTGTCTGGTTAGAATTTCATTCCTCCTTGGCTGGCTTTCAGGGGAAAAAAAAAATACAAGAAAATCTCTTAATTCCTCTCATTGTTTTCTCCTTAGCTAGAAAGTGATTAACTTAATTTTAAAAGCAGTGTTGGGATTAAGTGCTTTATACCATGACTTGCTGTAAAACTTCACCATGTCCTACAGTTCAGTAAAAATCAGCAGATGCTGATGGTTTAATGCTGGATGAACTGTTGGACTCGAGGATCTTAAAGCTCTTTTCCAACCTAAATGATTCTCTGATTCCATGAGTGTTATTAGCCCTTGGGAAGTAATTATGGTTTCTCATTTACCAGATGCTCTGATCTAATAATTAGCAGGATGACTTTGCAGGATGTTTTTGGTCCATGCAGGAGGGAATGAGTGGAAGCAGAAAGCTGGGCATGGACTTCTTCATTGATGTGTTTGCAAGAGGATGGGAGGCCTTCTGAAATCAGGAGAACAGACTGAAGGTTCACCTTTCCTCATTGATAAAAAGGACATTAAAGCTCCCAGAAACTCAGAAACTTGCCCAGAGGCAGACTGGATGTTGAAATACTTCATGCACAGCTTGTAGGCACAATAAAACATGTTTCTGGCTGACCTTTGCTTGTGCAGTCTGAAAGCTGTGTCGAAGCAGAATAAGATGTTTGGGTTTTTGTAGCTTGGAGGAGGCTTGAGCATTTGACTCAATATACTGATTTGTCTGGCAAAATTTGCTTTTTGAAGCCTTGTCATGAGAAATGTCAATATTTCTCACAGCTCCTGAGGCTTGTAGGGATGTCATTGAATCCATTTAATGGATGTGTCACTGCTGTGTCACCTGTCAGGTGTTTCCTGGTCAGGCAGCCCTCACCCTCCTGCTCTGACAGAGGGGTGAGAGAGTGAAACTCAGCACTGTGACTGTGCCAAACTTGCTGTCAGCTGGAAAACATTCCCTTGAGGGGAGATGGATGAGGAGACTCCTCAGCTCATCTCCAGTTTGATGCAGGGAAAACCAGGAATGTGTTTGTTTGGATAATTTGGTCATGGCAAAGTGTAGAAGTAGCCAAGCAATAGGGCACTGCTTGAGTTGCTTCACCTGATACTTTTTCCTGGGCAAAATTTTTCCGAGGATTTACTTGTCTGGCCAATTCTAACTCATATTTATCAATGTGTGTCTTGTTTTGTTTTCTAGTTATCGTTGGAGGGCCCTTGGAAAACCAGTACAGGCTAAAGCAGTTCCACTTCCACTGGGGAGCTATAAACGACTGGGGCTCAGAGCACACGGTTGACAGTAAATTTTACCCAGCAGAGGTATGAGGTGAAATGCTGAACAATGCAAATGCTTGTCTCAGGTGTGTCTGGGAAAACTCCTAAACTGAGGAATTGCAGTTTATTTTTAAGTGCCACAGCTCATCTGCTGTTTTATTCTAGAAAAATTCATCTTCACTGTGTTTTCTGGAGAACAACAGCCTGAAAATTGGACATTGGCCCCATTACTGAAAGTTAAAAATGACTTTGTTTGTTGTTATTGAATCTTTCAGAGAAACAAAGCATATACTAAGTACTCTGAAAAAAATCACTTTATTTTCTGTTTGCAACTGTTGAACAGTTACTAAAATAGCAAAACTTTGATGCTTAAGTAACTGCTAAGGAAGAAAACGTCAATAAAACGGATGGAGTCAGTGAAAATGCGAAAGTGTGACAGCTTTGACCATAGTTCTTTGCCAAAGGAGGAGAATTTGTCAAGTGATGATGGGTTATTTTTAAGGAGATGTTTATCTCCTGTTGGTGTGTTCCTAGTGGTGCTGCCAGCTTGGCAGGATCCTCATTAACAGGGAGCCGGTGACTAAGTTTTTGGGCTGGGGTATTTATTTACCACACAAAACCCTTCTATGTGTTGGCTGTCAGCAGTGCAGAGGAAGATGGTTGTGTGCAGGAGGATGCTCCTCAGGAGGACAGTATGCTCTACTCTTCCTGGGAAGAGATGGAAGAGCCCTTTAACTCCAAGAATACTGAGCTTTATCTGTGCCTTTCACCAGCATTCCTGCAGGCAGACTCCCACAGACTAAATCCCTTTTATATCTGGGAAATGCAGTGGATGGGACTTTAGCTATTGTTTAAGGCAAAAAGGAAGGGAAGGACCAATTATTTACCAAGAGCACTTTGTTCCTCGTTTCTGTGGTGTGTGGTTTGTGAGGCAGCTCCCTGCAGTGCCTCACGATGCCAAGGGGCAAATGCAGCCAAGGTCAGAAGTCAGGTGTGATGTCTGTGCTCTGAGCAGGGCTTGATCTCTCCCTCGTTCCTGTTCCAGCTGCATTTGGTGCACTGGAATGCCGTGGAGTACCCGACTTTTGAGGAAGCTGTGATGGAAGGGAATGGCTTGGCTGTTATTGGAGTGTTCTTAAAGGTAATTTCATTCTCTGTGACCAGCTGTAATGAGGCCTTTCTATTTGCATTCTGTTAAAGGCAGTTTAGGGCAATTAAGGGAGGGCTGGGAGGGGATCCCATCAATCCATACAGGTGTCTCCAAGGGGTGTCAGAGGATGGTGCCAGGCTCTGTTCAATGTGCCAGTGACAGGATGAGGAGCAATGGCCAGGAACCAAAAAGTTTCACTTCAATATGAAGAACTTTGTGGAACAGCTGCCCAAGAAGGGTGTGGGGTCTCCCTGTCTGGAGACATTCCAAATCCACCTGGATCCATTCCTGTGTCACCTGCTCCAGGTGCTCTTCCTTGGGCTGGGTGATCTCCAGAGCTCCCTTCCAACCCTAAATATTCTGTGATTGTTGTTATAAAAAAATACTAATGCTGGTAAGTAGAACCGATTGATTATCGATCAGCTTATTGATTGTCCAACCCCTCCCTGTCCCTGCAGCTGGGAGCTCGGCACGAAGGACTGCAGACCCTGGTGGATGCCCTGCCAGCAGTCAGACACAAGGTCAGTGCTCTGAGGTGTCCCAGCCATTGTCACCCAACAGAAAGAACACTTGGAGAGCAACAGAACACCGAGAAAAGCTTTCTTCCTTAAATTTTAGGAGGGGGAGGGCTGATTGACACCTTATTGATGACAGTGGAAGTATGAGGGGAAGCTGATTTTTCAGGAATTGGATACTTTAAGCTCTCCAAACCACTTGAAGAAATGCTGCTCTTGAGATTGTTTCCCCTTACAAGGGCACGCTTGAAGTGGGGGGTTATTTACTGTGGGATTAAAGCGTTTTGATTTTTGTCTGCTCTTTGAGGAGGAGGTTATTTGCTTTTTTATAAACACTGAATTTTCTGCTGGGGGAACGGGATCTTTCCTAGCAGACTCCTGCCAGGAGAGGGAGCGCTGAGTCTCTGACAGTGCTCAGAAGCAGCTCCTCCTCCTCCCCGTGTCCGTTCCCTTCTGAAAAACCACATCGACTGCAAAAACCACTTCTGAAAAAACACAAAAAACCACATCTGCCTTTTCAACGTCTACTCTCATCCAGCTGAAGTCCCTGTGCCACTATTTCTCACAGGAAGGAGTTTTTAAAATCCAAATAAAACAAGTTTTTATGTCAGAGCAGTGACAGTTCTGCCAGACAAACACCAAACACAGCAGTTCAGTGCCAGGAGACCCCCCCAAATCTCAACATACATCTATTATGAAAATATAATCATTTACAGCATGTGAATTTAAAAGAAACTAAGCCAAGATCTGCCAGTAAATCCTGAAAATCCCCCAGGAGCAATGTTTGTGTGGGAAATCCTGGGTTTTGAGGCTCCTCCATTCTGTCTGATATCCCACTTGTGGGATTGAACATTCTGGAGAGAGGAATATTTGATTTAAATAAAACTTTAGTTCTCTTCCTTCTGCCTAAAATCACGTGGTGAAAAGTAAACCACTTTTTGTTTGCAGTCTTTTAAGGGTCTGGCACAGCTACCTGAACTTATTCCACCACTTATTCCCTTTTTCCTGGTTGCCTCCAGCTCCCACAAAGCCTCAGGCCGTTGATCTTTCTCACTCCTTGTTTCTCCTGCACTGAATTCCTCAACAGCAGAAATATTTAAATTTCATCTGCTCAGCAGCTGCCCCTTACACCTCAAACCCAGTTTTATACAAGTTCATGTGATTTAAAATCATTACATTATTAATATTCCCAACACCTCATTTCCCACGCACACCCAGTTTTTAATCTCATTGTCAAGATCTTTTTCAACTTTCTGTCATTTTTTTCCTCCAAACACCATCCTTAAAAGCGTTTTTTTCTGCTGTTTAGGACACTGTGATCGAGTTTGATGTCTTTGATCCCTCCTGTTTGATCCCTTCCTGCCCTNATTTGTTGTGTTTTCAGAGATATCTGTGGCTGCCTCAACCCAGGATTTGGGGAGGAATCCTGGCATTTACAGCCACTAAGACTAAAAGACCTAAGACCTCTCCAAGGTGTTTTTCCAGCTTTATTCAACTTATTCTCAAGAGTTTTATCTTGATCTGTGATACACAGTTCTGGAAGCTGCCCCTTGAAAACTTGGGGGGTTTTAGGAATTTCCTGCAACACTGCATAATTTTGCTCTCCTTAGTACAATGCAGCCTTTTGGGAATATTTTGTGAGATGGGGATTGTTAACAGAGAACTGCAGGCACAGCGTGGCATTCTTTGAAATTGAAGTTTTTCTCTTTTTTTTCTTTCTTTCTTGGCTGTTTACTCTCATTCTTTCATGGCATAGCAGTGACTTACCACGGCAATGAGCATTAAAAGCTGATCTGCTGCATACTTTATTTAATCCCAGTGACGAACCAGTGAGAGAACAATTTGGGGGTTTTTGGGGTTCCCTCTTTCCTGGGTGCCAGGGAGGGTGTAAATGGAGGTTGGATTAAATACTTGAATGGAAACAGCTCGTTCAGGTGTGCCACATTTGGGATTTGATTTCCCTGAGGAAGGCACATTGGTGTGGATATGGGATAACCTTTACCAGCAGGTGCCAGAGGCGTCTGCGCTAAAATCCCTCAGAACGCAAACGCGGCGCCACCTTTGATTTTTTACTTTCCTTACCGAGAACAAATTATCTTTCACCACAAACTCCCTCCGTGGGGAATTACTGGGAAGGGACTCAAGTGAGCCATTTGTGCTTCCAGCTGGAGGCTTTTCGGATGCTGCTGTTCACGTCGGACGGGGAGGAGGAGAAGAGGATGGTGGACAACTTCCGCCCGCTGCAGCCGCTGATGAACCGCACGGTGCGCTCGTCCTTCCGCCCCCGAGCAGGTCAGGCCTTAGATGGCCCAGCACCCTCAGGCCAGGCTGCACAGCACTTGGGGTGATTCCTCCTCTGGCTGCTGCCCTTTCACAGTGCCCCTTCGCTAGAGAAGCGGTGGGGTTTTTTAGTTTCGCTTTGGTTTAAGAAGTCAGTAATATTGTCAGGAAAATTAATGCACCAACGCCAGAGGTTTATGTCCAAAAAGGAGTCAGAGGAGTCCCGTTACTTTATTCCAATAAAGGGAGAGGCCATGGGGCATTCCCCTGGGGTGTGTCACATTTTAGGAGGTCGCAGCCTCCTTTTTATCCCAATTTCCCAGCCACACTCTCCTCTCTGTTTCCCCATTGGCTGAGGTACTCGAGAGGTACAGACTTCCCAGAACATCTAATACCTGAGGTTCCCTTCTAATGTATAACCCCCCCCCTGTATTTTTAGTTCTTATTGAACTTTATGATTTTCCCATTGTTTTTTCGTTTCTCAATATCCAATTTCATTTATCAGTAGACCTACAGTCTGTTTGTAGAGGCAAATCTCTTTCCATTCATCAATCAGTGGAATCCTTCCCATTGTTTCCTCTTATCTCTCAGTGCTAATTCCATCTACCAGCAGGCCCAGAGCTTGTTTGTAAAGACAATTCTTTCATTCCTTTCAATATTAACCCATAACAAATTGACTTGCTCTAAGGCAAGGATCGATTATTAAGACAGTTAAAGGGAAAATAAGGACAGGAGAGCTCCTCCCCTGCTCCTTCTCTGAATTGTTGTCTCTTCAAATGCTCTTTCAGTGCCTTGCATGAATTAATAATCCTGGGTAAAAATTGTTAGCAAGGAGGAAGTGGGAAGAAATGAAAAACGTGAGTTCTGATCAGGTCCTTTTGGGGAATTGTTTGATGTCTGGGAAGAGAGCTGGAAGGGAACTAGCTTGTCTCAGAGACATCTTACCTTCTTCCTTTTTCCTTGGATGACAAGAGGAGGACAATGACTTCCAGGATCTCTTTCCATTCTGTTGGCTGCACATCCCATTCCATGTTGGATGTGGGTGCCCACTGTAACTACAGCACGAGCCAGAAGACTTTTTCTAAAACCTTTTAACAAACGTAGAAGCTTTTGGCTTTGGCAGCTTTTGTTTTCCTGTGTTCATAATGTATCAGGAGAATAGAATTCACCAGTATCTCAAGACTGGCAAGAGCAGCAAATTGGGTGAAAATGTCCAATTGATCCCAGGAAACTGATCACATCAAAGGAAAGCAAGATTAGAAAAAGCCCAGCTGACCCTCCCAGTGGAATTAGGGGGGAAAAACACAAACCAATTCCTGATACCTGTGCTAGGAGAGTGTGGACAAAATGCAGCACTCAGGAGTTTTATTTCAGTAACTCACAGTGTGCTCTCTTCCAAGTTTTGCCTTGAGATGTATTTTCCTATAAAAAGACTTACCCAGCTCCAGGGCAAGTGGGGACCAGTTTGTTTTTATTGCACCTTATGGTAACGAGGTCCAGTGGGGGTTGGAATTGATTTGTGGACCAAGCAGAGCTGCAGTGTGAGCTGCCAGCTCTGAGCCTTTCCCAGGAGCTGCCCCAAGCATTACCTACCTCTCACATCCTACTAAGCCTGATTGTCTCTCAAGCACCTTTCTGTCTGGCTCTTCATGCTCTGCTGTATTTAGCAGCTGAAATTCATGCACCAGATTTCTGATGAGGAGCAGCTCTGTCTCTGAACTCCCTGGGTGGTCTCCATGAGTTGTGTTTGAGGGGTCTTTTAAGGAATCTTTCCCCCCTCTGTTTGATTCCTTGTGGGATTCAGCATGAGTGAAGCCATAACCCGGCTTGGCAATGCTAAATCCAGACCTTTCCAATTGCTACTTTTGTCTTTTTAAAGTCCAAGTGTTCAATTTCAAAGCACCTTAACACTTTTTAGTGTGACCCTGATGATTTTAAGGGTTTGAGATAATCTTGTTGAACCAGCTGAGTGCCCAGATCCTGCCTTTCCTTCCTCCATAGCTCTACCTCATGCTGTTGTTGTGGTGCAACAGTTGTGCCTTTGTCCCCTGAAATGTGGCCACTTCAATTGGAGTGACTCTGGGTGGTAAAAGGAAGAAAATCTCCTTCTCTCCCAGTGGAGGATATTTTTCCTGTAGGGAATTCAGTGTGGCACTGGAGCTCTTTGGTTTCACCCCTTCCCCCAAGCCCTCCCTGCCTGGGGGAACATTTCCATCTTGGTTCTGCTACTTCTCTTTGGATGGGGCTGGGAGCAGCCTGGGATAGTGGGAGGTGTCCCTGCCATGGCAGAGGTGGGACGGGATGAGCTTTAAGGTCCTTTCCCACCCAAACCATTCCAGGATTTTAGGATTCCATGATCTCAGTGGAGCTCTGCAGTCTTTGCCATCATCACCCAGACTTTTAGCTACAAAAACACATCAGTGATGATTTTGCTGGAGAATGAGACATTCCAAAATAAAGCTGGAAGGAATAGCTACAGCTCTGGCAATAGGAAAAGGAATATTTTACTTTTTGCCTGAATAAATAATAATAATAATTATAATAGTAATAATAATGATCCAGTCATTAAGTTTGAGATTTTTGTGCAGTGCTGTTCTTGCAGACACTTTTCTGAGGAGAACCCTGGAGAAAGATGGCAGCAGCTCAGATATTTTCTACTCATTAACAGAAAAAAATTGTAATACAAAGACATCTTAATGTTGCCTTTTAATTAAAAATAGAGCTGCCTCAGCAGCACTGGGCTGTAGGTGCATCAATCTTCTTTTTATTTATGAATGGATCTTTCAAAAAGCTTTTGTAATTACTCAGTTATTTAACTGCCTTTGTAATTTCCACTGAGTTTTTGGATGTCTGATCCACTGAGAAGAATCACTAAGCTAATCCAGCTTTCCCAGCAAACCCAAAATTCAGATTTTCTTTGGGAACTGCCAGGGTGTAACTGTTTAACTTCAGCTGCTCTGTAACTCTGTAGCAGCCTCACACCCACTGAGTTCTCCAGGCTTTGCTCCACTCAATCAGATTTTCTTCCTGGCTGTGTAAATCCCTTTTGAACACACTCACCACCCTGCATCCACCAGAGAGGATGTGGGATATTCCCTTCCCACTGATCCAGTTCAAGTTCTCATAGAATTTATCCAAAGTTCTCACAGAGATTGATTTTGTTCAAGTATTGCCATGGAAGCTTTGTTAGAGAACAGTGAATTTTCCACTCACACAGTTAAGCTGTATCCACATTTCCATCAAATCACAGCTATTTTTACTGACATAAAATGAATAAATTCCAATTTCAGCACTGATCACTTCAAATATCTGGAAACAGGGTTGCTGTAGATAAAAAATAACTCTACTGTGCTACAAAAAGAAGTTTTACAGGGGTTTTGTTACATTTATTTTGCTGTTTCTTGAGTCCTGCATTTATGTGTAGTGTTTTAGCATCTCCTTAAGGCAGGCAGGAGCTCAGCTGCAGGGCAGATTGTTGGAATTCATCTGGAAATTAACACAAAGGGGTTTTTTTGGGGTGGTTTTTTCAGTTTTAACTTTACTGTTACAATGATTTTATCGACCTTGTGAATGTTAACTTCAGGAAATAATTGTGTGCCTGCACAAGTGTGTAAAACAAGAAATGGGATGGAATCCCTGTGCCTTATTCACTCAGTTCTGTGTGGAAAAATGATTTGGTTTTGGGGTTAGAGCTGATTTTTGTGATGATTTTGCACAATTAAGTTAAAAAGGAATCTTTGGGCTCTTTTGTGTGGCACAACACAAAAGGGTCAAAGCACATATTTGTATTTTCCTTGCATAAGAGTCACTTTATTACTAAATACTGCCCTGGGAGGCATTCCTGGGGCAGCAGGTCCTAGGAATTAAAGACTTATAGGAATAATTCTGGGACAACTCCCTGGAAAGGGAGGAGAATGTTTGGAGCACAGGGCTCTGTCTGACTTCCAGCTGCCTTTCAGTATTTCTCTGAAATGCTGCTCTTCTCTTGTTTTTGACTTCATAGCTGGGACAACTTCCTCTGGTGTTGGAATGTTTGATCCCTGTTCCCACATTCCACAACTTTCACTCTTCAGGTGTTCCTGACCACTTTTGTGCTGCCTTCTGTCAGCACAGAGGGGTCTCCCCTCGTTTTGGAAGCTCTAGAGTTGGAGTTTGCTTTGATCTCCACAGGGTTTTAGAGGACTGCAATTGTGCTTTGGAGGAAGGGTCCCTTCATGCCTTAATCTGGAATGTTTTAACTTCTATTTCCTGGCACACCTTGGCTTTTTTTCCTTCGTGCATCTCGTTTTTGTGGCCTTTATTACATTGTGTGTTTAATGTGTGTTACCTGCCTGATCATAACTGACTGAAATCGCTGTTTCTGCAGACAACACCTGGAACAGGGAATGCTTTATGTTTTCCTGGGATACAGGCCCTTTCCCTGAGTTTTCCCCTGATGTATAGAACCTTTCCGCTGCTGCATTTTACACTGTTAACATTAGTGTGCAACTACAATAAAGGAACAGAGAAACCCGTGCCTGCATCTCGTTGTGTAATTAAGCTTTTCAAGTAAAAAAAACCCCAGATTTCCTGTCAAAGAAAAGACTCAAATTCCTCTTTGGGAATGCCCCAGTTCATTAGGAGTGGAGTCTGATCAGCTGTCAGATGTTCTGTGATACTTCCAAGCTCTGAAAGACTCTGCTGAACTGTGTTAGAATGAAAGCACAATGAGCTCTCTGTGCTGCTGTGCTGATGAAGGGTGTCTCATGATTGATCACATCCAGCTCCATGCCACAGGCCGTCTCCAGCAGGATTCCAGGGTTTCAGGATCTCTGCTGAACTCCTTCACTGGACACTGCCCATTAAACTGGACCTGTCAGCTGAGCTCCTTCCTCTGTCCTGGCACTGGCCTTGGCAAAACTGAGCCTTGAGCCCACGTGTGGTGTGACTCGGTGCTTGGGGCTACAAAAACGCTCTCAAATAACCCCAAAAAGCCCTTTAAATAAATTAAATTATCGATATCAATTAAAAGTTGATATAAGAGAGTGGGTTTAGGGTTAGGAGATTGGGAAGGAATCCTTCCCTCTGAGGGTGGGGAGGCCCCTGGATCCCTGGAAGTGTCCAAGGCCAGGTTCGATGGGGCTTGGAGCAACCTGGGATGGTGGAAGGTGTCAGGGTTGGAAGTGGATGAGCTTTAATGTCCCTTTATCCCAAACCATTCCATGATTCTGTGAAAATTGGGTGAAATAAGCATTAATTCTCTGTCTCACAGCTGAGCCACGCTTGGAGCCCAGCTGTCACACAGACAGCTAATCCAGATTAGCTGGATTAACCCAAAGAAGTTTCTTTTGATAGGAGATTCCATTCCTGGTTAAGGAATCCCCCTAAAATAATTGTAGGTGATGTTTACAGAAGGCTCCCCACCTGTGCTGTGGGGTGGGCAGCCCGTTTTCTTCTGGAGAAAGAGTGGCACAGGTTAGGAGTGAGGGCAGCTCTGCTCCTGTGACCATTTAATGGTTCTAGAAGCTGCCACCACTTCCATTTACCCAGGAAAAGCAGCTCTGAGCTCTTTATCAGCACAGCTGAGGTGTTTGCTGAAGAAATGGGGGATTTGCTGCCAGCAGGGTGGCTGGATCAAGGCAGCTTTCCCAAAGAACTGGTTAAAAACATCCCCACAAATGGCCAATTTGCTCCTGCTCCTGCTCATTGTTTGTCCTCCTGACAAATCATTCCTTCCCTCCTCCTTTTTGATGTGCCAAACCCCGGGTGCCTGAGTGTTAGCACATGGAGAACTGATTGGATAATCAAATAGTCTTCAAAGATCCTGCGGAATAACTTGGGGGCCTGAGGAGAGCTAATGTTCGTGGCCAGGCTGATAACAACACTCGGCATTTGGGAAGTGCTTTGAAGATATCGAGCACTCTGCGAACACACCCCAATGCCAGGCTGGTGTTTTTTCAGGAATACAAATGGAAAAACAGTGGCAGAATTAAGTCCCATGGATTGAGAGAGTCGAGCACGTGGTTGGCTTGGAAAAGGGCAGTTCAGTGGCTGCTGCTCCACTGCCTCTGCAGCCTGGGATTTCCAGGTTCTTGGCTGTGAGTCCAGTAAGAAATTCCCTTTTGGAAGAATTAGAACAGGATAACTCTGTCCCATTCTTGTGAGAGTTCATGGAAATGTCTGTGCATTGAGTGTAAAATGCCCGTGGTGGGATTCTTGGGGCCAGGAATTGGGTTTCATCCCTGTGGGTCCCTTCCAGCTCAGGTTCTAGGTCATTTATTGGCCTTGAGGAGCTTGGCCTGGAGCACTGGAGAAGTAAATCCCTTGATGAATGATTTTATTCCCCTAAATATATAACTGAGTTTCAGCATTTATTTGAAAACAGCTGAAGCAAATACTTAATTTCAGTCCCAATCAGTGCTGGATCCTGATGTAACAAGGCTCACACAGGGATAATCCCAAATGTTGTAGGTACCTGCTGCTTTTCCTGATTTCATGGTCCTTTGAACATTTTACCTGGGATAAATCATGAAATGCAGTTCCAAAAATTGCCTGTAATGCTAAACTGGTAAGGTAAAGAAAGGCTTTTGGGGTTACAGAAAAACTGTGATGAATGTTTTGTTGATTATTTTTAATTAATTGTCAGAGTCTTTCCAGTCTCTTCAGGTCCCATTTCTCCTTGAAAACTTGGAGGAACGTGCTCGGTGCCAAGGTAATTTCTGTCTTTGCTCTCCTCCAAAATGTGGATGTTTACATGAAGCCAGCAGCAGATTTTCGAGCCCCTGAGCAGCCACTAGATGTCAGGTTCGGATTGGTGCTCCAAGGATTGGGGCCGGTTGGGATTCCTGGGATGGCGGGAAGTGGTCGTGATGGAAATGAAATGTAACTGAAATGTGTCCTTTTCCCCCAGAATGTCGATCTCACGTTGCCCTGGAGTTCTCTTGGAGAAAATCTCCCACCCCACCTCGTGCCTGTCTGAAACGTGCCCAGAGGGTGCTCTGGGAGGATGGACACCAACCTTGGGGTTTGGAGCTTGGGCACCACTCCTCATGTGACAGCTCCCGCTGGGAAGCAGCTCCTCAGAGGTACCACTTCCACTCTCAGAGGGAACGTTTGGAATCAGAGCTTCCAGGCTGGAGCCTCTCAGCTCCTCTCCTGTCCCACCAGGGCAAGAGAGAGTCTGAATTTGCTGAAGGATTGGCTCCTTGGGCATTATTGTAGTATCCAAGTGATTCTCCTTGGCTGCACCTCTGCCTTCAGGGAGGCGGGCACTGCCCTTTTTGCCAGATTGCTGAAGTATTTTATATTTTCGATTTGCAAACAAGCATTTTTGGTGACTTTGCCATCTGGCACGGCAGTCAGAGTGGAGATTGGTGAATGATTTATTTTGCAGACGAGCAGTTTTGGCCATTTTGGTGTCTGACAGGAGGGGCTGATCCCTGCAGCGCCTCTGCAGAGGTGCAGGTGATGCAACGCCGGGGCCTTGCCCCGTGCTTGTGTGTTTGGATGGAAAAGCCCAGCAGGACAGAACTGGGACAGGCAGGATCTGCGGCTTGGGACACACACAGGGATCCGTTCTGCTTTATGGGATCACACAGAACACACCGCCCTTCCCTGCAAGAACACAGCGCCCACGCAGGGAGGAGAAGGGCCGCTCACACACCTCCCCTGCGGGCAGCGAGCAGCGCCCTGCACCCGCGGCCGGGGCAGAGCTGCGGGGAGGCCGCTCGGCTCCTTCTGTCCCCTTTTGGGGTGCGGGGACGGCCGGAGGGGGCCGGGCTGACAGGGATGCGCCGCCGAGCAGCGGGGCCGAGCGGGCACCCAGCGGGAGCCGGGGGCGCTGCAGCATCCCCCCCGTGCTGCTGCCCTCCTCCTGCCGCTCTCCTCCTCCTCCTCCTCCTCCCCCCCCGGAAAGGAGCCCGGCCCACCGCCGCCGGAACAAAAGGGGCGGCCGAAGGTGGCGGCGTGGCCGCGCCCGGCGCTCCGCCGCTCCGCCACCATGTCCGCCAGCGGCGGCAGCTCCCCCGGCAATGCCGTGAAGAAGCGGAGCCCCGCCGGCTCGGCCGCCTCGCTGGCGCAGGAGGAGGAGAAGCAGGCGATGGAGAAGATGCTGGAAGGGGCGCAGGAAAACGGCTGCGCCCGCTCGCCGTCGCCCTGCGGCTCGGCGGAGGGGGTGACCCTGCAGCGGAACATCACCCTGCTGAACGGCGTGGCCATCATCGTGGGCACCATCATCGGCTCCGGCATCTTCGTCACCCCCACGGGCGTGCTGCGGGAGGCCGGCTCGCCGGGGCTGTCGCTCGTGGTGTGGGCCGTGTGCGGCGCTTTCTCCATCGTGGGCGCGCTGTGCTACGCCGAGCTCGGCACCACCATCACCAAGTCCGGCGGGGACTACGCCTACATGCTGGAGGTGTACGGCTCCCTGCCCGCCTTCCTCAAGCTCTGGATAGAGCTGCTCATCATCCGGCCCTCCTCGCAGTACATCGTGGCTCTGGTGTTCGCCACGTACCTGCTCAAGCCCATCTTCCCCACCTGCCCCGTGCCCGACGAGGCTGCCAAGCTCGTGGCCTGTCTGTGTGTCCGTAAGTAGCCGCTCGTGGCTTTCAGCTGACGGAGAGGAGGGTTCGGTGGGATATCGGGAAGGAATTGTTCCCTGGGAGGGTGGGGAGGGCCTGGCACAGGTTTCCCTGAGGAGCTGTGGCTGCCCCTGGATCCCTGGAAGTGTCCAGGTTGGACAGGGCTTGGAGCATCCTGGTGTGGTGGAAGGTGACCCTGCCCATGGGATGGGATGAGCTTGAAATTCCCTTCCTACCCCAGCCATTCCATGATTCAATGACCCTCTGCAGGTCCCCGCTGCCCTTCTCCACGTGGTTCCTTACTCACCATCACCTTCCCCTAAAGATCTGCACCATCTCTCCTGTGCAGCGCTGGCTGCATACCGGAGGGGTTTTTTGGCTGTTTTGAATAGTCACAGCAGAAAACGCGGCCCCATCCGTAATAAATTGAGCCCAAAATTCCCCAAATGCCAGCTGTGGACTAGTGAAGCTCTCTGATTCCCGACAGCGCAGCGAGCAGCGTGTGATGAATGCAGCGTGCTTTTTCCTGGGAGCTGGAATAGGATTTCTTGTGCTTTCCCACAGGACTGTGCCCGGGCAGGGTAAAATCCCCTTGTGCGAGGCTCTGCAGGGCCGGGATGGGCGTTGATGCGGGGTTTGGGTGAGGAGAACAATTATCTCTCACCAGCAACTGGTGCTGAACACGCCCCTGAGCTGCTTTCAGCACCACTTGTGAGAGGAGATATTTCCCGGCCGTGTGTGCTCTGACACCGTGCTCAAAACCTGCTTTTGTGGGGTTTTTTTTTGCTAGCAAACATTCTGTCTCTGAGGCGTTGCCTTGCAGAGAAGTTCAGTCACGGTGGGATGAATTCAGGGCCAGGGATGCCAACCTGGGCACACAGATCTGTCTGGGCACACAGATCTCTCTCCTGGTGCACTTTTTATCACCTCTCTGGTATTTTGGGGTCTGCAGTTTTGCCACTCAAATCCTATTTTCCGTTCCTCTGGCGACTGCAAAGTCACCCCATGCAAATTCCCAATCCTGTAAATTCTCAATCCTTTAAACACAGGACTATTCCCTGCCTTTCCCTCCTCATTTCCTATTCAACCCCTTCTGCTCCGCTGGAATTTAATGCCTTTATAAAGATGTTTATTGGGAGAGGATATAATTTGGTGAGGGATTTATAAAGCTTTTATTCACTGTACAAAACCACAGCCAGGTGATCTCTGCATTTTCACATTTTGGGTGATGAAGAGGAGGCTGCTCGTTCGTGCCACCCTTTCCCAGGGGATTGTGTGAGATTCCTTCCCTCCCTGAGGATCTCAGGCATCCCAAAGCTGCAGCACATGGTCGTTATGGGAAGATATATTGTCAGGAAATGTCTCACAGCCAACCTGAGCCAGGCTTTGGGAGGTAAATTATAGGGCTAATTATAGGATTGATAACAGGCAGGGCAGTGGGCTGTGCTGTCTTCAGGCAAAGATTGAAACTTCCCAGTCCCCAGCTGAATTTTCAGGAATATAAAGGTACCTAGGCAGGCATGTGCATTTCCATCCAGGTTTTTTACAGCGTGGAGGGTGTTTATTAGGGAAATTTAGTGATTTACCTAAGAAAGCTGTAACGTGGTCAGGGAATTGTCCTGCTCAGGGGTGTCTTTGCCTTTTGGAAATCTGATTTTTGAGCTTTCCTGCCGGTGTGCACTGTGGTTTCCTCAGGGGCACACAGGAGAGGGGCATGGATGCACGTGGCATTCGTGTTCCTTGCTGAAACACCAAGGAATTAGGGCATAATTTAGGGTTTTCTTGCTGCCTTATGGCAAAGTTTTGCTGTGCAAGCACAGATTGGAGCTGGCAAAGCCTTTGAGGACGTGTTCCTGACCCTAAGTGACTTCTCATCTGCAGGATCATTCCCCAAACTGCTCTCAGTTCCCATTTTACTGACCCAAACCCAGTGCAGGGTTAAACAGACCTGCCCATGTTGGGATCTGTTCACCGATGGGGGATTTGCAGCATGAAGCTCCTTGAAGCCAGGATTCCAGAAAGCTCATTCCCGTTTATCCTTCTCCAAGAAACGTCTCCAGCCTTCCTTTGGTAGCAATTAGGAGTTTCCCTGAGGCACAATTTGTTCTTGAACCTTTATCCTGAAATGCCAAGGCCAGAGTTTGGAGTTCTCCAGATCTGCATCATTCCCATGTGTTTCTCCTTTAAACCCTGCTCCCCCCCTGCACCGCTGGCTCTTGCTTTGTTTATGCTTTGGGTTAAATTTGGGGTTGTCTCCTTTGCTCCAAGAGGTTTGTTCATGCTGCAGCGCCTTCAGCGAGGCAGCTTTGGGGAACTTTTGATTCTTTGGAACTTTTGATTCTTTGGAACTTTGATTCTTTGGAACTTTGATTCTTTGGAATCAGCTTTTCATCTCCCCAGTGCCAAAACCACATCGTGGCCCAGGAACAATAAATGAAGTAAATCTGCTCCGAGGGCTCAGGGAGTCACACAACACTCGTGGGGACTTACAAACAGCTTTGTTCAAACACCAACTGCCCAGGGAGAGACTTTTTCTTCCTTTCCAAAGCTCTAGAGTAGAAAAAAATGCCCTATTTGTGCATAAGGCTGTAGCACAAACATGAATGAGTTACCTCAGAACCGGGGAGGAGAGCAGCTTGGGAAGCAGCAGAGGAATTTGGGACCTGGGGCTGGAATCCAGTAGCCAAAATCCAGCCTTGCAGAACAGTCCCAGCTCTATTCCTTGCAAAGTTTGTATCTCCACACCAAATGCACTTGGCTGCACGGTTTGTAGTAAGAGGAGGAATAACAAAAGTTATTTGTTATTCTGTTGAGCAGCTGAATAAATCCTGTGTTGTTCAGCATTTGCCACCACCAACCTCAGGGACGGAATTAATGCATTCAGAGAATCGAAATCACAGGCTTGAGCGAAAGGAAAAAATGGCTGCAAGAGGGAATTTAGCGGCCCTGAAAGGTGCTGAGCAAAACAAGGTGGGTGGTAAGGAGGATTTAACTACAAATAGGCATTTTCTGCTCTGGAGATTGTAATCTACACACAGTTGGTATGCAGGGCTCCTTTTGTGGGCACGGGGAGTGCCTGTGGTGTTTGCCAAATAAAGGGTGGGAATGCACCACAGGGAAGTGTTCCTGGAGCAGGAGGGCTCAGGCTGTTCATCCTTAGCCTGGCTCATTTCATGTTCCCCAAAAAACTTGCCTGAAGGCTTTCCAGGCTGCAGGTGACTTGGGTGATTCAGAAACTGGAGCATCTCTTGTACCTGTGAGGTTGGGTGGCTGATAGTTTAAAACTGATCAGTCAGAACAGCAAACACAAAATCCATCCAAGTGTTTGGAACATGAAAATTGAAAGTTCAGGGAGCAGAGTTTGTGCATTTGTGTGAAAACCCAGCGATAATTTGAATTCTCTCCCATGTGATCTCATCTAAACCAGTTTTACCCCTCCTATAGTGTGTGGAGGGACAGTTATTAGGTCCTGAATTAGCATATTTGATGGTCTTTATTACAATGTCAGTACTGGACATGGCAAAGAATTAAACCATGGATCCTGTGCTCTGGCTCAGGTGTGAGGGCATCAGGTTTTCTTTCCCATCCTGCTGCCAGGATGTGAACATTTCTTCAATTCAAACTGATAAACCCTAACAAAAATCATTAACAATCACCCAGACACCCTGTGTGTGTTCCAGAGAGGGCTCAGGGATGAAGGAAAGTGTTAAACTGATCTCATTCCTCATGTCCCAGTGTTCATTTGCAGATTTCCTGCTTGCACCTTCCCAGGAATTTGGGCTGTGGCACAGTAAATTAATTCCCTGTGGATCAGGCAGACAAGGAATGAAGCTGCTCCCAGCCCTGAGCTGGTTCTTGGTGTTCCACAAGTGCCTGAGCTGTTCATCCCACACCTCCTCACACCCTGAGTGCCACACAGCTTCTGCAATTCCCTCTTTTCCTGACAGTGAGATCTGCTGCTCAGTGGAAAACTGGGATTGGGCTCAATAATCCTTGTGGGTCCCTTCCAGCTCAGGATATTCTGCTGTATAACATTTTATTCTTGCTCTTCAGTGTCAGAGCAGCAGTTTGACAGTTTGCTTCTGAATTCTTGTCTCACTTGTTAATTAGATATGCAAATCTGGCACTGATCACCCCAACACAGCAACATCTGCCGCTTCCAAAGCCAGGGAATTTTAATCTTCCTCAAAATTTATCTAAACTTCCTTCACTGCTTCTGAGCTCTGCTGTTGGGCACTCCTCCTGCAGGCGTGGAATTCCAGGGAAATGCTGATGAATTCCTCGTTTGTCTCTTTTGTTTTGAGCAGCAGGAGAGTGAAAGGAGGAGCAGCAGCCAGGGCAGAGCTGAGTCAGGTCTGAGTCCTGTGGAAATTCCTGATACTCCTGTGAGGAACCTGGGAGTGAGGGAAGGAGAAGGAATCCATCCCAGGGTACAGACACGTGCCCTGAGCAGCTGCCAGGCCGTCCAGAAGGGAATATCCCACCCAGAAATCACGGGTTCTGTGGGAAGCAGGAATGTCTTTATTGGACATGAAGGTTTTGCTTCCAACCTGCCAAGCTCAGCTCTTTGTCCAGGTGTGTGCAGGGAATAGGAGGTGGATTTTTCACCTCATCGAGTGTTAACTGGTGAAAAGCACACCCAAAACACTCCCAGGGCCTGTCAGTCTGAGATGAGTTCATTCTGCAGCGGTGCTGCTTTTAATTCATCAGCCAGGACCAGCTGGCTGTGAAGCTTTGAAGATTTCTTTTTCCTCCTCCAGAAAGGTGGATTAAGGGACTAAAGCTCCATCAGCAAATTGCCCTCGTTGGAGTGGAGTGGAAGGAAGGGGTCTGTGCAATCCCTGCTGGATGGCAAAGGCTGCAAGGCTGAGGTTGCTTTTTTAATCCGTGTTTAATTAGAGCAGCGTTAATGAAAACAGGCTCTGACACTCACGGGGACTCTCCAGAAATCAATGAGGGCTTGGAGGGCTCTTGAAACACCCAGTGAGCAGCCACTGCGATTCCAGCACCCCTCTCCTGGCTCTACAACAATTATCCCATTAAATGTTATTGCGTTTGGATGATTTGTGTTATCACTGAGACCATTCAGAGCCTTTCTCCTCCAAATCGGGAAGGTTTTTGTGGAAAACCCCTCCAGGGTGAGCCTCATTCAAAGCAGCATCACTTGTTTGGAGTATTCCAAGAGTCTCGTAGCCCTGGGGTCAGAGGTGGCCAGGAGGTCCAATCCAAGGGGTGGAAAAGCCACTTTTCCCAGCCAGGGTGCAGAGCTGAATTCTGTGCACATAAAATCCCAGCAGGTGCTGTTGGGAAGGTGCTTCTGTGAGGTGAGCGTGGAGGAGATGTTTGGGATGGTTAATTTGCTGGGAGTGGGAGAAACAGGGAGAAAGAGCTTTTCCATATCTTTTCTCTCTGTATTTTGTTTGTCTTCCCTTGGTAAAATTCCTGTTTGTGGAACTGCTGTGTCACGTCCTCTGGAAACCTTGGCAGCAAATCACAGCCACCTTCCTAAGGAGACAAAACAGCAACTCCTGCCTCTAGGCAGGAGCCACCTCTCCCAAAACTGAGGAATTCTTGGTCATTTTCCCGTGTCAGAGTGTCCCACTGTCATTATGGGGTGTTGGCACCACAGGGATAGGGATATTACACAGATCTGACCTGTTCAGGGTGTCTGGGGTTGTTTATTGGGACATGCAGAGCTCCTGGTCCCAGGGTAGATTTGGAGATGATCCCTTTTTTTAAACTCCTTGGTAGGGCACTTTGCCTCCTCCTTTGCCCTCC
>VZTH01004728.1:0-10734 GCA_013397815.1 Aleadryas rufinucha | reverse complement strand
GTTCCCTGGGCTGGGCAGGGCAGCCGGGGGCAGGACTGGGGCCAGCAGCAAAGGGATGCCCCAAGGAGCTGCTCTGGCCAGCCCTGCTCCCCTCCCGGCTGGGCCAGGCCGCCCTCATCTCCCCAAATGCAAAAGCTCCAGGACTGGAGTTACCTGATTGAAACTCTTCTTGGATTTGGAGTTCTGCCTCTTGACCACCTCGGTCACGGTTAGGTTGAGACATTCCGTCTTCGAGGCTGCAGCAGAAGGAAAGTGCCATGAGCTGGGGCTCTGCTGGGAACCCGAGGGGTCCCTGCACCTCTCAAAGCATCCCAGAACCAGGGCCCCAGCAGGATCCCACTGCTGGGGAATGCAGGGCAGGCCCAGCTTCCCTCCCCTCGTGCTCAATGCATGGAAAGCACCAGGGACACAGGGAAATGTCCTCTGGAATTCCAGCTGCTTTCCAAACACAGAAGGAGAGGACATCTAACCACCTTGGGCTGCAAACAGGGGAAAACCATTGCCTATCATCGTGAGGGATGTCTGGCTGTCCCAGCGTGGCCTCTCCTGAGCCCACCTGGAGACGCCTCCTCAGGCCTGGAATTGCAGTGACATCCTGTGGTCACACGGGAAAACCAACGGTGCCGAGCCCGGGGATCAGATTCCTCTTGGAAGGAAGGAGATTCACGGAGAGGTTTCTCCCCAGAGAGGAGCTGAGGACACCCCTGATGCAAACCCTGAACCGGAGCAGGAACACCCCACTCAACATTTAGAGGGGGTGAGAAACCAATTCCTGATGTTTTTCTCCCAGGATTGGCTGCACGGCTCCACGGATGGGCAGGGACCGTGTGGAGCTCCATGGAGCATGCAGGGATGTCTCCTATTTGGTACAACACCATTTCCCTGATTATCCTGCTGACAAACCTCTGCCAGGCACCAGGCACACGAGGAAAAAGGAACTAAACCCCCTCAGTCTCCTCAGAACTGGATGTGCCTGACGGCCAAACCAGCAGCTCTCAAATGAGAACAAACCAAATACACACACGGACCAAGAGCCTTGGAGCCTTTCAAAGGCTCAAAGCTTGATTAATTGGAAATCTGATTAGCAAAAATGCTTCTGAGGCCAAGGCAGGTGACTGGGAGCTGTGTCTGAGCTGCAGGAAGAGAACCAGGCTGGAGCAGCAGCTCAGGAGGGGCCTGCTGACACCCTGCTCGGGTGCAGGACAAGCACCCGGCCCTTGGTACTGCTTCATCTGACAAGTTTTACCTGTTGCTCCTCCTTGCTAAATAAGGGTTGTTCTGGAAAGCATTACTCTCCAGTGACCATCCTGGTGTTTGGGCCATCCCAGCCCCATCCCCAGTGGATAATTCCCAGCTGGAAGCTTTAGGACAGTGGGACACGACGCATCCTTCATCCCTGATGTGGTCCTAAGGACAGCCAAGGACTGGAGTACACCCAGGGGACATCAGGCACCTCCCCCGTGGCTCCTGCACTCACACCTCTCTCCTTTGCTCCAGCCAGAACTCCACATTGTTCCCTTGCCCCACCAGTGCCTCCCACCCTTCCCTGGGCACAGCCCCCAGGACCCCGGTACCCACCGAGCTCCTCGTGCTTCCTGCAGGCCTTGCTGAGGTTGACGGACGTGCAGACCTTCTCCACATCATTCCAGTGGCTCCTGCCGCTGGCAGCTGTCTGCAGGGAGCAGCCAGAGCCCAGGGAGAGAAGCACAGAACAATTCAGCTTAGAAAAGACCTTTAAGGTCAAGTCCAACCCTAAATCTAACCCTGCCAAGTCCAGCTCTAAACCATGTTCCTAAGCAGCAACCCTATGTCTTTTAAGCTCCCCCCCCAGGGATGGTGACTCCACCACTGCCCTGGGCAGCGGTGCCAGGGCTGGAAAACCCTTTTGGTGAATATTCTCGAATATCCAATCTAAACTTCCTGAGGTGCAGCTCAAGGCCGTTCCCTCTCCTCCTGTCCCTGTTCCCTGGGAGCAGAGCCCGACCCCCCCCCGGCTGCGCCCTCCTGTCAGGGAATTGTGCAGAGCCACAAGGTCCCCCTGAGCCTCCTTTTCTCCAGGCTGAGCCCCTTTCCCAGCTCCCTCAGCCGCTCCTGGGGCTCCAGCCCCTTCCCCTTCCCCAGACACGTTCCAGCCCCTCAGTGTCCTTCCCACCCTGAGTGTCCCAGAGCTGTCCCCAGCACAGGAGGTGCCCCAGCAGTGCCAGCACGCACCTTGCTGTATGCAATCTGTAGTGTCAGTGGGATTGCTTCCCTGTCTCCATCTATTCCCAGCCTTTTGCTGCCTGGGCCTGCAGGGAACAAGGAGCAAATGTCACTTGGGGGCTTTTATCCCCAGCCTTCCCCAGCTGCTGGTACAGCAGCACACCCAGGACCTGCAACAAGGGGGAAAAGGGGTTGCTGAGCACAGCTGTGGGGCAAAAAGGAAAAAAAAAAAAAAGAGAAAAGGTGGCTTAAAAAGCTGCAGAAAGCAAAGAATCCAGAGAGGAATTACAACACAAAACCACTCTGCAGAACCCAGAGTGGCTCTGGCTGAGCTGGTGCAGAGGGGCCAGAGCTCCAGGGAAAACACAGAGCAACAAAGGCCACCGTGCTCTCCCTGTTCCTGTTTGTTCAGGCAGATTTCTGCCCACGTTAAATCAGCCCTGAAACACCGGGCCTGACACTTCCCAACTGCTTTCTTCCCCTCTGGATAATTTTTTGCAGCCAGACAAGCCAAGGGGAGAACATCGGAGCCAGTGCTGGCAGTTTCAGGAGCTGGAGGGAAGAGCTCTTTGCCCAAGCCTGGTTTTGGGGGAGTGGGGCAGGGACACTTCACAGGGGGGTATTTTGTGGGCTCTGTTCAGAAGGACAAGACAAGCTCACACCAAAGCAGTTGGTGAAAGCCGTAAGGAACGTGTTTGGGTGCAGTTTTGGGGTTGGCCATGAGGTGTCTGTGTGAGCTGCACTTCAGAGCATCCTGTCCCGGGTACCCGCGAGGAACTGCAGCCAGATGTTCCTGCTACTGCTTCTGCTCTCTTACTATCACTAATGCTACGAATTCATAACATCAAAGTACATAAATTACACGCAGAAGTCTCCAAGCACACACACACAAACCTGGCTTTGCCCAGTAAAATAAGGACAAGAAAAGAGGGATTTTATAAATGACACTTTTGGACAAAGCACAAAGAGAAGGCAGTAAAAAGGAAAGATAAAGAGCTGCATTTGGCAGGTGTTGATGAGAGGAAGGAAACGGGCTTGAAGGTGTTTTATTGTAAATCCCTTCTAGAGTTAAGAGCAGCACAATCAATCAGGCATTGCCCTGGTTTCGCTCCTGAAGGGAATACAGAACTGGGATGTTTCGCTCCTAAACCACTGAGGAGCTGTCAGGATCCTCACTCAGCCTGGCTCAGACTCCTCCTGCAGCCCAGGCTCCCCCAGCCCCTCCTTCCCTTCCCTCCCAGCCGTGGTTTCAGACCCGCAGGGCAGGTCAGGGGGTGCAGAAGCAGCTACAGACCTGAGGCCTTGATGGCCCTGGTGGCTGCTGAGTGCCCCAGCTCCAGGGAGTGGATGAAGACCTCGGTCCTCTTCTCTCCCCCAATGAAGGTGAGCTGCCAGGGGGACAAGAGGGGACATGTGGGGGTGAGGCGACCTGGCCATGCCAGGGCAGCCTTCACCCCTCTCACTCCTTCCCACAGGACATGGGTCAGTTTGGGAAAATCCTTCCATGTTTCCAAAGCACCTTTCAGCAGCTGCTTGGGGTGGCACCTGCCTTTAGGTGGACTTCAGAGTGTTTGAACAGACCCCCAAAATAACCCAAACCCCTCGTTGTCACTTAAAACTCCACAGCCCACTGGAAAAAAAAACCCACAATGAGCCAACAGCAGGGTCTGGGAATTGCTTTGGGAGCACAAATCCCTGGAAGAGCAGCAGCTCTGCTCACCAAGCCCTGCTGCAGCTGGTCCTGAGCCACGGCCCCAAAGGAGAGGTTGCAGCCCCAAATTCAACCTTTCCCAGCACATCTGCCCCAGGCACACAGCAGGGTGTGAAAAACTCGCCCCATGGAGGGGCTCAGTTTGGGAAGCAGAGCTCTGAAGAGATTCCAGTGACATGAAAAACCTGGCAGCAGCACTGACAGGCACTGCCTCATGCCACAGGGAAAGGTACCGGGCTGGAAAACCGCTCGTGGCACTTCACACTCTGGACAGGACCTGGATGCCCTCAGTCCCTGAGCCAGGAGCACCAGCCAGGGCACCAGGGAACAAGAGCTCGCAGTGGCTGTGCCATACCCCCAGGGCTTCACAGGCAGCTCCTGACAGGTGGCACAGGCAGAGCCACCCCCCTCTTCCCTCGCCAGGCTGGGGCTGAGCCCTGTGCCCACCTCGGTCTGGTAGAGCTGCAGCAGCACGGGGCGCGTGGCGAAGCGGCAGTAGTACAGGATCATGTCTGCCAGGATGGGCAGCTGCTCCTGGGAGTCCTCCTGGGGCTCAGCCTCGGGCTTGGCGCACTGCAGTGGCACAATGGGTCAGAAACGTGACGGGGCAGGCGGCACCTCCAGCCCACAGCTGCCCACCCCACCCCACCGGGGACGGAAACCTCCTGCTGACCGCCAGGAGCCCCATCTCATCCCGTGTCCACACGGCAAGCAGAAGGTTCTCCAAAGAGCTCCCCCTGGGCACGGGGCACACCCCGCCCTGCCCGTGGCACACACGCACCTGGCACAGGACATCCATGGGCAGGTTCATCAGCCCCAGGACGTTGCGCTCGTACCAGGGGTCCAGCAGGCCGATGTAGTGGGAGATGTCGTTGGTGCTGCTCTCCATCCCAGCCACGGAGGGGTCCTGAAACCGGACACTGGGGTCACCCCGGGGTCCCCATCAGCCTGCCCCACCTCACACAGCACCCCCGGGCCAAGCTGAGCCCCGGTGACCCCGCGGGGAGGGGACACCCACCTGTGCCCGGGGCGGGGTGTCCCCCACGGACGGCGAGGGGTGGTGATGCATCTGCGGGGTCGATGGAGCCACGCAGCTCCTCTTCACGGGGACGTAGAAAAACTGCAGCCTGAAGTACCGCGTCAGGGAGGGGCAGGAGCTCTCCTTGAGCCTGGGGAGATGGAGAGGCTGAGCGGAGCGTCCCGGCGGGGCGAGGCACCCGCGGCCACGCCGCCGCGGCTCACCTGAGGTCGCTGTAGGCGCGGGCCACCTTGCCCGAGATGCGGTCGGAGCCGAACACCACGACGCGGAGCGTGGCCACCTTGGCGTCCTCGTCGTAGCTGAGGAAGGGGCGGCGGGGCAGCCCGAGGGGCCGGGGGGCGAGCGGGGCGGGCCCGCGCTNCGCGCCGCAGCGGCAGCGACAGCGAGCACGGCCCCGGGCAGTCCCGCAGCTCCCGCCGCAGCACCAGCTGGCTCTTGCTCTTGAGCAGTTTGTAGAGCCTGTTGGTCAGCGACTGCCGGCACTTGGGGGCCTTGTCCGCCTTCGGGTCCGTCCTGCCCGCCGTGTCCAGCGAGCTCTCGTCGCTGTCCTCGGCGTAGCCGCTGTCCATGCAGTCCTTCAGGCTGGACACGAACGACTTCAGGGACTTCCTGGAGACCACGGTCAGCTCCGAGATGGAGTCCTTGGAGGAGGTGAAGAGGGACACCCGCGAGGGCTTGGAGCCCTCCTCGGACAGCACCGAGTACACAGAGTCAGTGGAGATGGCACAGAGTGGGGCCAGCAGCGAGTCCTGCTCGGGGGAGCCGCCGTCAGTCTCCACATCCTCCTCCTCCTCCTCTTCCTCCTCCTCGTTCTCTGAGGCCAAGGGCTCAGCAGCGCTGCACTCCTTGCTGAGGACATCGTTGAGGATGTCTGAAAGCAGCCAGAGGGAGAAGGTGTCTCCAGCAGAGCCACTGCAGATGCAGTGACCCCAGACCCCACCGCCACTCCTCATGGCCAAAGCTCTCCTCCATCCTGGTGTCAAACAAGGAGCTGGAAACCTCCTCCCCAGTGTTTTCAGATTTCCACAAAAGGCTCCATTGCAATGCAAAGCAAGACGTGCTTCTCTCCCTGAGATTCTGGTTGGGTTCTCAAAAGGCAAACTCCAGCTGGGCTTTTGCTTCCCTCCCATTCAGCTTTCACCACAGCCTCACATCTGATCCGGGTTTAAGCAGAGGGCAGGAGCAAAGCCAAGACTTTGGCTGATCAAACCCCAAACTGACCCACCCTGGCTCCCTGTCAGGGCTGGACTGCACAGCAAAGCCTCAGCCAGAGCTCTGCTCCCGCTTACTGGGGCCAGCAGGGGAGGAACACGGAGCCTTCCCAGGAATAGACAAGGTTCTTCCAGGAATGGGGAAGAGGGAGACCCCAGCTCAGCACAAGGGGAACCTTCTACTTCTCCAAAACTGCTGGGCCCAGCTGAGAGCTCAGCAAAGCTCCCCCGACTCACCGAAGTTGTCCTGGTCCCAGCTGTAGGTGTAGCAGCGAGCAGGGGGAATGGGGATGGGGTGGAGCTTGCGGGGCTGGGCCTCCCCTGGGGAGAGAGGAGGGACAGGAATTGGTTTGCAGGGTCCCGCTGTGCCCCCGCTGCCAGCTCTCCTGGCCTGGGAGGTGCCACCCACCCCTCCAATGTTTTGGGCAGCCCAGGCCATGCTGAGCCCCAGTGCTGCTGTCCTTAGCCCCAAACAATGCAATTGGGACGAGGGGACAGTTCACACCTTTAGGAGCCACCAGATGTCACAGTTACCATCTTATTTAATACTTTCATCCCACCCCTAAATCGTTCAAAGGCTGGACAATTCACTTCGTTGCTGTTTTGATGAACCCGTTTGTGGCTCATGGTGTGGTTATTAAACAGGACCTGGGTCGGTGCTTTTTTATCGCAGTTGTTGCACTCGGCTGAGACTCTGCAAAACTGCTCCTCATTGCTGCTGCTGCAGGGGCTGAGCTGGCAGCAAACTCTGGGGAAGGGAGGGCTGGGGGATCCTCACCTGTGAAGGCAGGAAGGGAGGCGGCCCCGGCGATGTCGCGCAGCACGGCCTGGAGCCGCTCCCGGGCCAGCGCGGGGTCGCTGCTGGCGGCCGCCACCTCCTGCGCATCGGCAGCGCTGGCGTAGAGCTCCGAGAGCTCCTCCAGGGGCTTGGACTGCGGAGCAGAGCCAGGGGAGACATTCAGGGGGTCCCTCCACTGAGGCGACACATGGGCAGCATCACTAACGGGGTGACTCTCTCCCCTCCACCACCCCCAGCCCCTTCAAATCCCCCAAAACTTTTCCAAAGAAAATCGAAATGTTGTTGAAAACACCCCAGGGGTTTTCTTCATGACTTTTTGGCCTCTCCCCCAAGTGTTTTTCTGGTCAAACAAACACTTTTGCTGCAGTTCAAATCTGGGGGCCCTTCCTCTCTCCACTCTGGGATGGGAAAGGAGTGACAGGGTAAAAGGGGAGTGAGCTCCCTGCACACATTTCACCAAACACTTCAGAGCTCAGATTTAGGAAAAGATGAGAAGGGAAAGATGTGTATTTTTCCTCCAAGAAGCACTATCACAACTCTTTTCCTCTGCCAAGCCAGTCCTATTTTGGGTAGGAAACCCAGCAGCCGAGTGCCCTGAACTGCTCCCCGTTGGCACCCTGGGGTGGGCGCTGCCCCAGCCCACCTTGAGGAGGGGGTGCAGCCTGTCCAGGTCGCAGCGGGTGCCAAAGTTGGCCTGGTAGAGGTGCTCGAGGAGCAGCACCAGCGTGGAGTGCTGGGGGGGCTCGCTGGAGCTCAGCTTCTCGGCGATGGACAGGAACTCGCTCTGCACCTCCGAGCGGTTCAGCAGCAGCACCGTCCTGGGGACAGGGACACCAGTCAGGCCAGGGCACCGAGCCCAGCACGGCTCCAGCCCAGCAGCCACCTGGCCTCGCTGGACACGAGTGACACCGAAACATCTCCCTCCTGAAGGTGCAGCTCAGAGAAGTTTGAGGATGGCACAGGGCTGTTTCCCAGCCTCATCTCCCTATTTACAAACGAGGATGGCGGCGAAAGGCTCAGCCCTCGCATGAGGTGCGAAGTCTGACTGCTCAGAGCTGCAAGGCTTTCACTCCTCGCTGCTCTGGGGCTGGGATGGACTCACTTCTGGCTCCTATTGGGGCAGTGGCTCCCAAATTCATGGATCACGGCCTCTCCCAGCTGTTCTCCAACATGTGCTGAGATCAGCAGCTCTCTGGGGAGACTTTGCCTTCCCCATATCTCAGCCCCGCAGGGTCATCGGCACGGGGAGCCCACAGACCCTATCCCAAGCCTCTGGAAATGCCCCAGCCACTCTCCTCACCCTCCCCACAGCTCAGCCCAGCTTTCCAGCCCTTCTCCTCAGCCCCTGCAGCAGTGCCAGCCCATGGGGATGCCACAGGGAGCCCCCAGCAGCGCCCGTGGCCACACTTACACCGTGGAGCTCTGGTAGTTCTTCACAGGCAGCCCCTGCTCTGTCCTCACCAGCCTCTGGAAAGTGATTCCTGGGGAGAGAGCAGAGGAGTGAGGCACAGAGCCCCTGGGGGCTGCTCTGCTCAGCAGCACCGAGCTGGCTCTGCCCCCCAGGGCAGTCCTGAACCCTGCCTGGAGCAGGAATGGCAGCACCAAGAGTCCTCGTGGGGACAAGGCACAGCCACCGAGTGAGGGGGCCAATCCAGGAGCAGGGAAGCTCAGGAGGGAAAGGGTAAAATCCCAGAGTGATGGGGAATCACCCACAGGATGGCACAGGAGAACTGCTCCAGCCCCAGTCCCTCCTGCCGCACTGCTCACGTGGGATGGGAATTCCAAGGATGACATTTACCAGCTCCCACCTGCTCTAGCCCCACACACCCTGGCTGTCACACAGGGCCAGCAGGTCACTGCCACCTCCCCTCCTGCAGGGCTGGAGCCAGGCTGATCCAGCAGGAGAGAGGCTGCTGTGGGCAGCCACACCCTGGATGCCTCCCTGGGACTGTCCCCAGGACCCCAGGTGACATCAGAGGGATCTGGGCCGGGTGGCAGCAGCAGAGCCCTGTCACCCCAACCAGCAGGAGCGAGGCACAGCTTGGGAAAACCTTATGGCATCAGCGGGATCCAGCCCCTTATCCCTGCAGGCAGCCACACCCCACCCAGCCCAGCACCCACGGGGGGCCCAGCACCCACGGGGGGCCCACCCTGATCCCCACAGTGACAGCAGCAGTGACCCCTCCTGCAGAGGCATCAGCCCCTGGGTGCAGATCAAAGCCTTGGCACTCCTGGCAAATATTGACAGCGGCTTATTCTCTGTTAATCTTTACCCTCATCTCAATAAAAAGCTTTGGCCTCAGCCCCCAGCAGGTCAGGGGGGCTGCACTGCAAGCCTGGAACAGCCTGGAAGGTCCTGGCAGCTGAGCAGCAGGGGACACATCCTCCTTGGGTCTGGAGAGGGATTCCCAAACCCAGCAGCCAGCACCTCCCACACGGCACCTTTGGCAGGGGGAGGAAATCTACTCTGCTGTGGGAGGGGAAATGCTTTGGGACCAAAGTCCCCCCTCGCACAGCCTGGGGCACCGGGGATGGCACAAGAATGGGGTGCAGCAACCCCCACCCAGCACTGGAGCTGTCCAGAGGTGTGTAAAGCACAGCCCTGACCATGTCACAGCAATAAATGACCAGGAGGGAGCTGGGGAGCCCCACAAGTGTCCCCATGTCCCTGTGGCCCTGCAGCTCTGAGCTGGATGCAGCAGGAGCCCAGCCAGACCCTGCCTGGTGGCCGTGGCCATTTGTGCTGGGGGCAAAGCAGCCAGCCCAGAGCTCCCACTGCACAGGTTGGGGTTTTCCGTCTTTTTGTCCCTTTGAAAGCACCTTTCATCCCATCCCCAAGCTCCCATCTCTCAGGGATTGCTGCCCTGACAGAGACCCTGCATTTCACATCCCCCAGGGCTCCCCAAAGCAGCTTCCCAGTTTGAGGAGGTGGGGAACACCCCCAGCCTCAGCCACGTCCCCCTCCCAGGCCTCCCAAGCCCTGCCCAGGATTAAGCACGGGCTGCAATGTGCTCTGTGTGATAACAGCTCTTCAAAAGCCCCCAAAAGGCAGGGAGATTAGGGAAAAAGGCTTTGAGAAATAATTGGAAGAGCTGCTCCGTTGGGAACCACGGGACATTTCCAAGGAGTCCTTAATTAAGAGAAGCACTGGTGCTGCCCCTGGATGTGCCCAGAGCTGGGTCACAAGGAGCGTCTGGGCTGGAAAGAACAATCCAGGGAGTCCCTCAGCCCTATGGAAACCTCCATGGAAGAGCAGGCTCGGAGGCTCCAGCCACCCTGATGCCCATGAACGGCCCCACTGCTGTCCCCCCACTGCACCACTGAGCACCTCGAACAAAGGCCAGGCTGGGGGAGCAGCCAGCACGTGCTCTGCTGGGGAACAGACCCTCCAGGCTGAACACAGCCAGGAAATCGTCACCCACCCGGCTAATTGCCTCTGATCAGGCTGGGAGAGCCCAGGATGCTCCTTGCACTCAGGGCACCCCCCCCAAACACCCCCTGCCCTGCTCCTGCAGAGGAATCTGGTCTCACCCTGTGCTGGACCACCCGGGAATGCCATCCTGGGGGAGGATGGAGGGCAGGGCCCTGACCCCTGGAAAAGCTGAGGTTTGGGATGCCCTGGGTGGACACTGTGCTCCCAGGGCTCAGGAAGCAAGGGGGGAAGGAGACAGGAGCAGCAGGGGGACAAACCCCAGGCAGGGCCGGGTTTGGGGGCCTGCAGACCCCAGGCAGGGCTGGGTTTGGGGGGTTGCAGACCCCAGGCAGGGCTGGG
>VZTH01004714.1:0-52069 GCA_013397815.1 Aleadryas rufinucha | reverse complement strand
TCCCTGTGCCCAGCAGCACTGCCACCCTCCCGCTCCTGTGCAGGGCCCGGGGGAGCTGCAGGAGATGAAGCACCCGTAGGGGAAGGAAGGCAGCCCTGCAGGGCTCCGGAGGCAGCCCTGGCCCGTGTCGCAGGGGCACAGCGCTCCCGGCGAGCCAGCGCAGAGCCGGGGCCAGAGGGACAGGGAGGCTTCGGCCGCGGGGCCTCCGGAATCCTCCTGAATCCTCAGAGCAGAAATGTTCCACGGAACTGTGTCAGTACTGAGTTCTGATGGGAAATGTCAAATCGTTTTGACTTTCTTGTTTAGTTTCAATAACATCAAAGGTGTTTCATTTTGTTGAGGTAAAAATGTTTCCCTTTGATTTGATCATTTCAATTTGTGTCATTTTGGCTTCTGAGGCAGATGAAAACACAAGCTCTAAAAATGGGAATGTATAAGAGTATAAGGTACATAAGCTGTTTAGTTTTTTGTAGTGGATTATGACTTTGTAGTTTTCGCCCAAAACATCATAGTTCATCAAACTGAAACAATTCAACATTATCAAAGCCCATTATCTCATGTTCTCTTTTCTGTTGCTCCAAAGAAAACACAAAAATGACAGCTCTCCAAACTATCACAAGTTTCCACAAGGCAGATTTTTATGATTAACATTGCTAAATTAAAGATAAAAGCAGTCATACCTGTTAAGTTTGGAGAATTGAAAGCTCCTTGTTGTGCATAAAATCAGGGAATGACAGTGAGAAGTGTTCAGACTCTCCACTGCAGTTTGTCCATCTTCCCTCATCAGAAGTGCCTTTGGGAGGAGCACTTTGGGGCTTACCAGAGTCTACCTGTGGTTTTCCTTTACTGTGCATAGAAAAACTGTATTACCTTGGAGAGGTGTTTGCAGTGCTGCCACTGGCTGGCTCGTGGTTCAAGCTGAACCCATCTGTGCTGTTATTTCCACTTCCCATGCTCCACATCTCTCCAGGAACCTTCCCCAGCCGCTGCCTGCTCAGTAGAGCCCCATGGGATGTGCAGGTTCCCTGCTCAGGGACGGCCTCTGCTCCATCCCCCTGTGTCCCTGCAGTGAAGAGGGGAAAACAACCCCGGCACTGCCTCCAAGCAGCTCCTGTCAGGCATTAAAGGGAGGGTGTACAGTGACCTTATACCCGTGCTGGCTGTTGGAGAAGGGAGGCAGCTGGAAAGCGCTGCAGGGTGGGAAGGAGAGGCAGTGTTGGATTCCATGTCTGTTTTACTGCAGCTGGGAATAGCACAGACTTGCTCTGGTGGCGTTTTCCACCACCCACCATCCCCACACCCCTGGCACAAGTTTCCTGGGGAGGGAGTAGGGTTTTCTCCATCCTGCAAGTACCACGTTGGGAAGCAGCAGCTGCTCCAGGCAGTCCTGGTGCTTTGTTCCTGTAGGAGCTCTGAAACAAAAATCACTGTAAGTGACAAAACCAGGGGCCAGTGTTTGTCTTACCCTGCCGGGATGGGACTCCTGACTGCGGTGTTTTCCCAGTTTGTGCCTCTCTGTGAGGGGCAGGAGACCTCCAGGGCTTCACCCACAGAAACAGGAATTCTGGAGGTTCCTGGCATAGACACTCAAAGCTGAACCTCGGGGGAACATTTAAGGCTGAGTGTAAATGGTTTGGAAGGCCTGTAGATCTTTATCTCTCAAACACACCGAACTTTGGTAGGAAAGGCAGAGGAAATGTTCATACAATTAACAATTAATAACTAACCATCCCTCCCAGCTGCAGCTCTGATGTAACCTCGAGGTTTGTTCACTGCTTGGCTTCAGCTCATTGAGAACTGACGAGTCTCAGGTTAATTCTCCTGTGTGCCAACCTTATCTTCTCTCTGAAGGAAATTATTAATAAATTCTTGTCTATCTTGGGGAAGCCATTCCAGATTTGCAATTTTTTTGAGTGTACATATTCTTTCATTCTCCCTTCAAGGCCTTTCAGTCTTATCTAAACAAAACATCCCTGTTGTCATACCAACTATGTAAATTTGTGTTCGTGTATCTTTCTGCTTTCCTACTTATTTTGTTTGTAGCTTGACTCGTTTCAGAACATGAATTCCTACAAAATAGGACAATGTTATCCTGGCAGCTATCAAAATGATTCATTTCATAGGTTGGCTTTTGAGGAAATGGATGGTTCTTTAGCTGCCAGACCTTCAGCAGTAGAAGGGTTTAGAGACACTGTGAGAGTTTTGATTTTTGGTGACAGTGAGGACCAGGGAGAGGATGCCCAGGCTGTTTTCCTCCAGAGCATCCTCAGGCTCTGGTCAGCCATTCTCAGCTGCTCCATAGGAGAAACTGGTTGCAAAGAATGATTGCAAAACCCATCTTTACAACCCCACAAGTACATGCTGCTGCATACACAGTCCAGGAAACAAACAAAATCAGAGGGATAAAAAAAAGTGAGCATTTGGAATAAAGCCATGGCTGTCTTTTGCAGCCCCATGGCAACACAGTAAAAGCACATTGTTGAGCTCTTCTGTAAAATTACATTACACCTTCTTTGATGGGAGGCTGGGGGTCCTCAGGGCTTGACCAGACAGCTGAGAGTGGAGAACATGAGGACTCTGCTCTCAGCCAAGGTGGAAATCCAGATTTCAGGGTACCTAGAAGGAAGCAGGCAATCAAGAGTAATGGAGTCTTTATTAATAGAAGATTGATAAAGTAATTTGCCCTCTGGATGCCATGGTGTCATCAGTGGTCAATCTGTCTCCACCAGAGATGCCACTTGGTGATGCAAAATATAAGCAATGAAAGGTAAGACCTGGACATAAGATATTAATAGGGTGGCAACTTCCAGAGGAAAACTCACCTTTTGAAAATAGTGTTATCAGAATGGCACATTCAATTTGCTTATCTCAATAGGCTGAAACTCAGTCTCCACTGTTTAGGGCTATGTGTTCAGAGAAAGTATTTTTAACCTCCCCTCTGTGGCTTGCCTGCTGCAGATCCACCAATGGTATGAATATGAGGAGAACAAAGCCCTGAAAATAGCATTCCAGGTCCCAGTCCTGCTCTGCAATGAGCTCTGCTGGCTCCCTAAAACCAGTCAGATCCTATTTTGTTGCTGATATCAATTGGACAGAAACCATGGAGAAATGAAATGGAGAAGGGGGAGACACTTCTGTGTCAGTCAGACTTCCTGAGGCGGCTGCCAAAGCGAGTGACGAAGGTTTATCAACAAAACGTGGGCAGCAGCAGGGGGACAGACACCAGCTGGGTCCCTTGTGGCTGTCCCTGCACAGCCAGGTGTGCACGGGCCCAGCGTGGGGTGTGCAGTCAGGCACAGGCTGAGAGGGGCAGAGCCCGTGCGCGTTCCGTGCATGGGCTGGGGGTCCCGGCCACTCCGCTCCGTCACCACTTGCTCCAGGGAGAGGAGGTGTCTTGCATGGACTATTCCAACCAGAATGGCCTTGTCTGAAGGCGAGATGTTGACAGACAGCGTGTCTGGGCTCTGGCCCTGGCACTGCCCCTGCAGTTTAGAGTTAGACTGAGTCCTGTGTCCTGGTTCTGCCATTGTCCAAACTGGGAGCGTGGGCAGAGCAGCTGTGACTCCCTTGTGCCTGGGTGGTTGGGTTTGCATTGTTCCAAAAGCAGAATATTCCTGCACATGTGTCTGTAAACAGCTCTGACCCTTCCTCAAAGGTGGGCTTTTGCAACTCCTTGTGTAATACAGTGACATGAACTATTGCAGTCACCTGGTGTTACATGTTACCAACCATCACCTGGCTTGGTCCCAGGAGCTGAATATTTACATTCTCTCCCTTCTCCAGACACACACCACTGGTCTGGGCACTGCTGGCAGCTGAGCAGGAGCCATTCAGCAGCTGAGCTTCCTGGGCAGGCAGGGGGCCCTGGGGTGGATGCATCTGCACCTCCTAGTACTCCTCAGAACAGCAGCTTCTGTCATCTCAGTACCTGAGTCACAGCCAGGCTCTCTGTGGTGCTGGGAGGTCATTAATCATGTCTGTGCTCGTGGTGAGCAGCAGTGGCAGGAACTGCCCATGGAGGAGTTTCCTCAGTACCTGTGCCCATCCCTCCTCCCTAACCCAGCAGGTCCTGTCACCTGTGACAGGCTCAGAACCAGGACTTGTACAGAACTTGTGTCCTGGTCAGTGCCAGCACACCCTATGAAACAATCAGAAACTCAGCTATTGATTTGCAGTTCAGGTTGATCCAGCAGAAAATGAGATTTTGCTCACGTTTGTTCCCTGAGGCTGTGCTGTCTGGTCCTGGCTGAGGCCAAGGGAGCGCTGCTGACAGCATGGATGGGCTCGGGAGCTCTGGGGCTGTGCCAGGACACAGTTCTGCTGTCTGGGAGTTAGTCAGGGGATTAATATGATAATGGATTCATCCATAAATTTACTTCCCTGAGCTGGGTTTGCTGTTTTTTGGGATATATCCCACCATCCTGGAAATTCTCCCCGTGGCAGAAGGACTTGCAGTGCTTGCAGACAACTGGCCTGTGTCCACTGTGTGGGAGAGGAGTGGTGCCCCAGGACAGGGGCAGGGCGTGGCAGCCAGGGTGACCTGGTGGCACACAGGATGCTGAAGTTTTGGAGAGGTGAAACATGGAGAAATGGATAAATATTAGTTCTAACTTTTTAGAACACTGAAAAATCTTGGGTTGGCAGAAGCCAAACTGTTTCTCTTCCTAACCCTCCTTTACCCAATTTTCTCTCTTTTCTTCTCTCTACCCTTTTTCATCCTTCCCCTGTTTGTTTTTCCTTATTTTTAATAGGGAAGTATAAGGGATATGTTCAGTGAAATTAGAAAACATATCAAGAACTGCATGTGCTTTATGGATGTTATCATAAAGAGACAATTGTTGAGACGGAATGCTTTAGAGATGAAAACAGGAGTGCCATTTCAGCATCTTCTGGAGCATGACTCAGACAGATTGATAGTTACCCTCTTGCAATTAGAATTTTTATTAGCATGCCAGTGGCCTTGGCATGCTGTGAATGGATGCCATTTTCTTGGAGTGTTTAATCTTTCATAGTGCTTCAGAGAAAATAAAGATGAGCTGGAGTCACTCACCTCCTGACACTGAAGGGAAGATCATGTTTTGTGCTGCCTCAGGCTGGGCTTTCAAGCTCCACCCTCCAGCCATAAAACCCGTTTGGTGTCTAAGCAGGGCTCAGCAGAGCTTGTGCATTCCCAGGGCTCCCGAGCACCAGGAGTGGACTGAGGCTCAGGAGGGATGAGCACTCCAGAGGGATGGTCCAGCTCTGCTGCTCTCCCATTCCTGAGCATTCCTGATCTGAGTTTGCAGGGAGGCACACCAGGGGCAGCCTGTTAATGCCCAGTGATCTGCATCAGAACAGCCATTTCACTCCCTAGAGGAACTTGCCCTTTTCTGCTTTTTCTTTCCTTGGGGCAGACACAGACCCCAGAGTGACCCAGCAGTGTCAGACAAGCCAAGGCACTCCTCCAGGACAGGGTTCTGAGCACATCACAGCGTTTCAGCTGCTGTGAAACTCCCAACAGGCAGGAATGCTGCGCCTGTGGCTGGACCTGTCCCCCTTCCTCAGTGCCCTGGGGGTGGCTCAGGCTCTGTCTGGCTCTGCCTGCAGCCCTGTCACGCTCGGGGGAGCAGGGGCAGAGGGCTGAGTCCAGCCCCACACCCGGCTCAGCACCGGGGCTATGGGATGGGGCAGGGATGGGTCACCCCCAGGAGGGACCTGCCACAGGTCCCACAATGTGCCACACCAGCCAGCCTAAGCCTGAGCACACAGACAAGCCACCTGTAATTCAAAACAAGCCTGATTTTTCCTTTAAAAACCCATAATATGCAGGTTTATTTTCTGCAACTCTTCCAGGCCGGTTACCCCAACTGTTGGCAAACTGCAAGGATGAGGTTGCCATGGATACGCTGCGCACTGATTCACATGAAATACATCATTGCATTATTCCCAGAGTGGTGAAAGCCTTTCACAGCTGATAATTTTTAAGAGAATGATTCATCGTTAAATATATCATGGCAGCTCTGCATTGTTTGTTCTTCCTTGGAAGCACAGTGTGGAGATGGGCAGCTCTTGGGATGCTCCTGGGGCTGAGGGTGAGGCGCTGAGCAGGGAGCAGTGGCAGGGTGCCTGTGCCGGGAGCAGGAGAGAGTCCTGCAGCCACGCCTGGCCTCTGTCTCGGGGCCAGATTTACGGGAGAGATGCCCCACTCTGTGCCACATCCCACCAAAACCCGCGGGAGTGGCCGAGCCGGCGCCTGGAGCTGCTGGGTGAGGGAGCACGATCCGGCCATGCCACGTGCCTGCGAAGGGCCTGGACTGTAAGAGCTGTTAGGGTTTGCACATTCACCTCCTGAGAGACCGTTCTGTACAGTTGGGGGAGAAGCAAACCCTGTTGGAGCCTGGTGTCCGTCTGTCCCCTGTGTGGCATTCGGTCCCCGTTAGCACTCGGTGCCAGCCAGGAGCCGGGGTGACCCCCAAACAGGGCCGGGGTGTCTGGCTGTGCCCAGCGCGGGGAGCTTCCCCTCCCACTCCGCCCCTCCCAGCTCCATCTCCCCCATCCTAAATGGATCACTTATGTGATTTGCAATCCTTTCTCAGGCTCCTTAGCCCACTGCTTACAAACACTCAGTAGCTGCCTGAGAGTGTTGGAGAATTCCCAGTTGGATTTTCGGATGTGGAGGGGTGGAATACAGCCCAGCACAGAGCTGCATGTCCTCTGGAGCCACCTGAGAGCAGTGCCAGCCCTGGAGCCAGGGAAACAAGCAGAGCACTGCCTGCTCAGATTTTGAAACTGTGCATTGAAAGAATACGCAGAGAACACAATAACTTTCTTTTCTGTAGGAAACAGGCATAGCTGCCTGCACTTAGAAAGGAGCCCAAAACCAACAGAAATGAACAAAAACTGGGCTGTGTGTTCTTGACTCCAGGCCAAAATAATTCTCGGTTATTCCCAAGACAAAACTGTTTCCTCTGTCCCTAAAAGCCAAAGACGTACATTTCATGCATAATTAATGTGATATTTTAGTATACATCAGAGCCTAGAGTTGTGTGAGGCACAAATGGGGCTTCCCAAACAAGGCTTTTGATTACCAGTCATTTTAAATGCAGGAAATAATGGCACTTCTGAGTTCTCCAAGCCCTCAGAGAGGAAATTCTGTCACAACTGATGTTTCCTGCTATATTTGGCCTACAGTCAGTATAGCAGCTTCCTCAGGATGGAAACACAGGGGGGGCTGGAATTGCTGTCAGACCCCGAGCACAGGGGATGTGACCCACTCTGTGCTCTGCCACCTCCTCTCACCACCCCATGGCAAACCAGCACACCCCAACACACCCCAACATGCACCAGCACACCCAAACACACCCCAACACACACCACAGGTGTTTTTGTAGTGCTAATACCCATCGAGTTTTCAATCCTTTAATCCCCATTTTCATTCTTCTTTGAGAGCAGCCACAGATGAACAAGGGACAGTTCCCATTTGTGCCCCACTAACTCTGCTGCTGAGCCTCCCTTCCTTGAGCCAGACATGGTGTGGCTTTTCCTGGGACTCTTGGAAAGGCTCTGCCTTGGAAGAACCCAGGATGGTGCTGGGCACAGAACCCATCCCCGAGTGTCCCCCTGACACCCCTGGTACCAGAGCTCAGGGCTGTGTTTGCAGCTGAGCCCCCACACTCGCCCCCCACCTGCCAGCAGCTTTTCACCATATCACAGGTAACCCTCCCCTCTCTCCAGGCTCATCCCAATCCTTATTAAGGGTTTGTTTCAGATAAGAGCATTGAGAGAACATGATCTCCTTTCCCCTTTTGTGCTCCCTCTCAAAGACACCATCCCCTTCCCAGGGGGAATGTGCTGGCTGTAAATCCAAACCCAGCACCTGCCCTGGGCTCTCTGTCCCCAAACCCAGGCACATCCTGACCCCACACTGCCTCCCCCTTTCCCCTGGGCAGCCCTCTCTGTCCCCAGCTGAGGCTCAGGCTGCTGGCTCCCTCCATCCCCCACACCCCAGCACAGGGGGATGCAGCAAGGCCTGGGGGTCACTCGTGGAGCCGGACACGGGGCTGGGGCTTTCACTGGGACCCCATGGAGGGGGAGAGGGGAGCTGCTCCATAAATAGAGGGTTTTGTGCCAGGCCAGAGGAAGCCAGGTGTCCCTGGTGTCACACAGGGCTGGAGGCTGTGCAGGTACCACAGGAGCCAGCCTGGCCAGAGCTGGAGGTGAACCTGCCCTGTTCCTCAGCCCACGGAGGCCCAATGATCAGTAGAAACAGGATGGGAGAATTTGAGGCAAACAATGGCATTTTAAGAGTCAGGATGTCCTGATACAGTTGAAACACCCCAGATTCTCCTTTTGCAACCCATAACGTGACATTTGCAAGTGTTCAGAGTCAGACCACGGGTCAGTTGGCTTTGCCTGGACCTGGAGCCACGTTATCTATTGAATTCCTTAATGATGCTCTGCTTTTTCCCTTGACCAATTCAGTCAATGGCATTTTGACCTGTTTCCTGATGCACTGCACTGCAGCCTCAAAATGTTACTGGATGGTTCAGCACAGCTCTGGAGTGCTACTAAATCTGCAGGATAGCAACACTGAGGAGTGGAGGTGAAATGTGGCTCCAGCTGCTCTGAGTGAAGGAATTCTGTAGTGCTGGAAGCCAGGGAGGAGCAGAGTGCTTCCTGCCTGGACCTGGCTGGCTGCTGTGAACAGCTCCAGCCCCCGTGGAGTTCATGCTAAAAGCAGCTTTGGCTGTTTCTCTGCCCTGCTGTGGTTCCCAGTTTGGGGATTTGTTTGTGCTGGTGTAGCACAGAGGAGCAGATCCCGGGTCTGTGCTGAGGCTGAGGCCAAGGAGATGTGGTTTTCAGCCAGTGCTGGGGCAGCAGCTCCGTGGGATCCCCCCCTGAGCTGGGCTCTTGGGGCAGGCTGGGTTTAGTCAGCACTGCTGCCCACCAGGCAAGGAGCAGCTCCCTGCCTGAGCACTGGCTTACCTGCAGGGTGAGGTGTCACCTGCCTGTCCTGGAGGGGGGACATCAGCAGAGGTGTGTGTTGTGGTAGAAAACAGCAAGGGGCATACTTGAACAAGGGGGATAGTGTGCTCAGTGAAATTGAGATGGTCCAACTTGGCTTTGGTTCTGGAATGACTTTTCTTTCCAAGGTTTATCCTTTTCTATCACACAGGTAACACACTGTTTCTTAAGGTCATGATTGGAACAAACTTTTTCAGTATTCTCGAAATGTTCTTATTTATCTGAAACATATTTTCAGAAATGTTGTCATGCAGTAAATGTCAAAATGTCCTTATTTCCTGTGGGAAACAAAAAAATCCGCCTCTTGACAAGCTCTAGTCTTAGCATGGAGCTGCTTGGTTAATGGCAAAGCCCTGAGGCTGCATGCTGGAAACCTTCAGCTCACTTCATTGCCCACCAGAAAATTACATATAATTCCATAGACCTGTTGTGTGGAGTGACCCTTAGTCATATTGTCTGAGCTCCTTATCACCACAGAAATAAGATGTATGCAGTAATCTCCTTGTACTTGCTGAGAAACCTAGACAAGGCCAGTGCTGGTCACTTGTCTGGCTGTAATAAGGTTACTGTACAAGGAGATACTAATGCTGGAAAAACCACGCTGGATATTTCCCATTTAAGTCGGTGTACTTATTTCTGTCTTAAGCAGGTGAATGTAGATGGTTTCCTTAGTAGTTGATGAGTCTGTATCCATCCTCCAGAAAGGAGCAGGAATGTGTAGGACATGCCATGGGCTGTGTGAGTGCCTTGTACAGCCTTGTACAGCCGGGGTGGATCTGTTCTCTGTCCTCCCCACACAATCCTGCAGCACCCTCCAGCTCTGGCATTACCAGCTCGTGCTGCCTGACCAGGAGGTGTGTGTGGAGCACGTGGTACGTGCTGGGTTTCAGTAAAATTAGAAGATACAAGCTGTGAGTCACAGGTTGACATTACATCTGGATCCCCCTGCCTTTCAAAGAAGGGGCCAAAAAGGCCATCAGGGCCTCACACCAACAGGTTTGTTTCTGTTCCCTCTACAAGCTCCTTACAGAGGCTTCCTCTTGCACATCTCCCCTCCTCCAGCACCTGCATGTCTTTAAGAGACAGCTGAAACAGTAGGAAGAGCCAAGGAAGAGTTAATGATCTAAAAGAAAGATTTACACCTCATGTTTGGAACTCCAGTAGTGAAGCTTTTTCCTGCAAGGAGAAAAAATGCTTCAAAAAAAAAAAAGCCTCTGTTTTTTCCCTGGGGAAAATATAGACCAGTTACACTAGTAATTCCCAAAGTGGGATATACAGAGAACTCTCTTGGAGTGGTTCCTTGGAGAGCAGAAGCAGTCAGTGAGGGAAATTTTCTCTTGGAGTACTTTGCATGGAAAATTTGGAGTCATTAGTTCACATAAGAGGGGTCACGTTCAGGGCTGAGCTTATGGGTACAGCACCCCCTGGCAAAGGCTTTTCTGGGCCCCAGCAGGGAGTGCAGGGAGGGGCTGGGGTCCATCTGCAGCAGGAATGACCTGTTGGCCTCTCTTCTCCATCTGGGACCAGCAGAGATTTGCATTGGCACCAGTAATTGTGCAGAGCAAAACAGTTTATAAAAATAACCTTGGAGGCGGGCAGTGGCCCAGTTCAGCATGGGGCTGGACACGAGGGCTGTGGAAACAGTCCTGGGAGCGCAGAGCAGGAGCAGGGGGGGCATGGCACAGCCATCCCTTTAGTGCAGACATCGTTTCCCAGGAGCACAAACCTGGGACTGAGCAATACATTTCTGGGATAAAACCAACCCCCTCGGTTGTACTGAATAGGTGCAGATCATTTTCAAAAAATGCTCTGGGGAAAAAGTCCCTGAAGCGGTGCTGAAAGGTGAGGGAGGCACTGCTCTGCTCTGTCCTTGCTGCCTTGCACACTGTCCCTGAGAAAGGATAACCTGCTCCCAGGTTCTGGTTGATAGCAGGGCTGTTGCTGCCGGTGTGCAGTGGCAGATCGGCTCTCCTGAAGCAATTACCTGAGGCATTAAGCTTATTAGGCATGAGTTCGGAGACGGGGGAGGCAGGGGAAACCTGACCCCAGAGGTGTTTTGGTGCCGATTGGTGACCTGAGCCGGCAGAGGACCTCCATTGGCTGGAAATGCCTCAGCCAGGGTTGTCACTCCTTAGACTTTGAAAAGGCAGGATCCCCAAGGCACAGAGGACACCCGGACCTCGGGATTCAGCCAGGCTGTGCAGCAGGGAGAATGCCACTTCTGTGCTCTCCTGGGCTGGCTTGATTTCTGGAGGTTCAGAGTTTGATAAAGCACACCCACAAAGCTGAGCCACAGCACCCACCTTGCATTTCCCCCATCTCTGGAAGATGAATATTCTGCAAAAGGCCATTCTCCCGTCACAGAGTGTCAGTGACCCCATCTCCTTGCACTCCCTTTCTCTTTTCCAAGGGGTCTTGAAAAGCAAGAGGCAGCTCACTGCAAACAGAAGGGGGAAATTGAGAGGCCTCATCTGGTTTTGGTTGCACTGAGAGATGGTGATGATGATGATGAATTAGAGCACTGGGATGATCAGCTGTGCCTCTCTCTGTTGGCATGGACCAAACCTGTCCCCACCGTGCCCGTGCTCACAGTTTGGCTCTCCCTGCAGTGAGTGTGCCACTGCTCATTGTTCATTTATGAAAGCCCAGAAGGGCACGTGGAAGTGTCAAATCTCTCAGAGACAGCAGCTCCTCGATGAGTGCCCGGTGTCCCAGCAGCCATGGGGCAGGTCGGGCACGCAGCAGGACGGGGAGCCCAGGCTGCCAGGGCCACGGGGGGTGACACGATGGAGCTGCAGCGCTGCTGTGACACCCTGCCCGAGCCACAGCCCAGCCTGCGGCTCACACGCTGCTTCCCTTACAGAGGCGTGGTCATGGAGTGTCTGCTGTGCTCAGAAATCTCTTCAAAAACCAAATCACTTCTATCCAGCCCTCTGCCCTTTGGCACATGACTTGACTTCTTTTTCACCTGCTTAACACAGGAGTTTCATTTTGTGAGCAGGATGTCAGGTCTCATTTACCTAAAAGCTCTCAATACTGATAGTGCTCGCAGATACTGCTGCTGCCATGGCAACGAGGTTATTTATGCATCGTAGGTAGCTGCTTTCCTTTTCTTTCCCCCTGCCCCCGATGCTGCTAAGTGAAGATAGGGTCAGAGGGGCCATAAAATGGAGCAGGAGAGTCCCAGCCCCATACACATTAATAAGCCCTCCAGACCCCCTTCCTCTCCACCTGGCTGGCCTGGTTCACGTCCCTGTAACTGTCCTCTGTCCATCCCTACTCTGGCAGGAACAAGTGGCAGCAGAAGGGGGTGTGGAGATACCACCAGACACGCCAACTTCCCTTTCCACGCTGGCTGAGACGTGAGCAGACCCTGCCAGGGACCAAAGTGCTCTGGACGGGCTGCCTTTGCTTACCTGCCCTCCCTCAGCTCCATTTGTGACATGTGCTCAATAAGTGCCACTGCTCAATTATTTAACAGCTGGGCCAGCACAGAAACAGGCTGACAAACGAAGCTCCAGGGCTACAATTTCAATTTAGTGAAGTTCTCCTTTAACTTCTTTCTGGGTTTCATCTGTCCATTCTCCATGACAACCAGCAAGGATCAGAGGTCAGGGAGGGAAGGAGAGGGAGTTATTTCATTCAAATTAGATGAAGCTCTGTCAGCCTCGAGCACTTCTCAAGTGAAGGGTTTTCTACAGAAGAAACCCCTCACTGGAGGAGAGACATCACATGTTCCCTGGCACACCTCCCTCTGTAGACCTTGGTTGTTTTCCTTGGCTGAGGAGCTTTTCTCCAGACATAAATCAATTCTATTTACATGTCACATTAAGTCCAAAGAGTGGGAAAACCCTCCCCATAGAGAGCGGAGTAAGTGGCTGCCCAGAATTTACTGTCAGATCAGGATCCGATCTCCTGACACATGGGGAGCTTCCCCTCACAGCCCCGGCTCAGAGCTGCTGCCCACAAAGGCCTCGGCTCTGCGGCTCAGCCCCCAGGTGCTGCAGGAGCCGGTGGCACGGCCAGGAGCGCTGGCAGTCCCACAGATGTGCCAGAGCCCAGCGGGCACACATCTGCCGGGAGCTCTGGTGCTGGGCAGGGCTCCGTGGGACCCTGCTGGGTGCTGGCACAGCCCTGGGTGCTGTTTGCAGCCCAGCCACGGCACCGGGTGCTCAGCACACACTGAGCTCCACAGCCCTGGGCTGGCACCGCTCCCAGGGGCATGGCCTGGCCCTGGGGCTGGCCCTGGGGCTGGCCCTGGGGTTGTCCCTGGTGTTGTCCCTGGGCCTGGCCCTGGGGTTGGCCCTGGGGTTGGCCCTGGGATTGTCCCTGGGCCTGGCCCTGGGGTTGGCCCTGGGGTTGGCCCTGGGATTGGCCCTGGGGTTGTCCTTGGGGCTGGCCCTGGGGTCACACAAGCCCACCAGCTCCATCCATTGCCGTTTAAAACCTGCACTCAGCATCTGTCATGTCAGGGTGTTGGAGTAGGAAATTTCCTGGTCTGGGCTGTGGGACAGGGAGAAGCAGCTCTCTGAGATCCAGTGCATCCCCTGCCCCACCGGGTCTGTTCCCGGAGCAGCGCTTGGAGCTGCCCACGCCGGAGCCAGGAGCACCGTCCCGGGAAAAGGAGGGCACGTGAAGGAATAACAATACTTTCCTCTTATGTAACTCTTGCCTAAAATACTTCAAAGTGGGCCTATAGATAAATAATTGAAGATAATACAGAATTAGCTGTAATTTTGTATGTCAGAAAGTAACATTCCCCATTGCTGCTGTGCTGGCTGGGTATGGAAGCGATCCTGGCTGTGGGATGAAACGAGGCCACGTGGCTTCGGAAGCTGCCCGAGAGCACAACGTGTGCTCACGTGCATTGCAGATACTCAGTGTTTAGGGCAAAAATTATTTAGTGAGGAAAAACTTGCAAGAATTCTGATTAATGAATAATTGAGAAATTTCTAATTCGCCCACAGGCAGTTTGCAAGGGTGGGGAGGGGGAGAGGGGCAGCAACATTTGTCAGATAAATTATTTGTGAATTAATCACTCGGCTCTCTGAAGTCGATGGGGAGCTTGCATAAATAAGATTATTCATGGAGAAGACCAAGTCTTTCTTTAATAGTGCTCTGAGAATGGTAAATTCATTAGCTGAAAGCACTGATTATGATTCAAAGGGATAGGGAGGGGAGAAAATCAAGTCATAATTAGTCATTTAAATTGTATCAAGTAGCAAGCAACTGATTTTAAACTAGTCCAAACAAAAGGGAAATGATTCGTTCTGATTAAGTCAGTCTCTCTTGCCCTTTTAAAGATTTATAAAGTAATGTCAATAAATTATGGTTCTTCTGAGAGTCAACCTATAAAACAGCATAGAAATGGAATACAATACGGTGTCAGACAAGTGGGTTTGACACAGTAGATCAGAAATTAAATGTATATTTATTAAGGAGGTATATAATAAGTCTCATGTCACCCCAATATTGATCAACTGTCACTTGTCTAAACTCTCCTCTTGGTGCCTGTTGTTCCCAGTTGTTTCTCTGGCTGCTCCTTTAATGCTGAAGTTGAACCCAGTTTGCTCACTCATAAGCTTAATTACTCTGCAGAAGCACTTCTTGTAAAACTACGTGATCTGGATTAATTATGGTGCTGGTGAATTATGCAGCATGCACATGAAGACCCGTTTGGAGTTTCCCCTCTGTCCCAGTGCAGCATGTGATCGTGATTTCCTGGAGAACAGCTCCCGGCTGTTCCCAGTTCAGCAGAGAGGGGGCAGATCTGTGGTTTAGGGTCTGTTTCTCCAGGTGATGGGTGGCAGTGATGGTGCAGGAGGAGCAAACGCTGTTTGCTGCAGAATGGTAAATTCAGTCTCACCGGTGCTGGGGGGTGGGGGTGGCGTTACTGCATCATTATCATTATTGCAATTAGGAAAGCATCCACAAAGGGCTCTGGGCTCTCTCACACCTTCACCCGAATTCTGTCGTCGTGGGCTCTGAGCTGGGTCAGAAATAACACCCAGGGCTATGCTTAGGGGAGGACAGACTATACTTCAACTACAAAGTACTGAGCCTCTTCTGGGTTCGACCCAGAGCTAGCAGAGATAACGGTGTCTCACAGTGAGACCAACTTTTATTCAGGATTTCCCAGCATTTTGCATTAAGGAAGAAATGTTCTTGTGTATGCCTGGGTGCTGGGAGTGGCTGAGCTCAATTCAGCAAAGTGATGGAACAGATGCTTCAGCTTGGGTCCACACAAGTCCCACTGAAATCTGTGAGACTTAAACACATGCTCAGGCTGTTTGTCAGAGCCTGCTGGGAGTGCTCAACACCCCGTGTGTGCACAGGGTTCCCTCGCCTGGCAGCGCTGCCCTGGGGCTGGGGGAGGTCTGGGGACAGCCAGAGGTGTCCTGGGGCTGGGGCAGGTCTGGGGACAGCCAGAGGTGTCCTGGGGCTGGGCAGGGTCTGGGGACAGCCAGAGGTGTCCTGGGGCTGGGCAGGGTCTGGGAGCAGCCAGAGGTGTCTGGGGGCAGCCCTGCTGCACAGACCTGCCCATGGCTGTGTCTGAGGGACTGTGTGAGAGCTGCCAGCTCTTTTTTCCTCCACCCACTGGTTGCACCAGTACCTGCCTTCCAGGTGCAGAAGACTCTGCTTCACCCAACTTCTCCAGTCACCCAGTCCTACCCTGCTCTATTTTCAGTACCAATAAATCTCCTGTAGACATCCCCTTTGTCACAGCCTGTTCCCCAGCTCCCAGCTCCATAGGCTCTTCTCTGTTCCAAATGTAATTGCTCTTCATCCTTTTTTCCTGCTGTCTGGAACCATAGCTCATCATCCTACACTTCTCATTATCTTAATTAAACCAGGGCAAGTCAAGGGCCTGTTTTATAACCTGACGTTACCCTGTACATTTTTTTAGCTCAAAGATGTGAATTAGTGCTGAGATATCTTCTTGGAGGAAATTGGCACCTCAGCTCCCTCAGTTTGCAGTACTCTGGCTGTCTGAGGAGGGCTGAGGGAACAACTGAGCTGAGCAGTCTATGTGCCCAGGTAAAACCAGTCTTCTCCACAGCAGTCCAGTCCCTGCCTCCTGCCTCTGGTGCTCCTGGGGGGCTGCTTTGGGGAGTTGTGTATTGCAGACCACGAGAGCTACCTCCTTATTTGATTTGATTCAAGTCTGTTGGGCTCTCTGCTCACTATTCTGGCTGATTTGTTGGTTTTATCTGCATTTCTGACACACCAGGTGCTGTCTGCCCAGGCAGCTGCAGCAGCCAGGAGTTGAGTGAGAGAGCTGAGAGCCATCCCAGCAAGAGAGAGAAGGGAGGCAGTACCCTTAGCACATCTGTTTGTCAGGAAGATCTCTGGATTTACCCAGCCCACAGAGCTCCCATGGGCCACCACAGGAGGGTGGCTTGTGTCTCTGTCCCCTTAACCCCCGTCACTCCTCTGTGCAGTGAACTGTGTCATTTTGTGGTGTCAGGATGGACAAGGGCCTTGAGACAGCAGAGACCCCAGAACAGATCAGAGGGTTTCCAGCTTTGCTCTCCTCACTTTAGGGGTGTTACATACTGGAGGTGTCTGGCTGACCTGCCAGCACAGCTCTGGCCCTGGGCAGTGCGGGCTCTGTGGATCAAAAGAGAGGTCTCCAGCTTGGGAAAGGCTTTGGGAATTGTACTCGAGGGCTTGGAGAAACATTTACGTGGTATTAGATGTGAGTCACCCAACACCTTTCCCTAATGAGCTTTGGAAGTAGAGCACCATCTGTCCCAGCCTCAGCGCCTCTGGAGCAGCCCCAGAGAGTTGGGGTGCAGGGGGACCTGCCCTGGGTCACAGCCCGAGGCCCCTCCAGTGGGGATGCGCTGCCAGGGCTGGAGCTTGGCTGGGAGCACCTGCAAGAGCTGGAGCATCCAGAGCTGCTGGGGGAAACCTGTGGGCTCGGTGGCAGTGAGGAAAGGCTTAGAGACAGGCTGTGGTTTAAATGCCTGTGCCCCTGGAACAGCACGTGGGGAGCAGGAGGGCAGCAAGTGCTGAAAACAGAGATTTTCTTGCACTGAAATTCACCTTTAAAATCTCACGTAAAGGAGATGTTAGTTCCAGAAGCAAACAACTGACTACTCTGATTTTACAGGGAAGCAAGAGATTCAGATTATATTAGGCATTATTTCATTACAAAACACTGGCAGAATTTTTTTTTATTATGAAGTGAAAATGTATTTTTAAAACTTGCCTTCCCTCCGCTGCCTGACCAGTGCAAGACATTCAGCAATATTAGCAAAGCTGATAGCTGCTAAATGGCCTTATTTCCAACAGTAATGAGCTGCATTTAATAATGAATTAAACATCATTAACCAGGGAAGTTTTTGGTGAATGCTTCTTTAATATCATTGTGCAGCAATTATCACAGGAGTGAATAACTCATCTCTGTCCAGCTGCATCACTTGTCATTATTTGGAAGAGCAGTAAAATCCCTCTGGTCCAGGAGGGCTAATAACATTAAATGACACCGAGTAGAGTTTAACAAGTGTTTCTGTCCCTCATGCAGACCAGAATAACTAAGGTGCTCAATCCTGCTCCTCCTTGTTTCTCTGGCTGCATGACCCAGCTGGCCTGGCTGTGCTTCTGCAATCAATGAAAGTCTCTCTCAGTAAGATCTAACTCATAGGCACATGAAATTTCTTTATTAAAAATTAATACATACAATTAAACAAAGATAGAAGATGATAATGGGAGTAATAAAGCTGTTTGGTATTTGCAGTTCTTATTATACATTGCCATTCCTTAGTAATGAGACCTTGCAGACTTCATCATGTGTAGTTGTAGGGTCACATTCACAAAACCACAGTTGATAGTCTTCCAAAAAGTCTTCCCCTTAAAATACTGACCTCTGAAAAAAATCCCCAACTATTTGCCAGTATTTCTTTGGTGTTTCCTTACTGCCATAGCTGAGTGATATATTTTTTGGCAAATCATGTAGTTGCCAAAACATTCCTTTTTGTGAGGAAAGGAGGCATTGCACAGCTTGCAGCCACAGAACAGGTCAGTCTGCAGCATGGAGAAATGTGACTCAGGGTGGCTTTGGAAGGGTGAAATACAGGGAGAAGGCTCTACTGTGGAGGTCTCACAAGGGCCTTCCTTCTCCTCAGCTCTGCAGTGTCATTGCTGTGGGACAGGTGTAATCACACTGATAACACATTTCAGACAGCAGCCCCTCAGGTTTGTACCTCTGTGTGTTGTTTAGCAGGGATCCCACTGCCTCCAGCAGCTCCAGTCAGAGCAGCTGTGGCAAATCCCAGCACAGTGCCCAGGCAGGTGCTCCGTGGATATGGAGTAAATGGATGTGTGTGATTTTACTGATGTGTAAACACCCCGGACTACTGCAGCTCCAGGCTGGCCACAGCCATCAGCAAATTGTTTGTAAAACACCACCAGAGGGTCACTCATTGCACAAATCACATGCCAGACTTCAGGTGGGTTCCAGGAGGGACAGTGTCCAACTGATCCTGTTGGAGGGACCTGTTGGAAACGGGGTGCTGTGGTGGGCCAGGGGTTGTCCCAGGGCACTGGGGCTCTCTGTTCCCGGGCTGTGCTGAGTGCTCAGGTGAGTGCAGGTGTTTGCAGGGCTGGGGCTGCTGTTCTGCTCCCCCTGTGGGGAGCCCCCAGGAGTGTCCCCATCCTCCCCTTGTGCCCCGTGTCCCCGTGTCCCCGTGTCCCTGTGCTCAGCAGCAGCGCAGGGACCAGCCCGGCACGGGGCTGCCCACGGCCTGGGCTGCCCCAGCTCAGGAGGCTGTGCCAGGGCTGCCACTGCCGAGCCCCGGGCTCTGTGGGACAGGGAACAGCCCCTGGCTCCCCGCGGGTGTCGGCCGTCAGCGAGGGCTCAGCCGCTCTTTCTTTGCCTGCTCCGTGATCACAATATTTACAGCTCAGTGAGTGGGGCTGGCAGCAGCCCCAAAACTTCGCTCTTGATAGTGAATGTCACATTTAATATTGATGATGTGGGCTACTCAAGTCACACTTGGATGAGTTAACCATTGGGAATGACATCTATAATAGGAAACTCCTAAAATGTGAGCTCCCTTATATGCGTGCATGGCATCTTTTTTATAAAAGATGTAGAAATCTCAGCAATTCAGTAGAGTTATGTGGATGCTGTTCACTGTTACATGACCATAGAAATCATCTGCAGTGCAGGTGGTTTATTGTTCACCTTAGCAGTGCGTGGCCTGTGCCCTGGTGGGGCACAGAGTGGTTGTTTTACACCCCTGAGGAAGCAGCGCTGGCTGTGACCCCGCAGAGGGGCCCTGCCCTGCCAGACCCCCCAGCTCTGCTGCCCCTGCCCCCTGTGCCCAGTTCCCACGTGCCCCTTTGGTGAGACAGAGGCTGCCAGAGGCTGATGCCACAGCAGCATTACTGCTCCTGGGTTTTCTCTTTGCTGTGCACTGAGATGAAAGTGACTTCGCAGGGACTCAGGCCAGCACTGACACTGAGAACGAGTTGGGCTCTGCATTTTCACACCACCAAGAAACAGCAGGGTGAGTAGTACAGAGAATCCATAGTTAGTGTTCTAAGGGCACTTACCATGAAGGAGCCTCTGTACATTTCCAATGTTTCTGGAAACAAGAAGTAAATATGGTCACATGGACATCAGCATTATAGCTTGACTTAAGAGGGTTTCTAATGATTGGGAGATAAATTCTCTACGTGTATTGGTGCAAATGTTGGCTATTCACAGAAGTTCAGTACTTGGGTCAGACCATGCTATCAGCTTCATCAGCTGCTGTGTTGATCAAGTCACTGACTGTTATGTGATTATTCCACATCCCACTGCGTGATTCTCGCAGTTACTCTGGAGTGCAGTAAAATGGTTGGTTATGGACCCCAAAAATCCATTTTAGGTACCAAAAGCAGACAGAAAGGCTCTGTAGGGAGGAGTGTTGTGCACTAGGAACGACAGCTTCTGTAGAAAGGGATTGAAAACGTGGTCATATCCAAACTGTTGCATGTGAGGGATTTTTGTGTCACCCTCAGCCAGCTCACAAGACCCCAAGTGAGTACATCTACTGTGCATTACAGTTAGGTTGGAAAAACCTCGAGAAAATACAATATTCCATTATTCTCCTTGGCCTGGCAGCTCATCCTGCTCCCATGGCAGGCAGCTCCTCTGGTCAGTGCTGCACCATTGACATATCTGTGATTAACACCTACCTCAGGTAAAAGAAGTAGTAATTATTTGCACTTTTTACCTCTATGGTGTCTCTTAGCCCATCTGCCAAAGTCTGCCCTGACTCCTACCTTCACTTAAGCCAGGGAAAGCCAACCTTTCTGAGCAGTAGCTATTAACCTTCTTTTACAGATGAGGAAACTGTGCACACAGAGAATAAATTATTTACCCAAGGTCATAGAACAAATCCAAAATGCAATAATTGGGAAAAGGACCCAGACTACCTAATTCCAGTTCGTGTGCTTTAACAGGGAGTGCTGCTCCTCCTCGCTGTGAGTGACCCTCCCCCAGGCATTCCATCATTCCTGCCCAGTCCCTCTCTCGCTCGGTTCCTTCCCCACACCCTCGTTCCTGGCTCAGCAGTGCCACTGTGCACGCTCATGTTCTCGGTCTCGCTGTAGGTTTGTGTTCAACTCTTTAGCAGTCTAAATGCAAATTACACAGTTGTGTTGAGGCACTGATTTATACTAATTTGTGCTCTGTTTTGCATTGGGAAGAGCTGAGAGACTACAGCTTTTTTTAACCTTTGATAATGACAGGGTTTTAAAAGCTTGTTCTGTGAAGTAGTGGGACTGATTGTTTCATCAGCCTGAATTGCGGCTGAGATAAGCTTGGTCTGTGAACACAGTAAAGGCCTTCAATCTCTGGTTATCCTGATGGCCCTGCAAAGGGCCCCTTTGCCTGTAATCAGGTTTGAAAGTGTCAAGAGCAGGTACTGCATCAGCATGGGCATCAGCAGTATCTGAGTTAATTCCTTGCATTAAGTGGGTGAGCCTTGTCCCAGGACAAAGTGTGCTCCATATTCCTGGAGTTCACAGGTAAATGTATCACAGTCACTTGAAGCATTATCAGTGAAGAAAGAAAATATGTTAACAAACCACAAAAAACTCCGTAGCAGGAGCAAATCAAAAATGAATTTGACGTGCAAGAAAGGGAACACCCAAATTCCAGCCTGTGTATCTTGAAGGTCTTATGAGAACCATAAAGATCATCCCTCACCAGATGAAGGAGCAACCACCAAGCACAGCAGTTAATATCCTGCAAAGGAAAACGGATGTGGATCAAAAGATCAGAAAGAGTGACTGTAAAGGACAATCACGTGAACCAGGTGTGCTGTGAGATCTCCTGGAAAGTCCCTGTCTCAGGTTCAGCCTCAGAGCAAGGGGCTCTATTTTCAGCATCCCAGTTAAGACCTTTTTCTTTCTCTCAGCAATTCAAAAGCTTCTAGTGAGAAGCTCTGAAAGGACTAAAATAATAATTTTAAGGTGTTCTTCCTTTCTGTCTTTGCATCTTGCACTGAATGAGAGGAGCTTCTTGACCCACAGCCCTCTCACGCTCCCAGGCTCAGCAGCACTGGGGGGATTTTCCTTTCACAAAGACCCCAGAGCGTGCAGTGCACAATGAACCTCCGGGAGGGTGCCCGAGTGCCTGGCTGCCATTCCCTGGGCTTCTGGGAGCCGTCTCGAGATGTGTTGGGAATGACAATGACATCCTGAGAGCTGCCAACAAATCACAAGGAACAGCTGGTAAAAATGCTCAAACCTCCCGGTGCCCTTAAACGCCGTAAACAAATCTGCTTCACTGAAACCCCACACAGGGTGGTTGGGAGCCTCGATTCATGGGCTGTGATCGTTGTCACTGCCACCCCAAGCATCACAAATGAGGAGCACGTTAGCAACTAAAACTGCTGCGAAGGAAATACTCCCAGTCTTCTCAGGTTGTTGCTGATGTTTCAAAAAGACCAAGAGCTTTTCTGGAATCCTGTAAAGAAAAATGAGTAATAAAGGCTTTTTTCCTCTTTTTGGCCAGCCAGAGCTGCAAGACAGCAAGCCATCAGCATTGCCACATCCTGTAGCTGCTGCTCTAGCAGAGGAATGAAATATTCCCACCTTTTGGCTGGGGTTTTTATTGAGGTTTCAGGTACCTACCTTCTGCCATCCACTCCATTTAAGTAATGATGACCAAAGCCCAGCTCACTTCTCGAAGATTAAGAGCTTGCTGGAAATATTTGATTGTCTGCAAACAGAACTGAAGGATGCTGCAGCAGTTCCTCGCTCCCAGGGAAGCCCCTGAGGCCAGGATTGATGCTGTCAATTACAGGATTAAAATCCCAGTGTGTCCCAGTGCAGAGGTGGCTGAATTCCAGTAGGGAGAAAGCAGTTCAAATCCAAGGACACATGGCTTTGACAGCAGGATGGAAACTGACTTAAAGTTGCTGTGAAATCATCATGACTTATTATTATGGGATCCTGACATCTTGCAGAGAAGCAGCACTGAACTCTTTTGCACTGCTGGGTTCTGGAAGTCCACAAGCAGCTGTCAGAGGAGCAGCAGGAACGGGGGCTCAGGGAAGGTCCTGCCTGTGGCTGGTGGCTTGGCCTGGGCATTGCAGCTCAGGGTGCAGGTCTGTGTGTGCAGGTGTGTTTGGGGAGCTGCACACAGGGTGGGGTTTTCTTCTTACACCCATCCTCCTGCTCATTATCTTCATGCAAATTTGATCTTTCGTTCAGGGAGTTAAGGTCACCAGCAGAAACCTCTTGAATTTGCATCCTTGTCCCTCTCACCCTCACATTTCCATTCTCTAAATCCTTAATCACACATGGAGGGATTCTTGGGGCTGTCCTGTGCAGGGCCAAGAGCTGCACTTTAATGATCCTTGTGGGTGCCTTCCAGCCCAGGACATTCTATGATTAAGTGGTCACTTAAAAGCACCAATTGCACCGGCTTTTTCTGCTCCTCACAGCCTCCCATGCCCCAGCACTAAAGCTCAGCAGCACTCAGATTGTTTCCCTCACTGCGAGGTTTGCTCCAGCCTGGCAGAGCAGGGATTAGAGTTTGGACTGGCTCCTCTAGTCACAAATATGTGCTCCAGCCCTCAGGGCATGGCAACAGCCTCTCTTTCTCCCTTTTTTCCTACGGGAAAGGAGTGCCCTGGTGTAGGTGTCCATCTCCTGGAAGTTCCAGTGTCTGCCTTTTACGGTGCTGTTCAGCTCTGCCCCAGCCCGGGATTTCTTTTGCTGCTTTAGGCTGATCTCAGGTCTGTGATCCCATTTCTCAGGCATTTAACTCTTTGCCTGTGTACCACACGAGGTACAGCCTGGTGCTGAGGTTTGTGCCAGGGCACTGAGGTGGGACAGGGCTGAGCTCAGGGCGCTGGGGGGAAGCTGAGTTGGGTTTGGATTTAACCTCAGCACGAGGTGGGTGCCAGGGGAGTCAGAGCCCGAGTGCCTTTGCAGAGCTGGCCCTCCACCGCCTCGCTGCACCTCCTTAATTCAAGTGGTGACTCACAGCCTGGAACAATTAGGTAGATGTCATATGCAGCTAGTGAGTGGTATTTTTCAGTGTTCATTTTACTTATTGTATTATATTTTGATTTATAATTATATATACAGTGCATTCCTTTCCTGGGCTCCAGGCATCCTTGCCAAAATTAAAAAGTGCAGTTAGCAAAACTAAAGCCAGCAGAAGCTCAGAGCTCTCTGTCAGAAATAAGCAGCCAGAGCAACTCTTTTTTTCCACCAGTTCTTCACATATTGTCTGTTCTCCCTGCATTTCCTTCCCACGAACCTCTGGATGAGGAGAGCAGCCCTTGGACCAAACTCTTGGCCCCACAACAGCAATGCAGAGAGCAACAAAACAGCTCCAACTCATTCCTCAGATCCAGGAGCAGCATTTGTTGGTATTTTCAAGTATTCCAAATACTTCTACTTTGTACTCCTGGAGCTTTTACTGCTGGGAGGAATTCTGTGTAATCGTTAGGTGGGATTTGCAAGTGCTCGTGGGAGGGGATGCAGTGAAGCATCACCTTGGTCTCTGGAAGCCCTTCTTGTTCAAGGAAATTCAGTTTGCTGTGAGCAGGATTGGAGGGGGGGCTAGGTTGGGGTTTCTGGAAAGCCGAGGAGTAATGTATGCTCAAGGTTAATCACACTTGATTGTATGCAAATAGCTATTGCCCGCTGCCACACGTGATCAGAACCTCCAGGGACAAATGTCTGCCACGGATGTGCACAATGGGATCTTTAGGATCTGGGTTTGCAGAATGAGCAGGGATGAGATGCTGGAACAGGGGGGTGTGGCTGGGCTGGGTGCTGGCCGAAGCACAGAGCGTGCTGTGCTGTCCCTGTCGTGCTCCTCAAGACAAAATCACCTGCTGGGGGAAGGTCCTATTGCTCCCACCTCTGCTCTGCTCATCCTCAGCCTAAGCAGACCAGTAGAATTCCAAGGGCTGGCATTACCTTTCCATGTAAAATACACTCTGAGAAGGTCCCTGGGTTTTGTTGTATTTGGGAATATTTGTACTCGGGCTGGTGGCCTCGGTGGGCCCGTGCGTGGCCCAGGCAGCACCCAGCAAAGTGAGAGCTCGTCCCTCTTGCTCTGAAGTTCCTGCTTCAGGCAGTGTTTCTTCTCACCAGTTACTGCTGGTTACGGGAGGTCAGACTTGCCATGGGTTCATGTGCTCGGTCCTGGGGAGAGTTTTGCTTTCTCTGGGACAGATTTAGACTCTTACTTAATAAGCACAATTATAGCTGCTGTTTTGGTGTGTTGATGAAGCTTCCAGATGGCTAATTGTGTGTCCTGAAGGAAAAAAGAAACTCAGCAGCTGATGTATCCAAATCCAACAGAGAACAATACCTCTGGCTCTGGGACCGCCAGATTTCTCTTTTTAAAAAAATAGATGTTGCCTTTGTTGTGATATAATGGCTTAAGAATTTATCCATGTAACAACTGAGACAGGAATATAAGAGGAATGTAAGAATTTCTGTGGCCCGTGTGGGAGGATGCTGGTCCTGCTTTGGTTGGTTCAGTGATCCCTGGACTCTCCAGCGGGCAGGCAGCTGCATTCCTGGTGCAGGTTGGGGCTCAGGTGGTGATCTTGGTGATCTACCTGCCCCACGTGGTGGAAGGACAAGCAGTGCAGTGATGATGGGTCAGGGAAACCAGGGAGATGTTCACTGCAGTGTTGCACTGCCCCTGCAGCTCTCTGTCCATGCCTTGCCTGAAGTCAGGCCCAGGGCAGCTCCACGGGGCCGCAGCAGAGCCCAGCCCAGGTGGAGGCAGAGGCCTGGCTCTGCAGGGCATTCACAGGTGGGGCTGAGCCCCTGAGCCTCGAGAGCTCCTGGCTGCAGCATCGTGGGGCAAGGTGTCATGGACCCTGCCCTTCACTGCATCTTCTGGTCTTTGGCTCAAAACAGTAACAATGGTGTTCTCCCCAGCCTCTGTGTGCTCAGGTTCCTGCCAGTCTGACTGCACTCACACCCCTGTGAGCACTGCCCTCTGCCCCAAACGGCACCTGTGGGGCATGCCCCCAAACTGACCACTGTCAGACCCACAGGGACCTGCAGGATGTGGTGCTCCTTCACGGGGCTGAAGCTTCCACAATTACTGAGCTGGGAAGTTAATTAATTCCTTAATTATATTGAAATGGTGATCAGAGTTTTTATAACTTAACCATAACCTAGGGCCCTTCCATCCTGTGTTCTTTCAGAAGCTCTTACTCTGGTTTGGGGCAGTACAGAACACCAGTGGATATTGCTGGGCTCTGTTGCCAGCCAGTGCTTTTGCTGGCCTGTGTGAACTGGGACGAGCTGCCCCCCTCACCCCACACTGTCCAGACTGTTCCCAGGGCATTTGCCCAGCTTGGGTCTGTGCTTGCCACGGGCCCAGCCTGGTCCTGAGGAGCCAGCCAGCCTTCATCCAGCTATTCCACTGCTCGTGTCAGCATGAATAAACCATGTTCCTTTTAAGCTACCACAACTTTTGACAGCTACAGTGCTGTAAATAAAGCAGCTAACGCAGATGCTAATATTAATTCTCATGACCCAGTTGTGCTTCACTAATAGTATCTGGGTTACCAGCCAGGCAAGACAAAAGCACAAATATTTAGCCTGTCTCAGTCTGTTACACCAAAAAAGCAAGCATTTGAAGATATTAATTTCTAGATCTAAATGTCAGAGGTGCCCTCCCATTAGGAGAAGGCACCAGGAAGCTCTGAAAAAGTCATAGAAATCCGTATTTAGTGGTGGTTAGCAGTTAAGCCGTGCTGGCCATGCACAGGGTGATGCCAGCACCTCTTGCTGTGCTGCAAATGTGCTGTGACATCCTCGGGTCAGGCCTGGTCCTGTCCAGGCCTGGGCATGCATCACACGGAGTGCCATAGCAGGGGGATGTGTGCTGTGTGCAGGACTGAGAGTTGTGTTGGGGTTTTGAAAGCAATGACTTTGGTTAGCAATGCTAAGATTTCGGGATAATCACCCTTTTAGCCCTTTCCAGCTGGAGCTTCTCTCCCCTTGGGCATCCCTTTGGTTTCTGCCCAGGAAAACTCCTTGATATTCAGCTTTTTCTGGAGGAATTCAAAGACTGTCAGGTGTGAAAAGGTGTTTGGGAGAAACATGGATGTTGTGATCCAACCTCATGCAGCTGGAATGAAGCAGCTCGGCCGTTCAAATCTGCCTTGACACCCGTGGCACAGCCTGAGGCAGCTGTCGGGGCACCAGGGCTGCTGCCCCCCAGCTGCCTTTCACTGGCTGTAGGTGCAATATTGCTTCTTCACAGAGCCCCTCCAGGAAGGGCAGGCTCAGGGCCTCGCTCATCAGTACCGGGTTTCTTTGTCCTCACAGCTGTGCAACACAAATCCCGAAGTGTGTGAGCAGCCTTCAGCCTTAGCGCAGCTATTTGCGAGGGCAGAGTTATTGCCGTAGGCACGTGGGCATGGATTTGGGCTCTCGGTGATGAAGAATTAGTAGGACAGCTCTTCCTACAAAGAACTTGATTGCATTTACTCGAAGCAGCTGACTGAAGACAGGGACCAGCCTTTGGGGTGTGTGGCACAGGTGTTTGTGTGTTCTGTGATAACGTGACCCTGCGGCTGCACAGAGGCAGAACTGAGCTGCTCGCAGCAGGCTTGGAGGCTTAATTAGGCTTCTGGTGTTCTGTAAAGTTCATTTCACTGCTCGGTGGAGGACAGTTTAGGATAAGCATAATAGGATTACTGCTGCTATATACAGCTGCCTAAGCCAGGAAGTGCTCGTAATGGGCCTTTACCCAGTAGGAAAATCTTTTCAGAGGATGCTTTTTATAACCCGCAGTTACGCACGCTGTGAATGTTGGGGAGAGGAATCCTGCCTTGCGCGGGAGTGCGGAGCCAGCCCAGGTGAGCGCTGGGGAGCAGCGCGTGTTCCACCGCGCCGGGGCCGTGTTCGCCGCTGCCAGCGGCAGGCAGTGTCCTGGGAACATCCCTCCTTGTAAGCGCTTCCCCTGACATAATCCTGGGGCTCGAGTCCGGGTGTGCTCGGCCAGGTGAGCCCGAGGTCAGCCGGCAGCAGCGCTGCTGGTTTATCCCTCCGGCCTTCTGTGGGAATTCCGGGAGGCAGCGGCTCCCAGGGCAGGAGCGGGGCTGTGTCCCATGAACGGACAGTTCATCAGCAGGTCCCAGGGCAGGAGCGGGGCTGTGTCCCGTGAACAGGCCGTTCATCAGCAGGTCCTGAGGCAGGAGTGGGGCTGTGTCCCACCAACGGGCAGTTCATCGTTGGGTCCCAGGGCAGGAGCGGGGCTGTGTCCCACGAACAGGCCGTTCATCAGCGGGGCTGTGTCCCATGAATGGGCAGTTCATCAGCGGGTCCCAGGGCAGGAGTGGGGCTGTGTCCCATGAACGGACAGTTCATCAGCAGGTCCTGAGGCAGGAGCGGGGCTGTGTCCCATGAACGGACAGTTCATCAGCGGGTCCCAGGGCAGGAGCGGGGCTGTGTCCCACAAACAGGCCGTTCATCAGCAGGTCCTGAGGCAGGAGTGGGGCTGTGTCCCACAAACGGGCCGTTCATCAGCGGGTCCCAGGGCAGGAGTGGGGCTGTGTCCCATGAACAGGCCGTTCATCAGCACATCTGTGAGCAGCAGGCACAGGAGTCCTGGGTGCTGCCTACGAGAGCCGGAGCCCTGCCGGGCCCCTCGGAGCCGGGCTGAGCTTGGTCACTTATGGGGAGCAGCCACAAACGCTGGTGGCTGTGGGGGCACAGGGAGGAGCGAGCTGCACCACAAACACCAAGGAGTCTGAAAAGTCTGAAAAGCACCCAGACCTGAGCTCTCACTCAGCCTGTCCCAAGTGCTCCATAAGGAATTCCTGCCTGGGAAGACCATGCTGGGATCCCCTCCCTCTCTGAGCAAGGAGCTTCTTCCCACTGGCTCCAGTCCCTACGGCATTTTAATGCTGTATTTTATCAATGCTGTATTTTTTTAACACGGAGGTGGTCAGTGCTTTCTTTAGAGGAAGGGGCAGTTGGCAGAGCTGTCGGGAACACCTTGGTTAGCCTGGGACATCACCTGGCCGGGCACAGAGCGAGGCCGGGCAGCAGCCGCCGCGCTGGGCTGGGCACACGGGCCAGTGCCAGCTGCGCTGGGGCCACAGGGCTCTCTCAGGCTCCCCTGGCTCTGCAGGGCAGCACCCCTCCGGGAGTCCCTCCGGGATTCTTTTACATCCCCCGAGGAGCAGAGGCAGAGCTCGGCTCTGAGCGAATGTTCCCACTGATGCTGCTCCCAGCACGGCTGCTTTCCTTATCTTTGCCTTTTCTGCAGCAGCAGGTAATTCACAGATAAAACAATCGGTGCTCATACACACACAGACATGTAGGAGCTAGTCTTAATCTTCCCAAATCCCTTAATATACCTTATGTATACAGTTTGGAATTGTAGATTTAGCATGATAGATTGATTTCACGCACTATCTCAATGGAAAATGACATTAGTAACTACGTTCTTTTTTTATATTTTATCTTCCCCAGCCTGAGCTGCTGCAGAGCACTGAGCTGTGGCCTGTCTGCCCAGGGCACAGCAGCACCGAGGGCAGACCAAGTCCCCTGATTGTGTCTGATGCTATTGTCTGGGTTGTATAAAGCCTAAGATGTGGTACAGCCTTAGGAGAATTTGGCCAAATTACTGCAGATTGAGCATATGTTATAACCAATAGTTGGAATGGTTGTAGTTATTTTTCACAACTCCCCCAAAATGGAGAAAATGGATGAGAATTGAGTGGGTCATGTGGATTGACAGGGGAAGCTGCTATGACAGTTTGAGACAGATGACTCAGGGTTTTTGCTTTACAGTTTTCTGCATTTCACCACCAGGAATTTCCAAGGGGTTCTCCAGTAAGAGCAGGCAGGCAAAAATACAGACCTGTCTCGTTAGCCATCCCATATAAACCTTGCTTCTGTCCCCGAGTCCTCTCCTCCCCAGCGCTCCTGCCCTCACCCTGAGCAGCTGGTGTTTTTCGGGAGCACACAGTGCTCCCCTCATGCCCCAGGAGCTGTCCCTTGGCTCTCTTGCCCAGCAGTGCCCGGCCTGGGGGGAGCAGATGTCTCACCCCAGCCTCGGGACTGGGGCAGTACCACCGTGCCCATCAGCATTGCTGATGGTGTGAACTGGGAGCTCGTCTGCACACAGAATGCTACAGCCAGAGGTGGGAGCTGGGATTGCCTCTGCACGGAGGGATTTTGTTCTGCAGAGCAGCTGGGTTGGCTTTCGGAGCTGCCTTGCAGGGAGCGGCCAGCACGAGCCCTGCGCTCCGGCTCCTGCACACCGGGGCTGCTGCTCCCGATGCTGCTCCGAGGGGTCCCACTGAGGGGTCTCACCGAGGGGTCCCACTGAGGGGTCCCACCGAGGTGTCCCACTGAGGGGTCCCACCGAGGTGTCCCACCGAGGGGTCCCACCGAGGGGTCCCACTGAGGGGTCCCACTGAGGTGTCTCACCGAGGTGTCACACTGAGGGGTCCCACCGAGGGGTCCCACCGAGGGGTCCCACCGAGGGGTCTCACCGAGGTGTCCCACTCAGGGGTCCCACCGAGGTGTCCCACCGAGGTGTCCCACTCAGGGGTCCCACCGAGGTGTCCCACCGAGGTGTCCCACTGAGGGGTCCCACCGAGGTGTCTCAGGGTGTCCGGCTCCCCTTTCCTTGTGGGGTTTATCTTGCAATGCTGGTTTATCTTGCAGAGCCCAGGGATACTTGTTGCATGAGACAGCCTCACCCCAGAGCTGCAGAGGCAGCTGTGTTTGGATACCAGCATTTGCATCTCCAGTCACGATGCTGTGACTTTACTACGAAGCATGGCCTTCTATGTTTCTTGCCTTTGCCTTCAGAGGAAAAAATGTTTCCACTGCGTAAATCAAGCTATGGCCAACTCGGGCTGTTGTTTTGTCTATGTTTTTATGTCCCTTTTAATATACATGTCAACTCTGCCATATCCCATCTGATAGAAAATGCCTGGATTTACACGTTACCTCATTAGTCTTACTGTCTATCCAGCATTTTTTCCATCCTACAGTCTCATCACTCCTTTTACATCACTGATTAAATCATTTGCTTAGGCCATTAGCAACGAGGCTTAGTGTTTTTATACTTCTGGCTCCATAGGAGGTGATGTGGGAGAGGGCTGAGAAAGGGGGAATAAGTCAACTTTTAAGCCTCAAGCTGGGAATGTCAGAATAGAGAGCACAAGGAACATATATTTTATGGTGGCACTGTCGCAAGCAACACAGCAGAGCAGTGGCTTTGTGTCGAGAAACATTGTGCAGAGCAGTTTCTGTGTTTATTTTTTGGAGCAGCCTGAACTGGGAGAAGCAGCAGCCCAGGAACCTCCCCCAGCAGGCAGAGGCACTTGGCTCTGGGGAGCCCTTTCCTGTGCAGACGTGGCTGGGGCTCGTGCCCGTGCGGGGGCACAGCTCCGGAGCAGGGGCTCAGGAACCCGCCCAGGCACGGCTCTCCCCAGGCGGGGCTGCCCTTGGACTGCCCTGCTGCCGTGTCACCGCCGGGGCTGCCGTCACCACAGCTCCAGCAGCTGCCTGTGCACCCTGGGACTCCTGTGGGGGTATAATTTAACCCAGAGCTCTTGCTTGGCATCACAGTATTTTACAGGATTACTTAAAAATATGTTTCAACTGTTTCAAATTACAGATTGTTCCCCCAAAATGCTTCCTGAACTAGGGTTACCCTTTTAAATACAGGCATTGAAGCCTTGGCTGGTGTATTACGTGGGTACCTGTTGGGTGGGGGGCTTTCATGGGACAGTTAAGGACCGCTCAGAGGCAGGAGACTCCAACAGCACCAACCTTTAGTGGAGCAGCAGGCAGCTAATAAACCCTTGAAAGGATGGGAGGAGATGGGCCTGGCTCCCTGCCAGGCTGTCACCAGGTGAATCCAGCAGTTTGTTGAAGCCAGGTTGGCTCCTGGCCTGTGCTCAGGACAGCCACAGGCGCTGCTGGCACCCAGCCCCCTGTGCAGGGAGCACAGCAGGGACAGGGCACAGTGACCCCATGCACGAGTGACCCTCAGGGAGGAGTTCAGCTTCTGCTGCATGATGAGGAGCGGGGTTTTGCTGTGAGCCCAGGTCCTGTGGCACAGACCCTCGTGAAGGCGGGGACAGGGCAGCCCGTGGCCAGCTGGGATGGGCACGCTCCTGTGCACCCCTTCCACTGGTCACACCCACCCCGGGCAACCTTTGGCAGGATTTGGCCACAGGATTGCAGCTCGGCTCAGGAGCTCCGGGAGGGAGCAGGGGAGGCAGGAAAGCCCTGTGCCTCGGGAGGGGAATCCCGGTGACACTGCACCTGCCTGTGGCAGGAGGAAGGGACTCGTGCGCTGAGCCACCGCCACCTGGAGTCCGTCCACTTGGTGCTGGCACAGCCCTTCCTTGCCAGAAAAAGAACACTAACAGAGTTATTTTCTTCAGAATAATAAAACACAGAAACAGTAACAAAGCCAAGAACATTGAGATGGTGACAGCAAGAGCCTGGCTTAAATACCCCAAAATAACATCTGCCAGAGCCTGATTTGAAAGCAGCAGCTGTTGCCTGGAATAAAACCACAAAACTTTGCAAACGGTATTAAGAGTGCTCACAGAAAAAGTAACTCTTTAATGAAAGCTTTTGGGTGCACAAAGACAGCTCTGTGCACGTGTGATAAAGGATTTCTACCATTTTTATAAGGTTAATGAATTAGTATATCTAGCAGGTACATCCAGTAGGAGACCAGCTGCCCCAGTAACCCACCCTTGGGTCAGCCCCTTGCAGTTGGTCCAGGGGTCTCTTTGTCCCATTTCTTGTTATGTCTCCTGAGTTCTGGTGGAAAACAAGATGTTCTTGTCAGAAATTCTCTTCTTAAGAATAAGACTAAACAGATCTTCAAGAATGTGTTAGTAAGGGTTAGCTTATTGTGAGAAAAGGCAGGAAAAGTACTAGAAACCATACAACTGTAGATTAAAGATCTACAAGGCTACAAATATATGAAAAATATATAAAAAAATGTTTAGGCATCACAGCCACTGCGCTGCAGAGACGGTGATTGTCACTTTTTTCTTCAAAATATTTTTTTTTACAATAACACTTATATTTTTCCTTGAGAAATTGTTCTATTCCCTCCAAATTTCCCATTTCTTTTACATCTTCCACCATCTTCACATAAAAAGAAATTGGCTGCAACTTTTTCCTGCAAACAGCAAATTTGGAAGGGAACACAAGATCCAAGTGGGATTCTGCTGAACATCCAAATGTGGAGGGAAAAGTCTTGGAAGAGAAAGGTGAGCCCTGCAAGATGCACTCCAGACCCCTCCTTCCAGGCTGCCTTTCACAGGGACTGAGCATGACTGAGCATGGTCCCACACTAGTTCAAGCTCATTTCTTTGGGAATTATTTTTTTGGTGCAGAGAGAGGAGATTTTGCAGAAGGTGGCACTAAGAGGAGGAGACCCCATTACATCCTGGATTCCAGTCTTTGCAAATCCTCAGCTGAAGCTGGTTTTGCTCAGGCTGCAGCAGGAGCATGCCCAGTGTAGGAGCAAGACCGATGATCTCCCACTCGTGGGGTGCAGTGGCACAGGGAGGGGTCCCACGTCCTGCACCCCGTGCACATGGGGCCAGACCCGCCCTGTGGGGCCGTCAGTGGCTGCTCTTGGCAGCTGGGGAGAGCAGCCTTTGCTGCCACTTCAGCAGAGCCACCCTGCTGTTTGTTGCTGTTTGTGTTAATAATATTTTGGCAATTTTCAAGAGTTGTTTTATTTGAGAGATTTGAAAGGTAAATTGTCAGGAACTCAGTGCTCTCCCATGGAGTACTGAAACAATCCAGGAGCACGGCTTTGCCACTAATTTTCTTCCTTTGTATCTTCATTATCTCTCCCTTTGGTAATTGGGATCTTTAGTAGCTTCATGGTTTAACTGGATTTTGGAGCAAAACCTAGAGGTGTAGAAGGGGATGGATTTGATTAAGACTTCTTTAAACAGGACCCATCCCTCCCCCTCCTGCCCTGCTGACAAAATATTTGTGGGGTTTTTATTTGTTTTCCAGCAGTGTCACCTCTTACATGTGGCAGCTTTAATACAGCCAAGTACCTCTTCACATCTCCAAGAGCAGGGTGAGCCAGAATGCCCCAGTTTGTCTGGTTTGGCATCCAACTTGCCCAAAGCCAGTCAAGCTTAGCTGCTGGCTTATTCCTGTCTGGCTTCTTCACCCCAGGAAAGGAGAGCCTGTGCCCAGCCCATGTGCTGCATGCCCAGGAAGTGTCTGCTCCTGGTAATGCCGAGCTAAGGAACCACTTCCTAAATAAATCTACCAACTACTCAATGGTCTGATTGAGATGTTTTTGCCCAGAGGATAGCAGAAACCTCACGTCAAAGATTTGAATCTCATGAGACCTTGCAAAAGAAGCTAATTCTCTAGAGTACTGCAGGGAACAGTATATAAGCAGCTTTTAGTTCAGAAAAATGTTTTCTGTGAGGCATTTTTACCACTGCATTTTACCACATCTTTTCTGTGGTTCCCCAGCCAGGCCAGATGAGGTTGGACAGCATGGCTCAAAGTTGAGGGTTCACTACTCCCATCTTTTTTTTGTCTTGTGCTTTCAGTGGCGACTGCTGAAGGTTACAGTTCAGGAATTTCCATTCCAGGTGGAAATACTTCAGGAACAGGATGTAATTTTCATTTAAATTACACAACTGCATCTTGCAGCCCTTGAATTCAGGCACAGGAAAAGTTGGGGCCAGAGCACAATTGCTGCTCAGTTACAGAACTGAAGCAAGTTTTTGGTGTGTGCCACAGCCTCTGGCACCACAGTGAGCAGGGGTGCCCCCAGGCACTGGTATTCTTTAAACCTGGCTGGGAACGTTTTGGTTCTAGCTTATTTCCACTCACCACTGGTATGATTAAATAATCTCTGCCCGCTGGATTTTTTTTTAAGTATATGCCTACAATGATCAAAGGATTGTTTCATGTGATGGAGTGAGCAAAAGAGGCTCTCAAGGTCAAACCCCAACCAGCCTAATGACTCTGGGACTTGGATCTGACCTCCACTAACAGCAATGAGCCAGAAGATGAGCAGCTCAGGAACTAGAAAATGAGGCTTTTGAAGGCAGTAATACCCTCTGGCAGTGAGCAATCAATGGATAGAGAAATGAGAAAGAGAGAGAGAGTGAAAAAAAGTCAGAGCCTTCAGCCTGGCTGCAGGAAAGGCAGGGCAATCATAAATAGAGAGCAGCACATTTTTTCCTTCCTCTTGCTTTCCCAGGGGAGAGTGGCCATGGGAACAGACACGCTTTGTGCCCCACGAAGGGGATGCAGGAGAGAGCAGATTGACACAACCTGCAGCAGGTTAGCTGGGACACGTGGCTCCAGTGCCACTGCCCTTAGGACTCTTTTTTCTTTCCAAGAAATAAAGGAGAACAATTAGCCAATATTAGCTGCTCTGATGAGTCTGGCCGTTTGGGACCGCCTTGGGAATTGCCAGCTCATTCCATGTAACACGTGGAGAGAGAGCCCTCAGCTGCCAGGGATGCTCATTCACATCTGTGCCAGATTGCAACCAGTGAAAGGTTATTCCTAGATCCCTTGGTAATTCTTATAAACTTATTTCCCTGGCTTGCTGAGTGGTTTTCCCCTTATTATTTTGCCTTCTTTAAACAGCTCCCAGTTTGGACTGGACTTGTTTTCCCCACTCAGCAGTAGGTTTCTCCCTGTGCTGGGCTCACCCTGTCTCATTTCCAAACCTGCTGAGCAGCTTCCCATCAGGCCAGGTCCAGCAAGTGGCACCAGGCAGCAGGTGACCGTCACAAGTGCTATCAGTGAGAGATGCTGGATGCTGCGTGCAGAGAAAAGCCGTGTTTTGATGCCTACACTGGAGCTGGGATCTTTCACAAATCCTGCTCTGCTTGGGATTTTGCCATTTATGCTGCACTAAGGATGAGGCCAAATGGCAGCAGAGAAATAGGTGCCTGTTTCTGCAGGCGTGTGGAACATGGGGAGCCCCTGGGAGCGCTGCTTCCAGCAGGGAGGCTGCGAGGCGGCTGCCCCGGCTCAGCAATCGGCGCTTGGCAGCAGCGAGCGCCGCTCCCCCGCCGCGTTCCGGACCCGCTTCGTGTCCGGGCTCCCCTGCGGGCGAGCAGCCGTCCGTGGCAAGGGTTGAGCCCGGTTCGTGTCCGGGCTGCCCTGCGGGCGAGCAGGCGTCCGTGGCAAGGGTTGAGCCCGGTTCGTGTCCGGGCTCCCCTGCGGGCGAGCAGCCGTCCGTGGCAAGGGTTGAGCCCGGTTCGTGTCCGGGCTGCCCTGCGGGCGAGCAGGCGCCCGTGGCAAGGGTTCAGCTGCCCTCGGAAGGGGGGTCTCAGCGGTTTGTCTTGATGGCAGAGCAGAGAGCTGGAGCATGTGCCAGAGCTCGTTAGGGATAATGCAGCCTGATGGGACACAGGGCTTTATGCAGCGGTCCAGGCTGTGCCTGACCCTGCTCTGCAGGGCTGGGTCTGTCCCGGGTCGCGGCCCCTGTGGGGCCCCAGCTCTGCCCGCAGCTGTGGCACAGCTCTGCAGAGACGGGCACTCGGACGTGGCCCAGCCCGGGGCTGTTCGGGGTATTTGCTGCTGGCCAAGCAGAGCCTGAATTGAAACGTCCAGACCACGCTTGAGCTGCTTCCGTGCAGTGACCTGGAACCCCAGCAGGATGAGTGAGGCAGAGCCCTGCTCTGAGAGGAAAGCAGCGAGTCCAGGCGAGGAGTGTCCGGCTGAACCGCGGTGACATTTCAGACCAGAAGCACAGCCCAGAAGTGACCTGGCCCCAGGCCACACGCTGAGTGTATTTTGCAGACCCCAAAGCTGTCGCACTCAGCGTGCTCCATGTGTGAGGTAACGGGAACATGTGCCTGACAGAGGATCCCGAGTTTCCCAGGACATCAGAACTGCACATTTCCCTGGAATGACAAGTTCTGTCTTTGCCAAACAAAACTCAGCTCTTTAATGTGCCAGCATGCCGTGTTAGTGTGTGTTTGTTTGGCAAACAGTTACTAGGATAGTTGTTAGGATTTTTAAAAAGGGGGTACTGGGGATTATTATTCATGGATGGAGGTGGGGGTGAGAAAGAAAAACAGTGCTAATGTAGCCAACAAGTTCAAGTAAGGTTCAACTGTGCTATTCCAAAATCTGCTGCTATGATAAGGAGACAGTCCAATCAGCTCAAATTAAGGGCTCAGGAAGGCTCAGCCCTTCAGAGAAGTACATTCACGACAAGATTAATTTCTGCCACCCAGGGTATAGTGTGGGACCATCCTATATTAACACAGAAACCCCAAATTAGAAAAAAAAAAGGCAACTGAAAAATGCACTACAACCCAGTGAGGTGTATAATTTCCCTTAATCTTCTGTGCTGCTCTTTGCTATTCTCCACTTGGATTAAAATAGGATGTACCACCTGGCACTGTTCAGCTGCCATTTACAGGAAACCTTTCTCTTCCCCTCCCCTCTCCTCAATAAACCTTCACTGGAAGGCAGCACACCTGCATTTTCCAAACAATTTCAGGTGACGTTTATGAGGGGAAAGTGCTAAACATCAGTAAGCCAACCACTAAAAATCACACAGCAAACCCCTCCAAGAAACAAAACAAACCCCAGCTCTGCTCCCTATCGAAATGGCCAGTGGGGCTTTGTGTTTCTTTTTCTTCTGTAAATGCACTTTTCACGGGGGTGAGAGCAGGAAGGGGCTGCTCTGGGTGAGGAAAGTGCTGCTGCTGCCCGGGCTGTGCGGGGCCTGTTGGGAACACTGCCTTTTCTTTTATGTTCACGCAGATTTGCTGTCCACTGGCTCTACTTACTGCTTGCTATGGCCCCATGCTAATGTGAATGATTAGTTGCCAAGGATTAGCTTTTAGCTGCTTTTGTAAACAGTTTGTATACAGTTGTTGCTATTTATTAAATATATGACATCTAATCCAGTGTTTAGTGCTTATAAAGGGAGGAACCATCTGTGCTTGAGATTAAAACACTTCATTCACTTTGTGCCAAAGCTGTCAGCGAGGGTTCCATGCTCTGCTGCAGAGAAAAGCCTTGGGAACCCTGGCTTGGGAAGGTGGACTCATGTGGATGTGTCCCTGCATCAGAGTCCTCTGTCTGACACAAGGTCTGCCTGCCAGACAGGAGGAGGGGTGTGGGCATGATGGAGAGTCGAGAAGCTGACAGGGAAGTAAAGGTTTTAGCAGAATAAAGAACTAAGAACTGGGAAGGTGCTGAGAGCTTGGAGTGATCCTGCAAGTCTGTTTGCCACCACCTGCAAAAGCTTCATAAGTCTCTTTTGAAAAAAAGAAGAATGTTAGTGTTCCATTTCTTTGCAGGGTACTTGCAATGAATGAAAAATCAACAGCTGTAATCCCCTGTGTGAGCCCGAGGTTTTCCCATCATTGCAAGAGATGCCACCAAAGCTCCTCTTACATAAAGCTGTGAGTGTCCAGACAAACCCAGGTCAGAGGCTGCACCCCAAGGAGAGCTTATGAGGCAGCAGAAATGCCTCAGCTGAAATTTTATGCCCTTATTCCAGGCATTCCAGTTAAAAAAAAAGATGCCCCCTGAAACCCAGTGGAGAAGCCCCCATGAGCTGCAGGGGCAGCCCCAGGGAGCTGGAGTCAGCCCTCGGGAACAGCCCGGGGACACGGGGACACAGCTGACGGGACCATGCTGGTACCAGGCACATTAACCAGGCTGAGGATATTGCCCCTGCCTTTCTGTCTGTAGGGATTTGCTGCTCCTGCAGGCTTCCCTGCCTCTCCACAACGTCATTACTGTGGCTGATGCTGGTAAATGGATTTGCCACTTTTCCTAACACATTTCTGGAAGAAATGTTTAACAGGTCATTGTTTTTTGCAGACAAAACATCACTTGAGCTCTGTTCTAATTTCCTCTCTATGTAGCAACTCAGGATGGTATCAATGACTCGGTAAATCTCTCTGCAGCAAGACTAATTATGCCTTTTGGTGAGAAAGCAGCAGTGGAACTGGTTTAGTCTTCCCAAAAAATCTACACTATAATATGCAGGACTAATGTGCCTCAGATTTGAAAAAAATTAATATCAATTATTCTCATGCATATTCATGAGAGGAAGACTGGTTTAGCAATCAAGCTAATAGTTTTTGCTTAATTACATTTAGTTGATTTCATGCTATCTTGGCACATTCCTGATTGAATTTAACCATTAAAAAAAAACCCTCCCACAACTACTCCTGCAAACACCAACACTTCGAGCTCAGCATCCCCTGTAAATAGTGTCTGAGGCTGAGCAGACTGCTTTGCATGGTGGGAGTCAATCACGAGCATCGTCTCTCCCTGGTGCAGGGTAAAATCCCAAAGGCATCTTGAAGAGCTGTTCCCAAGCACTCACCAGTGCTGATGGGGAAGGCAGTCCTTTTTTTGCTTTATTTTTTTGCTTTTTCTAAGTCCAAAGCTCTGTCTGCTTGAATGCAGGGAGATGGTGGGAATGGGAGATGCAGCTGCGAGGGGAGCCCCAGGCGAGGGGGAGTTGTGGCCGGGCAGGGGTCTGGAGCGTGGCCCCAGCAGCAGCTGCTGCCGTGCAGAGGCGCAGGCAGCGGGGATGTTCTGTGCGTGGGGGCCACATCTGGGTCTGTGTCTTCAGCTGCCTTCCAGGGAAAGGCCAGGCTGTGCAGTAGCACACTGCCTTCCCTCTGTGCTCAAGAGCAGCATTTTGCACGGCACAAGGGTGGCGATGTGTGAGCAAGATGAAGACAGGAGAGTCAGCAAGAGGCTGGGAAGGGGGGCTGGTGGTAGCGGCACTCTCGAGGGAGAGCCCGGCTCAGGCCGAGGATGGCAGCAAGGTTTGTGAGCGTGGGCGTGCAGGGAGGACACGCGGGGGGTTTGGGTGTGTCCAGGGCAGTCAGGGCTGGATGTCTCCTGGTAGTGCTGCTTGCTGGGATTGCATCATCCCGGGCACGAGGCAAGGCAGGGGGAAAAACGGGAAACTTCAGCTTCCATGTGCCATTCATTTGTTTTCTTTTTTGATTTCCCCCATGCTAGCAGCAGCAGAAATAGGACAGATGCTTCCCTCTCATCCTCTCCTGAGAACTGTCACTGCACTGATGTCTAAAGGCAGTGTACGTCTTTCAAGTTTGCCTTTTCAGTATTTTCATTCATCTATCATTTTCTTCTCCGGCGCACCATTTGCATCTGGGCTTTGCTCTGAAAGAAGACTGACACCATTTGTCATTTAATGGGGTTTGATAGCTCTCTGACAACTAAACATGTTCTTAAGAGTATTAAAGAGTTTACAGCCAGCTATGCCTGAAGGCGACTTTCTGCCCACTATGGCTTAGTCAGCAGCAGTTGTAGCTGCAGCTCTCTGGGTGCCTGTAGGCAAACAAAGCATTGACATAGAATCAGCAGAAGTATTGTATCCTCTTTTAAACTAACTAGACTTTCTCAACAGATAAACTTATTACAGCTATAATTGAAATCAAATAATTAACCATTATTCAAACTTGGCTTTTCCAGGCAGATGTCAAAATTAAGATCTCAACTGTTTCCAAAGCAAAATATAAGTGGCTTTATCTTGATTTTGTTTCTGTGGGTGTTATCCTGTGCAGTAGTGCTTGCAGAGGAGAGCAGGAGTTTGCCTCCTTACAGACTGTGTGCACAGGCACCGCAGGGAGGTGAGCTGCTGTGTGCAGGGGCCTCTCCAGAGCACAGAGCTCGTGGAGCAGAGGCTTCCCAAGGATCCCCCTGGGGCAGCACCTAGAAGTGACATGTAAAGTGCCAGGTCAGGGAGAACTCCTAAGCAGAGGTTTATACTCCACAGGAATCAGTAGGACTTAAAGGTTTTGGAGATTCAAGGTCTTACGTTACATCTTAACATCCTTCCACGTGAAAAAAGTGGATTAAAGGATCTCTGTACTTCCCTTGCAGCCATATCCCCTACTTTGGCCTCAACTTGCCATGATGCAAGAAGTATTATCTTTCATTATGGCCTCAGCATTTTCTAGAAAAAACATCCTGCAAGCCCAGTGGTCAGAATCTTGACATCAGAAGTGACTATGTTCTGCAAACTCTTTCGGTTTATGAATAAATAGGCATTTTTTAGTGAAGAGATGTTTCCTAAAACAAGTCCCTGTCAATAAATACCACAGACATGTATAGCTGCTGTGAGCAGGAGATGTTATTCCTGTGCAGAATCAAGTGGGGAGGAGATTAAGGAACTCTCCATCTGTTTCTGCACTGTGCAGCACGTGGGGTATCGCTCAAAATACACTGTGCTCTGCGTTTCTCAGAGCCTGGGGAGACAGAGGCTGGCATAGGCGTGGCAGGATGGACCTGGACAGTCTGACTCAAAGTGTACTTGTAGCTTGGGAAAGCAGAGGGGCTGCAGGAAAAATCCCTTAGTAAATGGAGCATATGAATGAAACCTGGTCCTGATGCCAGATTTATTCTGCAGGCCTTGATGGAGCTAAAAAAGTGCATTAGACAAAACCATTATTGAACTTCTTGATTACATAACAATTTCCTCATCGTATTTCCAAGAATATCAAATCTATATTCAAACACCCTCCTACTCTCTCCCACACACCACCCCTTCTCCTTGCTATATCAGCTTCATTACTGAGTATGAAGACAGAAAAAGTATAGGGCATGTTGCCACAAGCAGAGATCTCGGATGCTTACCCTGAGATTTTAGAGCCATCTATGGGATTGGGACAGCCAGTTCTCATAAATTTTAATGGCCTTGAAAGTCTCCTGTCTTATGCCTTTATCTCAGTTAGGGTCTTTAGCAGTGCAAAGAAAATAACCAAGCAATAAACATCACCAAACCTCAGTGCTGGGTTAATCTCTGCTGCATAAAACTCACCCCTCTCTGTGCCACTGTGGGGTGAACTCACAAACTGCTGCTGCCAAACAGAGAGATGGGAACCTTCTGAGCAGGCAGGAGCCCTGTTCCCCCAGGGATGAGCACAGACCTTGCCATCACAAAGGATGAATCTCTGGGGCCAGTCTCACCCAGCAAGCAGGACCAGGCCCAGGGCAGGTGACTTGCCTGAAAGGTGCCAGGTAGAGGTGGCCTGCCCAGTTTTGGGGGGATTTCGGAGGAGGTGGGGATTAAAGGCTGGCAAGCATGGCACATCCGTCTTGCCTCAGGAAACAGCAGTTGCACAAACTGGCTACAGTTCTCCCAAAATCAGCTTGCTTGTCTCATTTGCATGTGTAATAACCAGCATGTATGTACAATCATGCTAATCACTTCGAAGCAACTGCTTTAAATTCATCCAAAACCCTGCCCTGCCTATCCTTGGGTTATTTAGCTTCCACAAAGGAACCATAGCAGCAATCCAGAGATTCACTCCACAAAAACCTTTGTGAAACAGCCGATTTAGTGGAGAAGGTTTTTCCTGAAATCCTGCCCATATGTACTGAGACTTGCACCACAAGCCAGGGCCATCATCTGGAACCCTTCCAATACCTTCTGCAAGAAACCTTGTAAAGCACCTGAGGGGATTTTCACAATTTGTGGTGTATTGCTACAGGTTAAATGCAAGAGTAAATACAGAAGCAAAGAGGAAGGGGACTGCAGAGCTTCTCTCATGCAAGCGTTTAGTGGAAATGGCCTGAAAGTCGTGCAGGGAAAAGCCAATCTTAAACCCTGTCAGCTTCACGAGCAGCTGAAGGAGTGTCTGCGCTGCTCTGCTGAGGATGCCTGCCCAGTGCCACCTGGTCTGTCAGGGCTCCTGTCCTCAGCTCCCCTGGAGGACAGGAGGGAACGGTTGTCACAGCTGTGGCTCCACAATACAGGGACTCCTGCACCTGCCTGTGTCACAAATGCGCCCTCACGTCACTCATTTTAGCAATTTGTGACTCCAGATCTTTTCCTATGCTTCCGAATTTTAGGCTGCAAGTTTGTCCAGTTTTAGTTACTCATTTTATAGGACCTACGCAAACATGGGCATCCGAGTCAAGCTCGGGATGCTCCTGCAGGGATGATGGAGGTGCTTTCCCCGATCCCAATGTGCCAGATAGGCCAGCAGCCAGACCTGGGAGAGGTGCAGCTTGCTCTCTAAGTGGGAACATGGACATTTCAGCAGCACTCACAAAATCTAACAGACCTCTGATGCTGAACTTTCCCTTCCCTGCTCCTTCTGCCAGTCCAAGCCTGAGCTCTAGGGACACTTCTGTGCCTGAGCCTGTTCAACCTCAGCTCTTTGATTGCCCATCCAAAGTTCTCAAGAGCACAAGGCCATGTTTCACACCTTTTAAGGAATCATGGAGATCAGTGCCACAGGAGGAGGCCCTCTCCCATGCTTCCTTCCATTTCATGGAGCCGGGAGCAGCTGGAGAAGCAGTGAGATTTGGGGTCAGTGCTCTGGAACAGGGACTGCAGGTGCTTTTTTCCAGTGACTGGAAAAAAGATTTCCAGTTTCATAAGAGCTGGAACCTCATGCACTGCAGAGGGATTGTTTCTGCTCCAGTCCAAATTGGTCCCATTGGTCTCTTTTTTTGTTAAAGAGAAGTGAACCTGGAAGAGTAAAGAGAGGAGGAAAGGCCAGGAATGGAATGAAAAGGCTGCCTGCAATGCAGAGCATCCCTAGAGGCCTCCCTGGGAGTGTAAACGTCTTCCCTTCAGCTTTCTGTCTCTCATTACTGACAGTGGAAAATACAAAAGCTGCCAAGCTAGAGGTTCAGTACAGCCAAGATGGGAAACCTTATTAGAGTGACAGATGGTGATTTCTATAATCTGAAATCCCAGACTGTAAATACTTTGGGACAGAGCCCTGTGCAACTGAACAGTGCTAATGCCTGACAGCAGCAGCTGGATCCAGTTTTCTGTGCACAACTGCTCCTTGGGTGGCTTTTAGCAGATGGTGGATGCTACCAGGACAAGGGATCTCTTACAGAAGGAGAACGATCTTCTAAACCCTGCTGGAGATCTTCCATCTCAGTTTTATTTACTTTCCAGTTGAAAAGTGCCTTGAATACCTGAGGACAATCAACTCGCATTTAAAAGTTTTTCTTAGCCTGAGAAGATTCCCAAAGATGTGGTTGCAGTAGATGATTAAGGGGGAAAATCTGTATGTTGGGAGCACAAGTGACATCTTGCTGCAGCTTGTGGGAGAAATGATGAATTTCGGTCTCTGTTTATTGCTTAGCTTCGTGGCTAAATCTCCTAAACCAAAATCAAATTTTACCCTTAGATCTCCCAGTTTATTTATTTATATTCATCTGGCATTGCCTTGATCTTCAAAGCAGGAAGGTATATCAAAGGAAACAGAAGGTTTGACACCAATTACTGCTGCTGGATGGCATTCACTGAATAAAGATGGAGTGTTAATATTTACACTGAAAGTGAAGGAGATAAAACCCAACAGGTACCTACATCTAAGCCTACAAATAAGCCCTTCTGTGTATAGTGGGCAGAGATAAAGCCAAGCAAAACTAATTGAAATTACCAGTGCAAACATCCCACACACCTTCAGAAATGGTGAGTTGTAAGCAAAGAAATGACAGCAAAACCACCAAAAGAGCCTTCTAGGAAAGTAAATCAGGCTCTCTGCTTCCCAGGGGTAGTGCCTGCTCTCCAGGAGATGGTCTTTTGAAACAAGCTACCACACAGAAGTAATTAACATCTAAATTTCCCCACACTTCACCATGAGACACTTGACTTACATTTTATTCTCTGGAGTCTGAAGGCATCAGTCCAAGCACTTTTCCCTGTGTCCCTCTCTGCTCCTCTTCATCCCATGGTTCCTCCTACATTTTTGCATCACTCAGGTCTTTCCCAGAGCTGCTTTGGCTCACTGACCCGAGAAGCCTCTCAATGAGGCAAACCCCCATTGCACAAGATCCTGTGGGGTTGTTTGTATTTCAGCAGCAAACTCAGGGAAGAAGGAGGTAGCAAGGAGGCAGAAGGTTCATGGGAGGGCGCACAGCAGAGCAAACAACAAACCTTTTACTCAGCCTGTTTAAAAAGGAAGGCAGTCCTTTACAGCATTTTTGGATTTTGGAACAAAATTTGGAACAACAATTTAGTAACTGCAAGTGAGGCTATTCTAAAATTCCTGTGCCAGAGCGTTGCACAGGAGGCTATTTACACCATGCATCACTTCCATTTAATCCAGTTTACACAATGAAAACAGCATTTGATGGAGTTCATCTCTGTTTCTAGTAAAATATCATTCTTCAGATTAAATTACTGGTTCTGCAGTGTCATGTGCAAATCACACACTGTGCATTTTAGTGAGTTAAAAGGTAAACATATATATATGTATGGTTATTTATATATATGTATGTTGTAACATTGATTTGGAAGGGATTTGCTTAACAGCAAGTGGATTTTAAAACACCTGTTGAAATCAGACTTTGAAAAACTGAAACTCTTGCCTTAAATTTGGGGAGGTTTAAGGTATATGGGCTTTTCTCCTAAAGCCATAGCCTAAGTTTGCTATATGAACTTAATTCAAGTGAAGCTTCCAGCCTTGCCTTTCAGCTATGGAGAAGAGGTGAGGTCCTTGAGAAGACCACAGTGTTGGACTTGCATCTTTCTCCTACAAGACTTGTTCCACTGCAGCAGCTGTCTGTTTGGGGATAAATATTCAGAAGTCTGGTATTTTCTGACTGTTGGGATGTCTGTGCTGGGTTTGGCTGAAAATAAATCCATCAAGAATTTTTTTCTCCAGTGCCTCAGGTGGTAACTGGATATTCTGGTGGTGTAAAGCTGGCTGAGAAAGGTCACTGTGAGGAAACCTGAATTCTAATTATACTGGCAAGGAAGGAGTGCATCAGATTTGCAATTTGTGATGCAGAACTTTTGTCATACATTTTATAATTCATTGCATAATGGTGTGTATCTGGTCATCAGGCACACACATTGCAATGGCTTTCAGGCTGCTTTTCTATCAAGCAGGAGAAAAGTGAATGTGAGAGACTGGCTTACACTGAAGTGAAGACTGTGTTAGTCACATATGTGTGTGTTTTGAAATCATTGTTGTATTTTGGCAGTTACCTAAGAAACTAGATATAATCCTACCCAATTAATAAACTAGAAAAATAATTCACTAGTAGAAAAAATAGTCCTCAGATTGTTGGTCAGCTCTAAAACCTGCCTAGAATGGCTTTAAAAGGAGATGTAGTTAGGGAGAACTGGAACATACAGCATTAATGTCTGTATAAAACAGGCACAAAGGGACAGCCTGCCTGTGCCATCGGAGAGCTGCAGACACTGCTGCACACTGCACACACACCTGGTGGCACAGACTCTGAGCACATTTACCTGGGGTTAGAGAGGCTGCTCACTGCACAGCACTGTTCCCTCCTCTCATTGCACTCTTCAGCTGGTTTCTGACAACGTGAGAGGTCTCCAGTGGCTGGGCCTGCCCTGCCTTGGCTGTCTCAGTGTTGTCCAGTTTGGTTTGCTCAGATGCTTGCTCTCTCCTCCGCAAAACTCAAAATGGCTTAGAAAGCTTGGTGAAGTTTTCATGTTTTTCACCACCATCAAGTTTCAAATAAGAGATGAGTCATTAAACAAGAGTGTATTATTTGTGTGCTTATGTAGTAGAATTGTACACACATCTCTGTAATTAGCCATCAGCACCCCAAATTACAGCAGTAACCATTCATTAAATGGAGGACATCGCTCTGATCGAATCATGTATTCACAGTCGCATTCCTTCTTGCTTAAATTTCAGAGCCTGTTGTCCAGATGGGCCTTGTTGGGCACCTAATTAGTAGTTAATCAAAAGCTCCTGCTGTGAACTGCTTCACAGCCCTCCTGGCATCCTTACTGTTCCTTGACTACACAGAGATGAAAGCACAGGAGTTGAAGTAGATGCTTTATCTTCTTTATGCATCTACCATAACTAAAGCAGCTTCCATAATAAACTCAGCTCAGGATGCATTGGTTATCCAACTTCTGTGTACTGAGCAAAATGGGTCTTGCAACGTGAGTGAAAACACAGCCATGAGTTAATGGCAGCGAGAGACAGCGCAGTGTATTCCGAGATTAACTCACTGTTTTCTCTTTCCTTTCCAGATTTTGGCAATCATTTCCATCATGTTTATTGTACTATCTACAATTGCCTTGTCCCTTAATACACTTCCTGAACTACAAGGCGTGGATGAATTTGGGCAGACCACAGATAACCCCCAGCTCGCCCACGTGGAAGCGGTGTGCATTGCGTGGTTTACAATGGAATACCTCCTGCGCTTCCTCTCCTCGCCTAAGAAATGGAAGTTTTTCAAAGGCCCACTGAATGCTATAGATTTGCTGGCTATCTTACCCTACTATGTTACTATCTTCCTCACAGAATCCAATAAAAGTGTACTTCAGTTCCAAAATGTACGAAGAGTGGTCCAAATATTTCGGATTATGAGGATACTCCGGATTCTAAAGCTCGCCCGGCACTCAACGGGTTTACAGTCCTTGGGGTTTACACTGAGGAGGAGTTACAATGAACTTGGATTACTCATCTTGTTTTTGGCTATGGGCATTATGATCTTCTCCAGTTTAGTGTTTTTTGCAGAAAAGGATGAGGATGATACAAAATTCAAGAGCATCCCAGCTTCTTTCTGGTGGGCAACAATCACCATGACAACAGTAGGCTATGGAGACATTTACCCCAAAACTCTTTTGGGTAAAATAGTAGGAGGGCTGTGCTGCATTGCTGGTGTGCTGGTGATAGCTCTTCCCATCCCAATTATTGTCAATAACTTCTCTGAGTTTTACAAGGAGCAGAAGAGGCAGGAGAAAGCCATTAAGCGCAGGGAAGCTCTTGAAAGAGCAAAAAGGAATGGCAGTATTGTTTCCATGAACATGAAGGATGCATTTGCCCGCAGCATAGAACTGATGGACATCGTGGTTGAAAAGAATGGAGAAAGCATAGCCAAAAAGGATAAAGTTCAGGACAATCATTTATCTCCAAGCAAATGGAAATGGACCAAGAGAACACTCTCTGAAACTAGTTCTAGTAAATCTTTTGAAACTAAGGAACAAGGATCCCCAGAAAAAGCCAGGTCATCTTCAAGTCCCCAGCACCTGAATGTCCAACAGCTCGAGGACATGTACAACAAAATGGCAAAGACTCAGTCCCAGCCAAACCTTAACACTAAAGAGCCGAGTCAGTCGGGAAAGCAAAAGGAAGAGCTAGAAATGGAAACCCTTCCTGGCCCTATGGTGCCCCTGCTGGCAACTCGCACCGATGGGATCATTGACATGAGGAGCATGTCCAGCATCGACAGCTTCATCAGCTGTGCGGCCGAGTTCCCCGACGCCGGGCGCTTCTCGCACAGCCCCCTCACCGCCCTGCCCTGCAAGGGCGGCATTGGCGTCCTTCAGGAGCAGAGCAGGCCAGAGGGGAGCAGTGCCAGGTATGCAGAAATGAACCCAAGCTCCGAAAGCAGCCACCGGTCTGCTTTTTTCATTGAAAGTCCCAAAAGCTCCATAAAGGCCAGTAACCCTTTAAAACTAAGATCTCTGAAAGTCAACTTCATGGAGGAGGACACCAGCACATTAGTACCAGCATCACATGTACTGAGAACGTATCCAGAGCCTCTCAAGAGCCGGGGAGCTGCTGCTGCTGCCACAGATACTTCCTTACTCTCTGACAGGTCTCTCATGAGCCCAGAAACCTCCATCTACACAACTGCGAGTGCGAGAACCCCCCCAAAGTCACCGGAGCCGCAGGCAGCCGTAGCTTTCAACTTCCATGATGCTGGTATACACAAATATATAGATGCTGACACTGACGATGAAGGTCAGCTGATGTACGATTCAAGTCCGCCTGGAAATGTGAGTCCCAAGTACAGTGTTGCAAACAGCGGCTATCTAAAGCAAAAGGACCACGTTTATAGAACAGAGAAGAACCATCTAGAAGCTGCTGCTTTACCCACCTCCCCTAAGCTGATAGGGCAGAACTGCATTTACTCTATGGAAGGTATCACTGGAAGAACCCAGGGCAATCAGGAGACTGTCAGACTAGAAAATCACATTTCCCCAGAAGTCCATGTATTACCAGGCAGCGGAGGACATGCTAACACACATGATCAAAGCATCTGAGGTGGGGTCTGAAAGAATTTACTGAGAGTTTAAAGGAATATCTTCACAGTCAACACAAACAAAAGAGCTTCTGCATGGCATGAACTTGGCTGAAACAAGCCACCTGTTTCTAAAAGTCTGGGGGAGGTCCAGTGTGGGTTTGTGAAAATGTCCTTCTCTGAAACAACTCTAAAGACATTGCCCACATCAGTCAAAAAAATGATTGCAAATCATGATCACACATTGATCTCCTTTCATGTTGTCCAGTGAAGCCAATGTGACCAAATATCCATCCATTCCCCTTGAACGCTAGAGCTCCTTTTGGAAATATTAACATCTGATTTGCATTAGTTCCATAAAGGATGCCAAGGCAGCCAGATTTGAACTCTGGAATAAATTGCTGGGGTTGGTATAAAGCTTTCAAAAACACAATGCTCACTGCTTCAGGGCAGCTGTTCCCCGTCTACAGCTTTCTCTGATGGATATTATGTCTAAAGGTAACAGGGAACACTTGCATTATTGGAAAATCCAAGTGAAAAGCATTTGAAACAAATAATGGTCTAGAGAAACCAATTTTTAAAATGCTCTTTGTGTGTTTAACAATCTGATATCCTGTAGGACCTGACGTTTCCTTTTGAAATATCAGCAGGGTGAGTTGCACCACTTGTATCTAATTCCAAACACGCCCTAAGACATAGTGAGACTTGCACTTACCCTCTGCTAAAAGCCGGTACCTGCCCCGGCCCGCGCTGGGAAGGTGTGGAGGAGCCATGCAGAAGCAGGACTCTCCGAGGCATCGCAGCCAGAGCCCCCTCCCGGGGCCGGGGAGCACGGGGCTGCAAGGAGAGCGCGGCTCTTGCCCTGCCCGCCCGCGGGACGGAGCCGTGGCTGCCCTGCCCGTGCCGGGCTCCGGCGCTGCCCTGGGCTCGCTCCCGCCGGCTCCGGCCGCAGGACAGGAGCGGGCTGGTCCGCAGCTTTTTGCGCCCGAGCAGCGCAGTGAAAGATATGCAAGTGTTACATAAATATGCAAAAAGAGGGATTCGTTAGTGACCCGTCCCAGGCCTGGCTGTGCTCCCTCTCGCCAGGAGGTCGGGCAGGAGAGGCTCCTGCAGGGCCGTGGCACGAAGCAGCTGCGAGAGGCAGGAGAATCAGGCCTGACGTTTTAATAACATCCAGTCATTTTTAAATGAAACAAGAAAAAAAGAGGAGAAAAAAAAAATCTGACCATTTTAAGTGAACAGAACTAGCAGCCACCAGCCTAGGTTTTTAAAATATTATTGTTTCAATAAAGTTATGTCAAATTGTGTAGGAAATAATTTGTCTTTGGTTTTTAATCTCGGGGGGGAAAAGCACTTTACGTTGACTTTTTGTTGTCGTTGTTGCAATGCTGGAGTAGGATAGCAGAGTGTAACAATCAAGCACTTTAACCAAGCACTACTTTAATTTGTGCCTCTTGTTGTGACTGTGATTTGTTACACGCCTGTAGCAAGTCACAACTTGTCCTGTGAACTGTGATGGTAACCTTTTATGTTGTTCTCTGTTTCTACTGTACAACTCAGTTGTAAATAACTGTCGATGAGCGTTTCCTGACCTGTCCCTGAGTTCCTGCCGGGGTGTGTAGCAATCTGCAGGCAGCGGGTCCGGGGATGAGCCGAGACACGGGACGTGGGAGCAGAGGGGCGCACGTGGGAGGAAGACCCCCCGAAGCCACTCGAGTCCACTGCATTTTGTTCCCTCCTATTGTAAAAAACAGGTGTCGGTTAGTCCTGAATGTAGCCGTGTGTCCGTCCCGGCCGTGCAGCACTGTCTGTAACCCGTAATGGTGAATGCAGCATGTACGGACAAAAGCAATAAGCACATATCTGTTTTAGGAGCTAACGTGGGTTGTGAGGATGGCTTTGTGAGGTGTCTCCTCGGCACAGAGCTGTGCCCGCGGTGCAGTGACTCTGCCCCGCTCAGCGGGCCCCGTCCCGGGGCTGGGGCACGGCGAGGGGCCCGCTCGGAGGTGGCCCGGTGGCCCGGCAGGGCGAGCCCCGGGGAGGGCCTGAGCCAGCAGCTCGGGAAGGAGCCGAAGGGCGGCGAGGGCCCTGGTGCCAAGCACAGAGGGGCGTGGAAGGTGCCCCAGGGCTCCGCGTGCGCGGGCGAAGCTCCCCGGGGTATTTACGCAGGGCCAGTTCTGAGGTTTGCTCGCTTTCACTCCGCCTCCCCGCAGCCAGAACCGCCGTTCCTCCGAGGGGGCTCCTTGCCTGGTGAAGGACTTTAGGATTTGGCCATAGTAAATACAAGTGTACTTAGAGGAACCGACGTATTGCTGAGATACTAGTTAAGACTGAGTCGTCACGAAAAAGTAAAGTAACTTTCCAGCAGATAAGCTTTAAAAACTGATTTATTCTGTGGCTTTCTGAGGCCACAGAGCGGCAACGAGAAATCTTAAAGAGAACAGTTTTAATATAATCTCTATGTTTCAGTGATCAGTCATGTCTGCCATCAGCACAAATGTAAAAAGAAGAAAAATCAGGGAATTTTTTTTTAATAAAGTAATAGTGATTTCCAAGTTAAATATTTTTAGAGCTGATGCTTTCATGTGGAAGAAAAAGTCATATTTTACATATCACAAAAGTGAACGTATTTAAATATAGCCATATAGTGTAGTATTTACCACACTCTCATCCAAATTGATGTATTTGGTTTATAGATGGCACTGACAAAAATGTATAAATCAACAATTCTATCATTTTTTATCTGACAGTCAACTGGTGCAACTCTCCTTGTAACCAAAGGCCCTCTGTCTGCCTTGCGTGATTGCTCATGACACACACCTTATGTCATCTATTTAGTCCTACCTTTAAAGTAGCATTTTACTGAGTCACTTTTGAAAGCCAAATTCAAAAGTATCATTAAAAAAAATCTACCTTTTAAGTCTGAATAGCCAAAGTCCTATAGATTTCTTATAGAAAGCAAATAATTTTAAATTAAGCATATAATATGCTTGAAGAGCATTTCTTTCTTATTTGTGTACGAAGATGTAGCTCTCATTTTGTGCCCAATTAAAAAGGAAGTATGTTGAATTTATTTTAATGAAATAAAGTCTGAATACAAAGTATGTATCTATATATGTGTGTGTGTGCATAATACACATATATATAATGTAAGCACTGGGAAATCTACTCTAACCTAAAGCTATGGTAGACTAAATCTGTACTCATTGCAAAGGCAAGGCAGTGCTTTGAAAACATAATGCTCACCAAATCCTATCGATCCTAGAAAGATAATTTAATTTTTGTTTGTTTGATACATGTTTCCCAAAGTTCATAGCAGCTGGGGAAAACAGGCAATATCTCTTGCATCGAGCTAAAGCGTGTGGTTTAATCACTGATATTTGGCATTCAGGTCTGCAAATTTACTGTGCACCAAGTATCAAGCAAGCTGACAGAGCCTCACCTGCTGCTGCAGAAGACATCATACCTGAAAGGACTCTCTCTGGACTTGTGATGTCTGCACTTGCTTGTATCTTATGCCATCAACATAATTTTTAATACATACCTATAAATATATATATATAACATA
>VZTH01004712.1:0-41780 GCA_013397815.1 Aleadryas rufinucha | reverse complement strand
TGGATGATGTTCTTGTCGTAGTAATAGCGCAGCCCGCGGCTCAGCTTCTCGTAGTTCATCTTGGGCTTGTTTTTCCTCTTGCCCCATCGCCGGGCAACCTGCGGGGAGCGGGGAGAGGGAGGGCAGGTCAGCATGGCTCGGTTGGGACACCCGTGTGGAGGATTCTCTTCGTCATTAAGGTGGACGCAAGAATTGGCGCTTGGGAAAACCAACCTCTGTGCAGTGGCAGAGCATGGCAGAGCATTCCATGAGGATTTATCTGGATAATTCCATGTGCTACCTCAGATATATCCTCGTATCCCAAGTCCTTCACCCCTTTCCCAAGGTTCCTCCTCCACCTTCTGCCAGTTCTAAACCGGAGGACACCAACACGCAATGGCGCAGTGTCGGTCACTTTGCACTTTGGAAGGCTCTGGCCACTCAAGGAATTATTTAGGTCTAAGGTCATGGAGTTCAAGTGTTCCCCAGCACTGACCCATGTCCCCAAGTTCCACATCCATGCTCCAGGGGTGGGGACTCCCTAGGCAGCTGGGCCAGGGCTGGACAGCCCTTTCCATGAAGAAATGTTCCCTAATATCCAACCTGAACCTCCCCTGGTGCAACTTGAGGCCACTTCCTCTTGTGCTGTCACTTGTACCTGGCAGAAGAGACCGACCGCCACCTTCCAGCCAGGGAAGGGGACAAAGATCCCATCTGTTCCCCAAACCAGGGGACAGTCCCCCCTCACCTGTACCCAGCCTGTCTGAAGAGCTTTGCCACTGCTCCTCTCCCTATCATGTTCCAGCCACTTCCCACCAACTTTGGGCACAAATCCCTGCTTCCAAGGGGTGACTGCATCCCAATTTATAACAAATTTCCAGTTGGACTCTGATTCCTTGGTTCCCCACAACATATCCAAGACCAGAACAAAGTGGTTGCCCAAAGGGAGGAGGAGAGGCTTTTCCACACCAATATTTCTGAGGAATTTGGGTTGTGCACTTAATTCCAGGGCACTTTACCTCATCTGGGTCAGAGAGTTTGAATTCCCAGCCATCGCCCGTCCAGCTGATGAAGGATTGACAGGACTTGTCAGTGAGCAGTTCCAGCAGGAATTGCCACAGTTGGATGGGTCCACTGCCTAGAAAGACAAGGGAAACATGGGATGTTAATGCTAGGAAAACCACAGCTTCTTGTATCACAGAGGGCGAAAAATTCCCATGCAAAAGGTGCTCATTGAATAAAATAAAACCTTCTCCTGGCAAAAAGAGCCACCAGCAGCCACAGGGCAGGAGCTGAGCTGGGAGTTAAACCCTACAAGTAACAGAGCTTCCTATCTGCAGTAAGAGCTGGATATTCATGCCCTGGAATGCTCCATGTGGAGTTACATAAATAGGATTATTTTTCTGGCACACAAACAGAAGTCACTGCCTTGGCACTGGAGCAGCACCAACCCCTCCGTGCCAAAGAGCCGCCGGCCACAGCTGAACTCCGGCAGACTCCGCTTCCCGACCTTGACTCTTTGCTCCGTGCTGTTGATTGAGATAAGGGGGACCCAGGTATGAGAATTCCTTGGCCTCTTTCCAGGGCGTGTTGCTGCAGGAATGGGCTCCGCCGGCTCGTGGGGAGGGCGGGGGCACACAGAGCTCCCTAGCCCAGGATCTCCTCATCACCACCTTGGCACAGCCTCAGCAAATCCATAAGGAACCCCCTGACCCAGCTGGAGAGGCACAAGGTGATGTGGAGCATCCCATGCCATGGGCATTCCACCTCTCCTTCCACACCTGGTCTCCATCTTCCCTCTGATCGCTCATTTTGGACACCAGGAATTTGTCCCAGTGCACCCAGTGAGAGCCTGCGGCTGGTTTTGGCTGGAGTCATGGAGAAGTTTTGAAATACTTATCTCTTCCTTGGGCTTGTGTCCCAATCCAAGGTAGAGGAGAAGCCCTTGAGCCAAAATCTTTTCAATGAGCAACTTCCAAATGCGGCCACGCCCCAAATATTGCACTTAGCTGTAGGCAAGGTGTTTTGGGAGAGACCATGCTGTGGTTTAAACCCAGCTTGGAATAGATCACTAATAATGACAATAACTATAATGAGACAGCCAGGGGAGAGAGGAAATGATTTATCCCACAGGGAATTGCACAGGCTGGATTAGGCTGGGGTAATCCCAGTGGTGACAGCACTGAGCAAAGCTTCAAGCAGGGAAAAAATGAAAAGGGATGGAGCCCAGCCTATTTCCAGGAGTGACAATGGACACTGTCTGAGCTGTGGCTGTGGGATAACCCAGAGAGGGAAGGGAGGGCTGCTCCACTTCTCCGCAAAGTTTAAAATGACTCAAAAGCTGCTGGGGAGGAGGAAATGAGAGAGCTGGCTCCAGGACACGGGAATCGCTGTGTCCCATCCAGCCCTTCCCAAATTGTTTCCCTCCTGTTATCCCCGTGGAACCGCTCCAGGGGTTTGTCGGCGCCAGGCCTGGGGGTTATCACAGCTACAGGCAGGGCAAGGCAGGGAGCTCGCAGCTCACTCTGCTGGAAATGGGAAGGGACTCGGCGGGGAAAGGCTCCAGCCCGTCGCTGCTCTGGAGCTTGCCAAGATGTTGACTCCACAACTGCGCTCTCCAGTAGGGATGGAGCTGGATTATCCATGCCAAAATGAGGGAGGGAATTCAGATGATGCCTTTGCCTCTTGTTGAAAGGGAAGAGCCAAAAGCCCGGCCTGAAATGCCACCACATCTCCAGGCTCAGGCCTATTTATAGCAGTGAGCTCTAAATGCAGAGAAAACACCTCAAAGAAAGGTTTGGTGGCTGCCTGAGGTCTTGCACAGGTGAATTCCCAAGGGGATGAGTTCTCTTGGCCCGCCTGACCTTACATCAGCTCCGCACATACAGCCAGGGAGCATCCAACACCCAAATCAGGCTAACAGAGATGCAGCCTAAGGAGTCCGAGGCCAGGTCCTTCCCCTCTCATCGATTTTTCTCCTGCCCAACCGAAGAACAAGGATTTTTAGTTGATTCCTTCCCCAAAATAAGAAGGACGGAAATTCATCACCTGGATGCCAGGTTCTTGGGTGAGGAACTGCCCTCAAAACACCCCTGGGCCATCCTGGCCCTGCAGGATCTTTGGAGGTTCCAGCCTCACTAACCCTGAGCCAATGGCCAGTGCCGTCCCTGTTTGGTTGCCAGCAGGCAGGGAGAGGTGTCAGGAAACCCAGGAACTCTTGCCCTCTCTCCAGCAAGCAAGGTAGGGCTCCTGCCACCGCCCCCAGTGCCGCTCTGCTGGGTATTTTGGGATTTCCAAGGAAGCGGTGTCATCCTTGGAACAGGGATTCCCAAGGTCTATTCCGAGCTGCCTGCGGGACGCGCGTAAAACCCCAAATTCCTCTCACTGGACAGGCAATTATGTGAGGAATGTGTTTATGCAGGGCTCCAGGCATGTCCCAGCTCCTGTAAACGCCCCCTCCCTGCCCGAGGGGGAGGCAGCCGAGCCTGGCAGATGTGGCACCGCTCCGAGATGGCAGCAAGGTGGCAGGAGCCAAACCCCAGCACATGCCCGGGCCTGTGCCCCAAATCAGCACTGGCAGGGAGGAGAACGGAGCAGGGAGCAGTGCTGGAAGTCAGGGCATCATCTGCTGCAGCTGTAATTAGTGCTAGGAGGGACATCACAAATGAGCTGCTCTGCAGCCAGCAAGGAGCAGGGAATATCTTCCCATGGGATTTCCAGGTGGCTCACGCAGCAAAGCCACTCCCCTCGATGTCACAGGGCAAGCAGGAAGCTGCCAGGCTTGTCCTGCACCCCAAACCTCCTCAACCACAGGGCCTGGGAGCAGCTCCCATTTTCCATCCTTTCTGCTCCAACCCTTCCCCTCATCCCAGCCAGGGCTGGAAATCCCCACCAGGATGCCAGGTTGGGATCACTCCATGGTATAAGCACACACAGCCAGGATGTCCCAAGGCCAGCGGGTGCATCCCACCACGGGATCTGCTGCGATGGTTATCCCAAAACAACCACCTGTTCCCACAGCCTGGACTGGGATGCAGCTCCAAGTGTGAGGTTTGGAGGTTTGGAGGGGCACAAGGCAGCTTTTATGGCATTGCTCCCTCCACACACATCCAGGGGCTTCCCAGAGCCATCCCAGCCCTGGCTGGGCATTGGGGGCAGCCCCGGCTCCACAAAAGACGAGGGGAGGGCTCAGAGGGCTGGGGGTGTTCTCCCGCCCCGCCGCCACCTCCCGCACCCACGGGGCTGCTAAAAATAGCACCCACAATGGGGGCCCTGTCTGGCCTCAGTGGCACTGAACAGGGTCCTTCAGCAGGGACTGTCACACCACAGGAATTCTGTGGCGTCAGGGGGAAAGTATTCCTCTTGAGTCGGATGGCAGTCGGAATAGTGGGAAAACTGGAAACTGCTGGCTGAGTGGGGCTTCCTCAGCACCAACCCCGATGGTGTCACCAGACCGAAGGGTTTGGTGCCACACCATCCCTTTGCCACCCTTCCTTGGTCAGGAAGGGTCCCCCAGCCCCTTTCCAGCCACTGGGATACCAAACTCTGCCTGATGGGGCCGTTCCAGTGGCACGGTGACGGTGGCACCGCCCGGCTGGGGCAGATGGGCACAACCCCAGCCCCATCATCTCTCTCGGGACGGTTTTACACATCCACCCCTCCCAACGGCCTCTGTTTTGTTTCCCTTCGTTCAAACAAGACAAGAAGACAAAAAAACCCCACCTACCAACCCCCCAGCAAGGCACCCTCGCCTGGCACTCTGTGGTTTGTGGTTCCAACCCCACAAAACAATTGGCCCTGGCAACGTTTCCAAAACAGCCCCTGCCCCGCTCACCTGCCCACCCTGCCCACCCCCTTCAATGGCACCACGGTCCCCGAATCCCCCAAACTGTCAGGAGCACTGGTCCCCATCACTCCCTTGTCAGACCAGTTCCCACAGCTCCTCCCCAGCTCCTGCCCACGCTGGTGCAGGAGTCAGACACTGCAAAGTGGTGGAGCTTGGATGGAGGCATCTCCAAAGAAAAAGCAGGAAAGGACCCAGGAAGGCCCTTCCTTAGGGAAAACATGGCCATGATTACAGGCAGGAGAGCAGCCAGGGGGCCAGTCCAGGCCAGAGCTGCTCCCCTGCTGCAGCTCCTCTGCTCTCAGGAAGGAGGTGTTGGGAGGACTGATCTCGTAGAATCTCATGAGTGGGAAGGGACCCAGCTTCTCCCAGTGGGAAGGGAATCATCGACTCCAGCTCCTGGCCCTGCACGGGACAACCCCAAGAATCCCATCCTGTGCCTGAGAGCATTGTCCCTGAACCCAGAGGCTGACTCCAGAGGCACCCAGGGGTTTTGTGAGCTCCACATGCCCCCAAAAGTGCTCCTGCAGGCCACGAGCTGCTGAGCAACACCAGCTGGACGTCTGGAGGAGACACAGTCAGAGCTGCTGCCCCCCCATCACCCCCTCCCCGGGCTGGAGGAGCCCTGGGGAGAGCTGAGCTCTGCCACGGTTGGGCAGCAGCGCGTGGGGCTGGCTTTGCTCTCGTTTGCACGTCTGGCAGGTGGGGCAGGAGCCACTGAACCGGCCCCGCTCCCACCCTCGAGTCGCCACCCTGGGGAGGCCAGAAGGGCACTGAGCCCACTGAGCCCTGCCCGAGGCAAAAGTGGGCAGGAGCTGCTGGGTGGTCACCCTGAAGTCACCTGCAAGGGCAGGGGAAGGGCATGACCCAGAAGGAGCAGGGTGCCACCATCCCCTGCATCCCAGCAGGGCCAGAGGGGTGCCTGCATTCCCAAACTCCTGCCCCGTGGCTGCAGATGCCCACACGGACACTGCTCCAGCAGTGCAGGCAGGGAGGATGCTGATGTTCTCAGGAGTGCTCAGGATGGCAAGGACAGCCAGACCACTGAAGTGGGGCGGGAGAGGGGACAGGAAGGCAGCTGCTGGTGGATTTTTGGGTGCTGATGAGCGCAGCACAGGGGGAATGTCGCCTGTGGAGGCTTCAGAGCAGCAGCACAGCACCGGGGGAGGGGCAGCAGCACCTGAGCTGTCCTGAAAGAGACCCACTTTCCTTGGCACCGCCTCGGCTTTCTTGCAAAACAGCAGCTGTGCTTTCACTGCTGGCTCTCAGATAAGCATCGCTCACAAAGGGAGGCTGGGGAGGCTCCGGGCCCTGCACCGCAGGCAGCTCACACACTGCAGAGGGGCTGGGAGGCACACTGGGGCCCCACGGACACTGCCCTGTGCGTGCTGACAGCGAGGGCAGGGCCGGGGCTGGCCTGGCCACAGAGAGGGCTCTGGTGAGAGAACATCTGGGAGAGGAGGCTGCTCCTGCACTGCCTCCTGCATTCCTGGTGAGCAGTGGGGTAACGAGGATGGCATCAGGTAACGAGGATAGCATCGCTGTGAGAGGGACACTCAGGCCATGGAAGACATCAGCTGGGAAGGGGCATTAACTCTTTGAGTGCTGGGACTGGCTTTGAAGGGATCAGCACCTCCCCAAGCAGGCCCAGAGGGCAGGACAGGCAGCAGCACCCACACAAACGCAGCCGTGCAGCTGTGGGACCAGGGGTTGGTGTGCACTCACCTCACCTCTCCCATCCCTCTCCCCTCCCCTCCCCTCTGGAACACGAGGGGATGGCCCTGCTGTGTGCTCAGTGATGTGGAGCAGCAGCTCCAGGCTGTGGCAGCACCGACACCGCGGATGGAAAGCCCCGGAGTGTCAGTGCTGCCCACCATCGAGCAAACAAACCCCATAACTTGGTTACCAACCCACACAGCTGCTCCAGGGAACCCAAAACCAGCTCAGTGCTGAACGGCCACAGTGAGCCAACAAGGTCTGAGCCTCCCGTGGCCCTGCAACACCAGGGGAGCGGCAGCACAGGCTGCAAACACCAGCACAGGGCACAAAGATCCAGCTGAGTTTATCCACCTGGTGCCAGGGCTTCTGCAGGATGCTGGTGGCCTTGGGAAGCATCCGAGGCTGCAGGATCCAGCCCCAGGTGATGTGGAGGCAGAGCTGAGCTTGCCTTAGCCCAGCTGGGCTCAGGCATGGAGGGATCTCTGCCCACTCACACCAAACACGGCTCTGCTGCTGAACCAGGGAACTCAGACTGAGCTCAGCTGAGCCAGCGTGAGGTTCAGCAGCGAACACACATCCTGAGCCATCCCCTGCCTGGATTTCGTGGATGCACTCTGTGTCATGGCAAAGAAAATAAAATCTGGCTTCATGTAGAATCTCAGAATCACAGAAACTCCTGAGCTGGGAGGGACCCACCAGGATCATCCCATTCAGCTCCTGTCCCTGCACAGACACCCCAACAATCCCACCCTGGGCATCCCTGGCAGCGCTGCCCAAACGCTCCTGGAGCTCTGGCAGCCTCGGGTCCGTGCCCATTCCCTGGGGAGCCTGGACAGTGCCCAGCACCCCCTGGGGGAAGAACCTTTTCCTGATATCCAACCTAATCCTCCCTAACACAGCTCCAGCCATTCCCTCAGATCAAATTCAAGCTGGCCAAGCTTTGAGCGAGCTCCAAACCCAGGTATCCAGGGCTGGCCCTCCCTGCAGCAATGGAAACTGAAGTTCACCAACTCCTGAGCAATTACATTTCTCCTTCAAAAAAAAAAAAAAAGATAAGAAAATTGCATTAACCTCTCTGTGAGCAACCATGGCAACTCGTTAAAATAGGTCAAGATGTGGGGGCAGATAAGGCAGCTCTGAAAGGCCGCTCGGAGCTGGGTGAAGAACACATCAAACGCAAACGGAGCTTCCGCCAAAATGCACCTTCTCACCCCAAAATGCGCCTCTGGGGCAGATACCATCAGAGACGTGCTGGGGCCACCTCCCTGGGCACCACGGAGGTAACAGAGCCTGAGCAGGATTGTCAGGTCCTTAAAGTCAGCACAGAAAGCCCTGTGGCTGGGGGGATGAGGGATGCGATGTCCCTCTTCACCCCGCCAGGTCCAGCGGGGCCATGAGGTGCCTGGTGGGTGCTGGCTGTGTCCTCAGGGGGGAAATGGAACCCCAAGGTCTGGGTGTTTTGGGCTCCTGGGCTGGCAGAGCCCTGCTCTGCTCCTTGGGAGGCTCCACCTCCTCGGCAGAGCCGCAGGCAGAGCCCAGACTCTCTCTGAGTTCCCCTGCTCTGGCTGCCAGACAGCACTTCCTCCCTGGAGTAAAGTGAGAGTAAAGCACAGCAAAGCACAACAAGGCCTGAGCTCTGCTTGAGTCCCCACTCCGAGCTCAGCTGGCCCAGGCCAGGCCTCCAGCACTTCTCAGTGGGCAGCTTGAGTGGGGTTTTTTGCACTGACACAAACCCAGAGAGTGAAGAGTGCCCAGTTCTCCTCCAGTTTGAAACCAAACATGTTCCACTCGCTCTCCCCAGCACCTGCTCTCACAGCAACCCAGCTCCAGCTCCCTTTGCTTGGAAAACCCAGTGCTGATGGTCCGGGGGCTTTAAAAGCACTCAGAGGACATCTCTGGGGTCACTGCCTGCCAGGATCACCTGTCCAGAGCCCATTCCCAATGGCAAGAGCTGGCTCTGCTGGCTTGAGCACTGAATATTCCTCAGCAGCCTTCGGAGCGGGCAAACAGAGCTCCAGCTCAAGGATTTCCCAGTGATTCCAGATTTCCCTCTCAAGTGAAGCAATGCAAAAATAAATAAAAAAGCCAGGCATTCCTGCTTATTGATCCCACCAAAGTGCCTGGGCCAAGGGATTCTCTTCCCAGCTCCAAGAGGGGTTGGAAATGAGGTGAGGGAAAATGTTACGCAGAGCAAAGCATTTGGAATTGTGCTCTGGCATTGCATGAACCCAAGTCTCCCCTTCCCGAAGGCACTGCTCCAAGGACAGCCTTTGGGGTGCTAATATCCCTTGGAAAAACTCAGGGCCCAGCCGCTGGCTCCAGCTCCTCGCCTCCCTCCAGGGGTGGTTCTTTCCCACTCTTTTCCACGAGCTACGTGGAGCAAACATGGAGGGAAATATCCAGCTTGGAAAAGAATGCTCCTGCTTTTGCCAGCACCTCGGTGCCTCAGTTTCCCCAGCTGTTCAAACACATCCCGGGTTCCTGGCCAGGCACTGCGTACCCAAAGCACTTCCAGGTGTCGTAGGGAAAGGCATTGTCAGGAGAAAATAGGAATGAAAATAGGAATGAAAAGAGCAACTTGTGCTCAGTGGTCTCTTTTCTCAGGAACATCAATTTCCATGGCACAGCAGAGAATGAGCCCCTGGGTCATGGTCCCTCCTCTCCCTCCCCAAGCCTCAATCCCTCCAGGAATGCAGAGCACACTCCTGTTTTGTATGGACTTGGTGTAATCTCATTCAGCAGGCAGGGCTGAGCTCTCTTTCTAACTAAAGCTATAGCAACAAACCACTTCCTTTTTTACACTCCTAAAATTATCTCCCCACCTTTCCTCCCTCCTGCACCTCTCTCCACCCTCACAAAAGCTCGGTATCAGCCCCGAGATGAGATGAGCCGTGCGTGGGAGGACACTCAGGGACAGTCACAGCTCAGGATCTGCTCTGAACCTGGGGATGATCTTTATCTGCACAAACTCTTTCCACCAGCTGCTCCCAGCAGGGGCAGGGCAGACCCAAATGTGCAGAGCCAGGGGAGCTGGCAGGAGGCTGCCCCAGAGCTTTCCTCAGAGCACAGGGAAAAGCCATGGCATGGAAGGGCTGGAAAGGATTAGCTCAGCTTTAGCTGGAAGCCCCATCCCACCAAGTTTCTCTCCTTGGAGATGCCAGATTGCTGAAGGGCTGTCAGAAAGAGCCAGAGTTTCCATGGCCTATCACCTTCTCATCTCTCCCAGCGCAGGGAACCGAAAACGTTTGGGATGGCTTTGGCAGCGCCCCACCCCTGCCTCACACCAAGGTACGGAGCACAGCCAGGGCCTCCTCGTGCCAGAGGGGACACAAGCAGTCCCCACCACACACAGCAGGGCTGGAGGTGCTGCTGCTCCTGCTCCAGGTGGCCAGCGGTCACCTGGCAGTGCCACAGGGGGCACCTCGTGTGCAGGAACCAAACCAGAGCCAGCTCCTGCCAGAGCCAGCCAGGGGCCAGTGGAGGTCAGCCAGGTCCCTCAAACCCCATGAGGTGTGGGGTGCGTGGGATGCCCACACTCGAAGGAGATGCAGCCCTGGGCTGACCCCAGAGACACCCCAAAACCCTCCCTCACACCCCTGCACCAGCCACACTGAGCTGGGGCAGCCCAGAGCACCCTGAGGCTCTGTCCCCAGGGATGGGGAGGTGCTCCCTGAGGTGCTGGGGGTCACAGAGGGGTTTCCCAGGATCGTGGATTCCCTACCTGTGTAGCCAGCCAGGGCAGCAGCAGGAATGACAGGCTTGTCCTTGTTCATGTCGGCCCGGTCCCGCACATAGTCCTTGAAGGTGCCCTTGGGCTTGTGGCTGGGCAGGGTGGCAGGGTAGTCCTCAGAGTCGAAGCTGTCGTAGGAGGGGACGCGCTGCAGGCTCTGGAAGGAGGACTGGCTGCTCCAGGACTGCGTCAGGCGGTCGCAGCTGTCGTAGCTCTCGATGCTCTCGAAGGAGTCCTGGCCTCCCAGCTTACCTGGAGGAGGCAGAGCAGGTGAGATGGGCCTGGCTAGCACAGGGTGCNCAGCACAGGGTGCCTCACCTGGCCAGCACAGGATGTCCCACCTGGCCAGCACAGGGTGCCTCACCTGGCCAGCACAGGATGTCCCACCTGGCCAGCACAGGGTGCCTCACCTGGCCAGCACAGGATGTCCCACCTGGCCAGCACAGGGTGCCTCACCTGGCCAGCACAGGATGTCCCACCTGGCCAGCACAGGGTGCCTCACCTGGCCAGCACAGGATGTCCCACCTGGCCAGCACAGAGTGCCCCACCTGGCCAGAACAGGGTGCCTCACCTGGCCAGCACAGGGTGCCTCACCTGCACACTGTGCAGACACAGGACAACTGATGCTGTGCTTTTACATCCCACCTCCAAAGTAAGCACAGCCCATGCTTGGGATATTTTACCTTTGTCATTCAGAGCAGGGCTGATCCCTGGAAAACTTCAGGCAGAGAGGGACGGGAAAACCCCAAATCTGGCCTCTCTACCCAAGACTGGTGCCTGGGGCTGACTGGAAAGGGTCTCTCGTTTCCAAAAGGCAGTGTCAGAGTCATAATGCACTTTAGACACTCAAGGCTGAGCTCAGGAGCCTAAACTTGGGCACTCCAGGACCTCTTCACTCAGAGGGTGGGGAGGCCCTGGCACAGGGTGCCCAGAGCAGCTGTGGCTGCCCCTTCCCTGGCAGTGTCCAAGGCCAGGTTGGACGAGGCTTGGAGCACCCTGGGACAGTGGAAGGTGTCCCTGCCCATGGCAGGGGGTGGAACCAACTTTAAGGTCCCTCCCAAGTCAAGTCTTTCTATGATTCTCTGATTTCTATGATTCTCTTGCTGCTGAAGGATATTGGGGGTCCCCAACAAATCCCCCATTACATCTGCCAGCCCTATTCAAACACTGCTCGGGCACACCCAGCTCCTTTAATCTTGATGTTGCCTCCCAAACTTTTTTCCTGCCATCTGTTCCAGCCAGCCCCAAACCCCCAAGCAGCCGCAGGTTTGATGGAGGAGGAGAGCCAATGGCTGAGGGCTCCAGCAGCTTTTTCCAGCCCTGCTAAGGTGAGCACAGCTGGCTTGTGTCAAAGTCGCTCTCTGGGGTATTTTTAGCCAAAGCCAGAACATGAGAGGCCAGATCCTCAGCAGTGCTGATTTACACCCCCAGAGCCAGCCCGTGCAGCCTCTGCACTGAAACAGAGCTAAAAAAGGACCCAAAGAACAAACTGAAATTGCTGCCTCTGATCTCCCTACGCTGCCGATTGCTCAACATCTTTCCTGACAAGCTACGAGCGTAACAGGATCATTCAAGTTCACTGATTTCCCAAACCCGGCTAAAAACAGCTGCTGGGATTGTGCAAGAGCTCCTGGAGAAATTTCCATTGGCAGAGCTACCCACAGCCTGGGCCCAGAGAGCAAGTCCCGGGGGAAGGGGAACGTGGAAGGGCGCTGGCACACGCCCCCAGATATTTGTTGTGTTGTAGTTTGACGAGTACTTGCTGTGAAAAGACTCAACTACTGCAGGCCCTGCCCTGACTGCTGGCCTGGAATCACTGGGAGTTGGGATCCATTGGCTTCATTCTGCTGGGACAACCCTGTTTCAAACTCTTTTAAATTAGTTCTTTCAGTTTTTTGAGGATTTCACACTCCAGTCCTTGAGTGCCACTGAGGGGAACACAATGCAGCTGTGTGCATGTACATTAATTGGCATAACCAACTCCCTGAGCAGTCCTGCAGCCCAGGCTCGTTCACAAAAGGAATTCAAATCTGACAGAGATGCGATTTGTGTCAATCCACTGAAAATNCCCCCCACCTCTGGGAGGATTTGTGTCCCCCAAAGGCTGAAATGCAGCACTGGTGGGAGCACAGCCTCTTGCAACCAGAATGTTCACATCTTTGCTAACAGCAGCATCAAGGGCTCTCTCTTCCCTCCCCTGAAACCAGTTTTAGGTTTGCCACTGAGAACAGGCTGAAGGCACAGTTGCAAAAGCCTTCCTGCACCACTGCAGTGTGAGAATGATGAAATCACCTGTGCTAAAGAAAAGGTCACGAAAAGGGAAAGGCACTGCTGAAACTGAGGCAGAAAAACAACCCCAACAGGAGAAGTTTATCCCAAATTAAAACCCTGCTGCCCTTCTGGCTCAGGTCACCTCTCTCAGAAGCAGAGGCAATAGCACAAATAATAACTTCCCTGTAATTAGCTCTCCCAGCTTGGAAAAAGAGTGAGAAAGTTCAAAGGAGCTGCACGTGCGATGGAAAGCAGCTCTGGCTTTCCCGGGAAGGCAGCTCATCCTCAGCTCTGTGGATCAATGGGTTTAACTGCTCCACATCAAACCTGGCTCACAGCAACACATCACCATAATGAATTCTGGGCCTGGGGACACCTGGGCTCCTCTCAGGGGGGATGGCAGGATGGTCAAATCTCTTCCCCGTGCCCTACCTGGAATCAGGAGATAATGATCCCCTTCGTCAGGGACTTTGAGCTCTATGGATGAAGCTGTTGCTTTGAATGGAGACAGAGCCACATCCCCAGCCTGGCATCACTGATGTGATCACACAGCACTCGTGCATGCAGGCCCCACGTGTTCCCAGTTTCATAACAGTAATTGGGAAGGTATTTGGGCTCAGATCCTCCAAAGTGTTCAGGTGTTTAAATCCCACCACCTCCAACAGGAACCATGTCCCGATAACTCTTTGGAGAGGAGCATTCGGGGGTTCTTTCAGCTCTGCTTCTGCCTCAGCCCCTGACACTGCACCCTCTAAAAGAGCTCAGGAATTGCCTACAGCAGAATATTTCAAACAAGCAGCCTTCAAAATCCCTGGAGATAATGGGTAAAGACTTTGGATCACGGAGTGCAAAACTCTTGCATTGCAATTCCTGATGAGAACTTGTGAAGAATTTGTGGAGCTTTGCCTGGGCTCCTAAAAAATGAGATTTCTACAAGCACCCAGCAGTTTGTCCTCCCTGCTAACATGAAAGCTCATTTCAATTTCACTCAGGTTCAGCATCAAAGCACAGCACCAGAATTGCTGCGCTCCTGCAGATGTAAAACAGGCAGTGGAGGAGAGGAAGGAGAGACCTTCCTCAAGTCTTCCCTGGAGAGAAAGGCAGGGACAGCTCAAAGCCACCGGGGAATCCAGCACGTGTCGGGAGAGGGCTGTGTTAGCACTGCACAGCTCCCTGGTGGCCTTGGCAGCACATTCCCATGGGAGGGAAGGTGAGAACAGCAGGAACCTGCGCCAATCCCGGGTTTAAGCCCGGCTTTACCTCGGCTGGCACGGCCCATGCACATGTTGTCGGGCGTCACCACCTCCTGCTTGATGGAGAAGTAGTCGGTCTGCAGCGAGTCCTGCGCCGGCTCCCGCAGCAGCACCGAGGGGTAGTCGCTCTCGTACTTGAGGGACAGCAGCTCCTCCGAGCTGATGGGGTGCAGGGTCTGGTAGGACTCGGTGATGAAGCTGGGCTCGGAGAACTCGGAGGGGGGCACGCACTGGGCGTGCTCGATGCCGTAACCTGGGGGCACAACGGGAGCGTCAAACCCCACCCCGAAACAGCCCCGAGGGACCGGAGCATCCCCCACACCCACCCCGAGGCTCTGATTTGGGTAAGGGTTCCAAAAGCGACAGAGATGGGGTCTAAAAAAAGCAGCAATTCAGCAAAATTAGACAGCCCCAACCATCCTCAGTGGGCATTGCACCAAACTCCTCCCAAGGGGAGGGGAAAAGCTGGAAAATCGTGGGGAATGGAGTCTCAGCAAAGGAGCAGCAAGGCAAAAATGTTTCATTGCTGACTGGGAAAGGCGAGTCCCTTCCAGTCACCTCTCCTCAGTGCCAGAGCCTGGCATCCCAGTCCACACAATCACAGAATCATGGAATCATGGAATCCCAGACAGGTTTGGGTTGGAAAGGAACTTAAAGCTCATCCAATCCCCCCCCCTGCCATGGGCAGGGACACCTTCCACCCTCCCAAGGTGCTCCAAGCCCTGTCCACCCTGGCCTGGGACAATTCCAGGGATGGGGAGTCCACAATCTCTCTGGGCACCCTGTGCTAGGGCCTCACCCCTCTCTGAGTAAAAAATATCTCCCTCACACCTGATCTGAATCTCTCCTCTTCAGGTCATTGGGATTTTTTGCTGGTTCATGTAATACCTCCCATATTTCCAATGCCCTTAAAGAATATCTCCAAAGCAATGGCAATGGGAAGTGCAGGAGTGCAGATGGAGACTCATCCCTTCCCTTGCTAGGCTCCTCCCTGGCAATCCAGAATTCAGCCTTCTTCCCCCATTCCTGCCCTTTTTTAACAACTTTTTTACAATTCCCAATACTCAGGTGTGCTGAGGCCACTTTCAAGGTCTGCTGAGCTACAGCTTCAGACAAATAGTGCTTGAAAAAATCCGATTTTGGCACACAAGGCAGCCACCAAAAAGTACAAAAGGCTTCCAGATAAACTCCAAACCCTTGGAAAAACATCACCCTTTGCATGGTGTAGACAGATCTCTACTCAGAGGTGCTTCAGGGCATGAGAATGGTGCTAATTGCCACTGCTAATTGAGACTTACTAATGAAGTAGTCTGAGGTGTAGCGGGACTCGGGGTACGTGGTGTTCACTCCATTGGCTGGGTACGGTTTCACCTCTTCTGTAAAGAGGAAAGGAAGGAAATGTCACCCGTGCGAAGGCACACGGAGCCGTGCCAGGCTGGCTGTGACACAGAGAGCCCTGGACTTCCCAAAATCTCCTCCCCAGGTTAAACTGGGATGTTCTGGGCAGCAGGAACGAATTCAGAGCTGAAATCCCACAGAGACCTGTGGCACTCGGGGTCCTTTGGGAATTCCTGCTGCAGGTACGGCCAAACTTTAACAAAACCAACCCAACCCAAACAGCGACAACTTTCCCAGGGCTCCAGGAGGCTCTGAGCTGCATCATTTCATTGCTTGCCTCAGGCTTTGTCACCTCTCCTCCTGGGGGTTGCTGAGCATGCTTCCATGGGCGAGCTCCTGGAAAAACTCCCCACACAAGGACAGTTGTTTTCTTGGAAAAGCCCTATTTTTAGACCAGCAGTAGGAGTGGGTACCACATCCCAAACCCAGCTCCTCTAACCCCAAATCCGTGTGAATTCCCAGCCTGTGCAGCACCTGGTGCAGGCAGGAAACCTCCACTGTCCCTGACCCCACTCCTGACACAGACTCCTGAGTGTATATATGGGCAAAAGGCCAAATTTCAGCCTTTCCATGGGCATAACTCAGTGGGAAAGAGCATGGAGCCCATCAAAACATGGATTCCCTGCTTCCCGGGGCTTTTTCCAAGCTCTTCGCTCCTCCTGGGCTGCGCTGAATCTGCTTTCCCACGCAAAAGCCACCCTGCCCCTACCCTGAGCAGTTTTTCCATGAACACCTGACTCATTCCAGCATGGCATTCTGGGCAGGGATACTGGGATGGGAGATTTTCTTCCCTTTAACCACAGCAACGCCCCCGGGCAGCTCTGGGCTGGGTTTGTTTCTGCGAGGCTCCAGAGATAACGCACGTTCGCCTGCGAGGAGCCTAAATTTGGCCCTCTCCCCCGGGGACTGCAGGCTGGAAAATATTCCCTAACAAAAGGAGGGGTTGTGCAAACACAGAGGACTAATGAGAAACGCTCTGCTCCTCTCCCCACGGTGTCTGCCAAGGGGCAGGGGGTGACCACAGAGCAGGGGAGAACCTTGGGCCTCGCTTACAGCCAAGTGCAGGGCACTGCTGACTGCTGGTAACTGAGGAGGTTATTTTGGGAAGAAATTTGGAAAAATAAGCCCGAAAATACCCAAATCCATGCGGGGAAAAGGCGCCCGTGTGCTGTTTTTAAACTCTGAGCAGCCTGTGGTACGTGAGTCACTCGGTGCTCGCAGGGGACGGTGTCAGCTCAGGGGACAGCGGGGTCACAGCCTGTCCCAGCACGACCCCGGGCCAGCAGCACAGGTAAGGACGGGCATTTCGGGGTTGATTTCCCCACCAGTGATGATGGAGGGGAAGGTGGAGGGACAAGCTGGAGCCTGGAGACACCTGGATCTCCTCCCACCTCACAGCCAGGCGCAGAGGGAGACCCCCAGCTCCTGTGTGGGCAGGGACTGGCAGGGACAGCTCTGTGTCTGTACAACACCAGCACAGCCCAGCTCTGGTCATGAGCTCCCAGCTCAGCCCCAGGACTTACAGGGAACAGAAACCAGTCCTAGGGGGAGGCTGGTTGTTCCTTGGAAGCTCCCTGTTACTCTTCAAATGTGTTCAGAGCCCACCAGAGGAGCCAAGGCCTGGCCTGTGCACGAGTGACAAAGTCACCAGTGCAACCAGACAGGGAACAGAGACTTCTTGGTTCCCAGGGCAACACCAACAGTGTGAAGACACAGAAATCCAGCTTTATTCATTTTCAACCTTTCAGAAGAAGAGTTGCAGCAGGCACAAAGATTTCCAGCTTCTTTGTAAAAGCTCCTCCCTGTCCCAGATGTTTTGTGCCATCAGTGCTGCAGTGTCTGAGTACCCACGTGTGTCAGTGCTGTCTGAAATTATGATTCCCGCTCTGCCACAAATTTACAGCATCAAGTCCATCTCCATGTGTGGGGGACCTGCAGGGATGAGGTGCAAACCCAGCCCTGGTGCCTCAGTCAGTACCTGCAGCACATCCCACCCTCTCCAGTGGTGAGGAATACAGCAAAATTATTCCTGTACAGCCCAAAAAACCACAGAATTACAGAATCCTGGGGTGGGTTGGGTTGGAAAGGCCCTTGAAGGCCACCTATTCCCAACCATGGGCAGAGACACCAAGGAAGAAGGGCTGTGGGAAGGTGCAAGCAATGGCTCATTGCAAGGAGAAACTGGGGCTGACCACAAGGTTTGGCTTTGTTTGGTTAAACTGCTCGGTGTTGATCCAAGCACTCCATGGAAAATATGCAAAACAAAAGGGACAGACCAGATTTAGAGCCCAAGAGCAAGAAAACAGCCTGGGAAGGGCCATGTTTACCTTCTGCAAACCACAGGTAGCAGTAAAATTAGTAATGGGCAATTAACATCCATTTGTCAATGGTTTCCTGGAAGGAATAACTGTGCTCTCGCTCCCCTTCCTGCCACCAGGGTCAGTAGGACAGCACAGGGGACATTCCAGGAAAGCAAATAGCTCTGCAGGGAAAGGAGCTGCAAAAAGAGCCCAGGTGTGCTGCAGGTCCTGCTTGTGGCTCAGGTAGAGGTGCTCAGCTCCTCACCTGCTCCTCAGAAACCATCCCAGTGTCCCTGGGCATCCAGACACAGAAAATCAACACCCAAAACCAAAGTGTGTGTCCCCAGACGCTAAAAGTTAATGCCCTTGGATGCTGTCATGTGGGGAATGGCACGGGTGGCTTCTCCTCCCAGAAATGCTGGTTTTGGGGACATGAAACACCCTTTTTTGGGACATGGAACAAAGCAAAGCAGCTTCCAATCGCCACGGGGAAAGCCGGGTAGGATTTTGGCTGCATTCCTGTACCCAGTTCCAGTGGAGGAAATAGTAAAATTCACAATAGGAGCTGAACAGGCTGAGGAAAAACGCTCTGGAAAATCCCACCATGGATTCCAGGCAGGCAGAGAGTCCCTGCCCACTGGGGATCCCTGCCAAGCAGCTGGCACAAACACTCTGCCTCTGAGGCACTGCCAGGATTTGCCTTGCCCGCTGCCATCGGGATGCCCATTCGGAATCCTGTTGAAAAACTGGGCTTTGGGAGATGTTTTTCCTGGGATTAAAGCTCAAGGTGAGCACCTCCTGGTCTATGGAAAGCCCCAAAGTCAGGCTGGCCAGGATGCCGTGGATCGTTCACCCAGGAGACTCCAGGACTGACCTTTCTGCAGGATCTCCAGATGTTCCCAAAGGATATCTCCCACAAAGTCAGGCGCCAGCTCCAGGAAGCACTCCTTGCCCAGGGCACAGAGGGCAGCTCCGTTCATGCAGAACTTCTGGAAATCCACCTCCTTCAGGCTGAACTCGTTCACGGCCCACATCACCCAGTCCCGCACGTGCGTCTCCGTCCACTGCTGGGGGTCTGCAGAGGGAGCGGGCAGTGAGCATCCACAGGCGGTTTTCCCAGGAAAACAGGACACAGACAGTGCTCCAGCTGCCCTGCACTAGCACAGACTCATCCATGGAGATTGGCCACCCGCTGGCACCAGGGCGTGAGGAACACCATGCCCAGTCTGGATCAGCCTTAATGCGGATGCATTTCATCCAAGGAACGAGCCTTGGATTTGTTTGGAACTTCCAAAACTCCCATCACTTCTCTGACCCCCTTCTCCCACCCATTTCTCCAATTTTCTTGGCTTCTCCCTGTCACCAGCCTCTGGTAAAGGGTCCCTGCTGCTTCTCTGTTTAGTAGAGATGACTTGTCCATGCTTTTCCAGCTGAAGCTTCCGAGAAGCTCCAGGTGGTATTCCAAAGGCAATATCACCTGAGGAGAACCAGCAGAGGAGATGGCAGACAGGGAGAATTCGGGGCAGCCTGGCAGGAGGACACAGTCGCTGTGGATGCTGTAGTCATGGGAAGCCATGTCTTACCTTTGGGAATTCCCAGCCGCTGCTGCTCCTTGGCAAAGCCGCTGAACGTGGCTTTCAGTGCCTGGGACATCATTTCCTTGCTGCTGGGGGTTAACAAAGGCACATCTGCACATTCCATGTCTGAAAGAAGCATGAGAGAAACACGGCCGTGAGGACACGGGACTGGGAAAGATGACAGGGAATGCCAGCCAGGTGCACGTGGTGTCCCACACTCCTGGAATGTGCTGCTGGATGATGATATCAAGGCCTTTCCAGACATCAGCCTGCTGGGCTTCAGCATTCCAGTTGTGTCTGGAGCTCTGAAGCCTGGGGAATGGCTCAGCAGCTCCAGGCACTAAGGAAGGCAAAGAGTTCCACACCAGGGTGAGCAAGAAAGAGGGAGACAAGCATCCCTGAATTACTGCTCTGTCATCCCAGTCCAAGGAAAAGCAAGGAGAAAATTAAAGAATCCTGTAAAATCCTTCATCCTAAGTAATTCCTCCCTGTGAGGGTGGGGAGGCCCTGGCACAGGGTTCCCAGAGAAGCTATGGCTGCCCCATCCCTGGAAGTGCCCAAGGCCAGGCTGGAACAACGTGGGATAGTGGAAGGTGTCTGCCCAAGGCAGGGGGTGGAATGAGATGGGCTTTAAGGTCCCTTCCATCCCAGATCATTCTGGGATTCCATGATCCCCATGAAAAAGTGAGCTGACAGCAGGCTGGGACAGGATGGAGAAGCGGCAGAAAACCCGTTTGAGGGGGGAAAGAAAACAAAGAGCTGGAAAATCCCACATTAGCCAGGAGTTACGTCATGCACATCCCCGGCACGGAGCGACGGGTGAGTCACGGACAATGCCAGCATCCCATGGGACAGCGGGGCCAAGCCAAGAGCCAGGCCTGGAGCAAATCCTGACGAGGAACAAACCTCTTCCTTTCCTTTTTTTAATCCCTTTTTCTAATTTATTTGGAAGGAGGCGAATCTTTGTAGCCAGAGAGTCTCACAAATAAAAGCAACCATTTGAGGCAAAATATCTGAATAACAGTTTGGCTCTTTTTCCTGTACTTTCAGTATTCCTGAAAAACATCTTTGATGGAGGAGGAAAGCCTTGAACAGCCACCATCCCAAAAGCTGCACTTGGTCGGCCTCCCATGGAAATCTTCCACCTGGGATTAGTTTAGCATTGCAGCCTAGTGGAAATTTTCCATGAAAACTCAGTGGAAAAACGACACCATGGGCAAAGACTTTGGTGTTCTCGTGAATATCTGGACGCAGACATCGAAAATCAAAGAATTCCCTGTCTGGTGGAAACTCGGCCACTGTGGTTTTCCATCACTCCCAGTTCATTAAGCTCCTGATTTAATTAACCTTTACACCTGCAAAATGCTGCTGAGGGCTTGTTCCAGGCAGAGTATTCCTGATATAACACGGAGTCAGGGATGGGAACAGGGCCGGAACCACTGAGAACAGCCAGCCCAGCTGCTTCCCAGTCTGCCCCAGTCTGGAATTCCTGCTCCACTCAACTCCTCCCCAGCCAAGCTCATGGGCATCATTTAAAGGCCAAATAACCCAACACTGGGTTTTGTTCCAAGTGGGAATCTGGGGGTTGGGTCAATAGAATTCCAGGGCAGCGGTGGAGTCACCACCCCTGGAAGCATTTAAAAAACGTGTGCATGTGGCTCTTGGGGACGTGGGTTGGTGGTGGCCTGGCAGTGCTGGGGAATGGTTGGACCCCATGATCTTGGAAGGCTTTTCCAACCGAAACAATCCTGTGATTCCATGGATAAACCTCCACATGCAGCTCTGTAGCACAGGGTGAGGGTGACAGTGCTGCAAAGTGTCCCCAAATCATCTGCTGGATGCTCCCGATGCAATTCCACTGCCAAGCCAAACAGAGCAACTTCTCTGTCCCCACCTCTGCCCCTTCCGCCTCTCAGCCCCTTCAAAAATTCCCCCTTCCCTTTGCACCTCCTCCAGCCAAGTCCTCAAGGCTCTCAAGAAATGATTTGCAAACCCTTGGCTTAGGTAGGAGCAGTGAAATGCCCGACACGGAGTCTCTCGGGACACAATTCCTGCCCTCAGCCCACCACACAAATCCAGGGTTGCCTCCACGGTGGCAGGTTCAGGACCTTCGAAAGCAAATCCCACCTCCAAGGGCTATTTAGCAAATTACACTTCATTATTTACTGGGTTTGACTGGAGAGGGCATGGAAAACGAGCAGCCACCATCGCTATCTCTGTTCCCCATCTGCTGCTTGAGATAACACTGGGAGAAAGTGGCTCCGTGCCCCTTTCCCTTCATCCTCAAGTTACATTTGAATGCTCTGCTCTCCCTGCTCTGTGGTCACAGGGACCACCCAGGAATCCGCTCCCTCCGCCGCCTCAACGGCAGCTCCCGCCTGCTCTGGGAAGATGAGTCAGAGCCAGGCTGAGAAAACGGTTCTAACCCCAGTTTTAACGCTGAATCACCCGAGAAAACCTGTGTGGAGGTGCCCTCCTTAGGCCAGATACCAAGAGCGGGGTGAGAAATGGTATTTTTGTCTCTGCAACAGCAAAGGCCCATCCCTGATCCCACTGTTTCGTCCTGCAGGATCCGTGGGGTTGGCTTTGCACAAACCCAGCAAATCAATTTTTCGGTAGCGGGGGGATAAGGTTTCGGTTTGGGAAGGTGAACGCTGAGTTCTGCACAAACAACCTGTCAAAACGGGGGAGACTTAAAAGTGATTCCCAAGGAGAGGTCACAGGGAAGCAAACAGTCTGTTCCCAAATAAAAAAAATCCATGCCAGAGGAGGGTTTCTATTTAAACACCCAAATCAACCCCAATGTGCATTTCAAGGCTTCTGCAAAATAAGTTGTGCTCAGCAGATTCAGGACTGAAATCTCACCTGCTTTTTTTCCTGTGAGGTCGCAGCCACTTGTTCCAATTTCTGCCAAGGACAAAGCAGCCCCAAAGGCCCGAGCCTGCAGAGCCTTGGTTGGGTCAGCAGTGTCCCAGAGAGGGGGAAAACTCACCCAGGGAAACCTGAACAGATGTGTGAAGCTCTGGGGATGTGTCTGGGGACAAGGCTTGGCTGGGTGACTTGAGAAAGATGGGGTGCCTGGACAGTTTTTACCCTAAATTCTGCCTCTGCTGCTTTGCGGGTACCGAATCTATTTAAATAATTAAATATTTATTTAAATATTGGGGGGTTTATGTGCAGGGAGCGTGGTGGGCTTCACCCAGCTCTGTGCAGGGCCAGGAGTCAGACTCAGTGATCCCTGGAAACCCCTTCCAACCTGGATTATCCTATAACTCTATGAACTTTGCTGGATGCAGGGAAATTCCTTCCCACAGAGGCAGACCCAGCCCTGGCAATGTCCTCCAGCCCTTCGCCTCCAGTCTGGGACGCCTAAAGGTCAGAGCCGAGCAGGATCTCAGGAACAAAAGCAACAAGCACGGCTTAGCTGCCCCAGTATCAGCTTTCAGTGCCATCTGAAACCTGTTTGCAAGATTTTAATCAAACCTTGCACCAATAAAACCTCTCCTTTAGTGCTGCCCACAGAGCACAGGGCTGGGGCGGGAGCCAGCACCAGGCCCAGCTGTTCCACCTAAACCCAGCTTAGCAATGCCAGGGCTTTAATCCCAGAAGCAAGCTCAGCAGCAGGGGCCAGACTGGGATTTCTGGCTGGGTTTTACGAGCCCATCAGAGCCCCCCTGGCACGGCTGCCACGGGCCCTGGGCTGCGTGGATGCCGTGTCCTCGTCCTGCGCCGACAGAGCCGCCTTTGATTTCCCTCCTGGGAGAGCAGGCAGGGAGTTATGGCTGGATTTTTGAACAGTGCCAGGAGCTGCAGTCACCCTGGAGAATCATGTCAGCAGCACCTGTGGAGCAGAGATGAGGAATTTGCCCCACATGGGGACAGCTTTTATCTGGCTGCAACTTTCCAAGGCAAAGAGGGATCTGGGGGTTCCACAGCTTCTCCAAACCAGCCCCTCCAGCTCCCTGACATCCCTGAGGATGAGATTTCAGGGAGACAAGAGGATAAAACACCCTGACATTGCCCTGGATGGGTTCTGTGCTAAGGGGGACCTGCCCAGACCCCCCAGCCAGGGGCACGTGAAGCCTGAGAGAAAACCAGGAGCAAAGAGGCCAAGATCACCAAGTTCACCCCCCAGCCAAATTCCCACTCTGCTCCCACCAGGCCCTGCATGTGTAAACTATTTCCACACATCTGATCTTTTTAAAGGACTTGGATTTACAAACTTTAGGGATTTTGACCTTAAAATGCACAGAACTCCTCTGCACGCCAAAGCACTCGCAGCTGATTGCAGAAGGAAAATAAAGGCAGACAGGGAAAAAAAGGATGCTCTGAGCACAAGGACGGGAGCAAAGTCATTTTTCAGCCGAGTTTCCACTCGGGGTCAGTGACTCCTCCAAGCTCCCCTCGGCCACTCACTTTTTTTCCCATCAGAGCCCCAGCATGTCCCTGTGTGGGGTTTCACCCAGTAGCTGCTGGAAATGGATGTGAGCAGGGTCAGAGCGGAGCCACCTGACCCCACAGCCACCTCCTGTCCCTGCCCTGATGGATGGATGGACACCAAAGGCAGGAACCCGAGATCTCCTCAGCCTCCCCTTCCCGGGCCTGCAGCACAAGGACATCATGGAGATTCCAGGCCTTTGGGTGGCTTGGCAGAGGCATGGGGACAAGGGGGAAAGGCTTTAAAAGGAAACAGGGTAGATTTAGATTAGATTTAGATGTAGATTCGATTTTAGGAAGAAATCCTTCCCTGTGAGGGTGTAAGGCCCTGGTTGCCCAGGCCTGTGGCTGCCCCATCCCTGGAAGTGTCCCAGCCCAGGATGGACAGGGCTTGGAACAGTCTGGGATAGTGGGAGGTGTCCCTGCCCATGGCAGGGGGTGGCACTGGATGAGCTTTAAGTTCCCTCCCAACCCAAACCATTCCAGGACTCCATGATTAAGTTTGGGAGAAGATGCACGTTGGTTTCAAACGAGATCATTTGCAGGGACTGCGCATCCAAGGGCTCCATGAATTCGTGCCTGTGTCCCTCAGAAACCTCAATCCTTGAGCCCTGAGCCCACTGAGATCCCCCTGGAGCCCCCATCCCATCCCTCTGGAGCTGCCCACACTCCAGGATGTCCCCCCAGTGCTGGATGGGGATGGAGCAGGAATTTCCCAGAGGCTCTGCAAGGGCTGACAGGGGTTCACTCTCCCACCCTCTTCCCATGTGCCCACGGTGAGTCCGTGGCCACCGAGCCCACGATTCCCCCCTCCAGCCCACACCGAGCTCATCCCCCTGAGCCCCCTCTGCCCCAGCTTTCCCCAGGATCCAAACCAGGGCAGAGTTGGAGCACAGATTTCCCAACGTCCCCCAGCTGGGAGGGTTCAGCAGCCGAGAACCTTTCTCAGGATCAGAGGAGGCTGAGGAGAGGGGGGCCGGGAGCCGAGACCCTTCCCACGCTCCCCGGCGAGGCCGCCCGGGCACCGCGGAGCCACCACGTCCCCACCGTGTCCCCACCACGTCCCCACCGCGTCCCCACCGCGTCCCCATGTCCCCAGCTCGGGTTTCCAGCACCCCCAGGCACCTCCACCCCTCGGGCAGCTCTGCCTTTCCCAGGTGCCCCCCACCCCAGAGCAGGGCAAACAACCCTGGCTGAGCCCCCTGTTATTTAGGCAGGATTAGGCAAAAATTTGTGTGCACTTTTGAACTGTTTTCACAAGCGTTGCCTCTCACTCCCACGCAGGAAGCAGGAGAGGAGCCAGCCTGTTCCAATTAGGGCTCCTCGGACCCAAAGGGCAGCGAGATCCGAGGGGGGGAAAGGGAAAGTGGGACAGAAAGCTGGAAAAAAGGGACCAGAAGGAAATCTGGATGGGGAGCCGGGCTGAGCACAGTGAGAGGCGTTTGCTGGGGCTGTGGGGATGGGATGGGAGCAGAGAGGGGGAGATTTTGGTCCCCTTCCCGCAGCAACTCGCCAGAGACCAGCCCTGCTTCCCTCTACAAGGATGGCACAAAAGGTGCAGACATTTGCTATTTTAATTTTAAATAAATATATTTCTTAAAAAAAAAGAAAAAAAGAAAAAGAAGTCTTTTTTTTCCTCCTTCAAGCAGTGAAAAATAAATACTGTGAGATGAAAGCTGGGCTTCAAGAGAAAAACAAGAGAGGAAACCAAAAGCCCACACTGCTTAGCGCTGCAGAAAGCCCAACAAAGCCGGCTTTTTTCCGGCCCTCAGCAGCTTTCTTAGGGAGCTGTGGTGTGCCATGGGGGCCAGCTCTTCCCCTAAGAAACAGGCCTGAGCACTGCCCTCCCCACGTGCAGATAAAAGCATTTCGTCCCAAGTTTCAGCTCTCAGCGCTTGGAGCACCAAAGGGGAAGGTGCAGCTGCGGGTGAGGTGTTGGGATGCTCTGCTCGGCCTCGGGTTTTGGGGTTCAGTGTCCCTGAGGACACCTGGACACAGAGCAGCCCCCAGGTGAGGGAGGGCTGGGTTTGGCTCTGGGGGCTGTGAGGAACCAGGCGCAGGGAAGGATTCTGTGGCCACTATCAGTCACAGCCCGCCCTGCTCAGGCTCCTGCTCCTTCTCCTCCCTCTCTCCCCTGCTTTACAGTGTGGGTGTTGGATGGCAATCCTGGGAAAGCAGCATCCTTGGGAGTCTCAGGAGCTCGCAGGGGAGCAGCCTGGTGGGGAGCTCACTCCATCCTTGGCTTTTGTGGGAGAGAAGAGGGAATGAAGTGCTAGAGAAGGCCCAGGGCCGAAGCTGAGCTAAACCACAGCCCCTGAGTCAACGCTCGCTGCGATTACGGGAAAGCTCCCCCAGCTCAGCAGGGCCAGGGCCCACGGCTCCTCTTCCAGCAGCAGCTCAGGGGCTTCCCTCGGCCGGGGATTCACTCCATCCTCCCAATTTCAGCTGCTGGAAGGAGCACAGATGGATAAAGCAAACCCTGGGGAGATTCAGGGTTCAGGGGAGATTCAGGAACATGGCTGTGGTTTAACAGCGCTCGTTGGAACCATCAAGGCAGTCAGAAACAAGATTGGTCAGCAGTAAAATTCCATCATTCTTGCCCAGAGCAGCTGTGGCTGCCCCATCCCTGGCAGTGTCCAAGGCCAGATTGGACAGGACTTGAAGCAGCCTGGGATAGTGGAAGGAATGAAATGAGCTTTGAGGTCCCTTCCAACCCAACCCATTTGAGGGTTCTAGGATGAGAGGCTACAAGGCTGGAGTGGTTCAGCTCCAGCACCACCATCAACTCAGCACGAGACCCTCCCACTCCTGGATCAGCTCTAAATGGCCTCTGAAGCCCCTTTAGATCTAACAGCATCACAACCTAAAACTCCCAGCAGCCTTTCCTGAGCCCGCTGGCCCGAGGGCAGAGTCCCGGGTTAATTGAACCCCCATGGAGGCTCCAGGCTGGAGACAGGAGGAGCAACCCAAACCTGCCCAAACCCCTCCTGTGCCCAAACCCCTCCTGCTCGGGAGGCAAAGCCTCTTCTCGCAGTCATCCAGCCTTCTCTCCCTCTTTCCCAACGGAGCATCACAGGAGAGGCGTCCCCGCTGGAGCCGGGATTAGCACCTCGCTCCCAGGCTGGGATCGCTGCTCAGCAGCGCTGGGAGGACCCTCCCAGCCTGGCGCAAACCTGTGAGCCACGCTTCCCGCGGGATAATCGCCCTAATCCCTGCTAACCGCGCCGCTAAAGAGCTCTAATCCCCGGGCACGGGCACACACGCGCTCCCGGAGCTTGGAGAAGCCTGTAATGGACACCCAGCCCCGCTGGAAGCAGGTCAAGTGTAACCAGCCAGCCCAGGTCGTGGCCGTGGCGCTGCTCCACCTCCGGGAGATGCTCCTTTCAACCAAGCCCGGTTCCTCGCACCCCGCAGAGCTCGGATTGCTCAACAGCAGTGGGGAACAAAGGGGGAAAAGCCCTGCCAAGCCCCAGCGCTCGGCACCGAGCAAACAACCAGAGAGATTCCCGTGCTGCTGGCACAGAGCCCGAGGCGTTCACGGGGCTCACGCCTGCGACCAGAAGCCGCTTGAAATTCCTCCCTCTCCCCGGGCTGGGCCGGGAGCCCACAGTCCCAGCCGTGCCCCCGGAGGTTTCCAGGGCTGCAGGAGCCCAGGGCAATCCCAAGCTGGGCTCTGGCACTCACGGAGGGCACGATGCTCCAGGTCATCCACACCCAGCATCCCTGAAAGCTCACACTCCTTCCCAACCAGATTAAACCTGGGAATTCTGCTGTTCTCTCCTCAAGTCTCGCTGATGATGCCATTCCTGGCATCTTTGATGAAGAAGGGATGGCACTGGAGGATTTGTCCCAAGAGAAGGATGAACCCATCCCAGAACCCTGGCATGGATTTTTCCTGGGTTGCAGAAGCACCCATGGGATGCCCCCAGGGTACTCCTGTGATCACCCCTGGGCAGTTCAGGTGGAACACTTCTCCATCCATCCAAACAAACCCTCAGACTCTACTCCAGATATTCATCTCCCTCTCCATCATCATCATCCAGGAACAGGGACAGATACAAAGGGGATTCAGCTCCAACACCTCCAGCTGCTGCTGCAGGCTGGGCTGCCAAACCACGCGCCAGAGTCTCCCAGCAAGGGAGAGCAGGGGTGCAGCAAGGCCAGGTTGAGGATAATTGGCAGAACATCATGTGGGGAAGATGCTGTCAGGACGGGAAGTGTGAAAAGGGAAAGCTGAGATCTCTTGGCAGGGCTGTCCCCTCGCAGCAGGAGAAGGGCCAAGGAACCTTCACTCAAACCAAGCTCTTTCATCACCCACAAAAGGATCCCAACCCTCTGAGCTGGCTCAAACACACCTGAAGAACAAACTGTGCCAGCGCACTTTGTGAGCAGCCATGCGTGACCTCACAGCTCGGGATGTTTTCATCCCACAATCCCCACGAGGCATGTGCAATGACTCCATGCCCTGGATAAAAACCCCATCATTTGTGTTGCCCGTCACCAGGACATTTCTGGGGCAGATGGACTCCAGAGATGTCCCTGCTGCTGGCAAATCACTGGTCGGAACAGGAGCCTCACTTATCCTTGCCTCGGGAAGGGATTAGACACAGAGATGGTCGGCCAAACACCTCCAATCTGTCTGTCCCGAGGAGTTCCCCAACCTTCCCCTGGTTTCCCTGCACAGACTGATCCCTCTGTGTCCCGGCCCCAGCCCCTGCCCCCAGGCTGAGCCAGGGCCGGGTCACGCCAGACACGAGGGCAGCACATGGCAGGACGGTGGCAGTGCCCCGGGGCTGGGGTGATGTCCAACCCCCCAGATATGTCCGTCCACATCAAAGCCTCTTTGCTCCGCTCCCCAGATCCCATTCATCCTCCGGGAATGTTTGTCAGAGCTGCAGGGGAGGGACACGGTGGTGGTGTCCGCACAGTCACGAGTGGAAGGTCCCATGGGATGTTTCTACGGCTTCCTCAAGCCCAGAACATCCCCACGGGATGCTGCCAGCACGAGGGCGGCGATGCGGAAGGATCAGAGGATGACGAGGCAGGGAGGCTCGGCAGCTCCGGGTCACCTCCGCTCGCCGCCCCGGGCGCCGGGCGCTGGGCGAGCCCTGCACCGCTCGGCAGCTGCAGATTCCTGCCTGTCCCACCCCCTCCTCCGCAGCCTTCCCGGCCACCCCTTCCCCGCGGGGCAATGCCAGCCAGACAGCCGGGATTGCTCAATGGCAGCTGCAAGTCGCAGCGCATCGCGTCCCCCCGGCTGGCAGAGGGATCCACAGACGGCCCCGGCTCTCGCTCAGGCTTTGCCAGCTTCCCTTTTTTCCACACATCTGGGAGTGCTTCGGCTCCATGGGGTGTGCAGAGGAGGAGGAGGAGCCCAAGAGCTTCTCCCTGTCCTCACCTGTGACCACCATGTCCCCCCTCACCCCTCTGTGCCCAGGGAAGTGTCACTGCACACGAGGACCCTCCCTTATCAGCCCGAGCTGTCCCGGTGCCAGTTGCAGCTTCCAAAGGCGGAGAGGGAAGATTAGGATATTTAGCTTTGAAATCAAACAAATAATTGCACAGGCTTTCTGCAAACAGATCAGGGTTGGGAGGTCAGAGAGCAGCTGGTAAATCTCAGCACTGTTTGCTCTGCCTAAATAATATTAGACCAAGGATAATCAATCATTTTAATCAACAAAATTATTTATAACTCTTCAGAGCAAACAGTCAGCTCTGCTGGCCACTGCCAAGGGATGGCAGGTAACGATCCACATGCCCCCAATTCCCCTGTGTGCTTATGGATTGACTCCTTTGCATCCCTGGGTTTACTCCCCTGAAGATTTGCCCTCACAAGTGCCCTGATCCCTCCTCTCTGACGGTGTCCCTGGCCAGGGCTCACAAACACACACTCAGATACACTCAAACACACACAGATCCACCCAGCAGCCCCTCTGCAGCTGAAACCCACCGCAGGGCAGCTCAGAGCACTCACTGTATGCTCCAAGCCCCTTCCCAAGCTGCATCTCCCAGCACAGCAGCATCCCACAGGGAGGGGAGGGAGAGCCAGCTGGACAGGAGAGGGAAAAGGTTCTCCCTCCGCTCTGCCCCCTGAGGCAGCCCCATCTCCTCGGCTCTCCTCAGGGCTGTGACTCTGCTGATGTCACCACGACACCTCCAAGGGCGCCACTCGTGTCCCACACACTGCACACCCCCCCAGCCCCGGGACAGGCTCTGCACTGCAGCAGATGATCCCAGCAGCCACAGCAGGACAGGAGCATTTTCCTGGCTGGGCTGGAAGCTGTGCATGCCAAGGGGTCGCTGAGAGGAGAACCAGGGTTCGCTTCCCATCTGGGACCAGCAGGGAACCGGGGACAAGGCCATCCCTGGATGCTCCTGCCAGCCTCACCATTTCTCCTCCCTGACCCCTGGCCAAGCTCAGCTCCCCCAGTGATGGAGGCCAGGAAAGGGCCTGGGAGAACCCTGGGAACCCAAGCTCTGCAGCCCACGCCAGCCTCAGGAACAGCGGTGCCAAAGCGATTTCATTTCACAACTTCCCAGGAACAATTCTCCTGGTTTCCCTCATTTTTAAGCAGACAAGAAAACCAACAGGGGGGATTTTCCAGGACAGCCCCAAGATTAATCCTCTCCATCCCAGGCTGAGCACAGGGCTCCTAGGCTTTGCCCAGATGTCTTACACCACGCAACATCCAGGTTCCCACTATCCTCAGGCACAGCAGCGAGGGTTTTCCCAATCAACCCCAGGAAGCTTTTCTTTTCCAGCTCCTACTTCTAGGAAACTTCCCACCAGGGAAGAGACCAGTGCAGGGACTGGGCCAGACCAAGCCCTGGGAAGATGAAGGTGGGAGTGAGCTGGGGAAGGCGGCCAAGGACGAGCTGGGCTGCCCCATCAGCCTCAGTCATCCCCATCCCAGAGCCAAGCGTTGTCCAGGACGGGATTATGTCACCTCCTGGCCTCAGCCGGGAAGAGCGAAGGGCAGGCAGGGATAAATCCGAGCGGCTGGAGGTGCTCGGATCTGCCCAGAGGAAGCCTGAGCTTGGAAACCTCGGTGAGGGCTGGGGGAGAGAGGCTGAGGCACTCCCAGGCCTCGCATCCACCCCGCGCAGCATCCGGAAGCTATTAAGGAATTACAGCCTCCCTGGCCCCGAGCCCTCCCCGGCAGAAGTGCCTGGGAGCAGATGGTGAAAGGGCTGATTGAATTCGGCTGCTCGGGCCAAGAGGCTCTTTAGGAGAGACTCAGTGGAGGAGGGGGCGGCATTTGGTGACTCGGGAGCTGGGAGCCCTTGCCAGGAACTCCAGGAATCCTCCATCAACCCTAACGAGGCTGGAGGAGCTTTGGCAGGGACTTGGATGAGTGGTTGGAGGGGTGTGAGATTCCCTTGGGAGCTCCTGGTGCTCCAGGAGTGACTCCTCAGTGATCCAAGGCTGGTTCCTCTCCATCTCCAAATGCATTGGACCAGATCCCTTCCAGGGAGGTGGGACGGCCCCAGGAGCTGTGTGATCCCAAACCTTGATCCCAGCTGAGGAGGAGGCACAGGAGCTGTCAGTCCAACAGCCCTGCCCACCCCCGGGGCTCTCCTCCCAGAAAAATGCAGGTTTGCAAAGATCCTTAATTCCTAATTTGGTGTAATCCCACCCCATTCCCAGCGCCCAGGGGAAGGCACCGGGCATGGGACCAGACCTCCCAAAGAGCCCTCAGAGAGGGGTGGAACTCGTTCCTCTGGATGGGGGGCAGGTGGGGAAAGAAGACCAGGATGAGAGAAAGATAGGATGAAAAAAGCCAACAGGAGAGGAAAAAAAAATAAAGAATATAAATGTGCTTCGAAAGCCATCCTTGGTGCCAGCCCTGCCAGAGGTGATGCCAGTGCCTGGGCCAAAACACTGATGGAGGAACCAAAATCTCCTGGGGATGAAGGAAGGGCTTAAACCCTCCCTGGAAGGTGGAGGGAGGGAAAAGGAGGAATGCCCCAAAAACCAACACAGCCCCGAGCTCCGGGCTCCCTGCCCTGGCCAGCTCCAGCTCCCCACTCCCTGTGTCCCGGGGGGGACAGGAATCGGCTCCGAGGCCCCCGTGCCATCCCTCATCCCCGAATCCGTCCCTGTTTTTCCAAGGCAGAAAGCTGCAGCGAGTCCCCCCGGGATCCTTGGCCGGCCGCCCCGGCTGCCCGAGGTTGGGAAATCGGGAGCCCGGTCAGGCTGTGCCGGAGGGGCCGGCACCGAGCGCTCCGTGACCGTCAGGGGATCTTTGCGGAGCAATCTTTTCCGAGACAAGTCATGAGATTATTTCTTGCCTGGAATTTGCTCCCGCAGCTCCCATCGGCCCCGGACTGCTGAGTCAAGAGACCGCCGGGGCTGTGCCCTCCAGATGAGTAAATAAATTGCCATGGGGAGTGGGGGGGCCGGGGGGGCTGGCGCCCGGCGGGGCGCGGGACAGGGCAGGGAGGGGACCCGATGACTCCCGAGCCTTGGGCTGGAGATGGAGCCCGGCTTGGCAGCGGCGCGGAGTTAGTCACCAGATTAGCGAGCAGTTACACACGCGGCTTAAAGGCACATCACCCTCCCCTGCCCTTCCCTTCCCTCCTTTTCCTCCGGGCTTTTATCCCCCGTTTTCCTTCTTCTTTTATTTTTTTTAATTTCTTTCAGCCGAACTGTGGCTCTCGGTGAGTGCCTGGGAAGCCACGGGAGGCAGCAGCCCTTGAAGACGCTGAAGGGGGAGAGGGTCCGGCCCCGGGGTGACACAGCTCGGGGCAGCCCCTGCTCCCACTGACCCCCTTCCCTCCCCATCCCGGGCAGCCGGGTCATTCTATAGGATCCATATGGCCCCGGCCGCTCGGGCTCGGCTGTTTGGAAGCAGGAACGGTGCGAGTCATCCCGCTCGAAGGCAAACAGGCGCAGGGCCGGGGCCTTTCATGTGCCGGCCTTTGGAGCCAAATTCAAATCTGGAGCCGCTTAAAGGGATGGGAAGAGCCCCAGCGAGGAACGGCCCCGGCTACCGGGACAGCTCCGAATCCCAAACCCCGCTGCTGCCAACCCAAAGGGAAACTTTCCCAGCCTTCCCAGAACCCGGACACCGAGCCCAAAGTCCCTGGCAACCCTTCACAAGGATGGGGTTGGGAAACGCCGCGGGCTCGGGGCACCGCGGTGCCGCTCCCAACCTGCTGGGCTCCTCCGCTGCCTGGGGCTGCTGCCAGCGATTGAGCAAAGGAGTTTTTCCTCATTTCCAGCTGCAGACCAGGAGGAATTGCTGACCTCATGGAGCAGTCTGAGGGATGGAGCAGTTGGGTAACGTGCCTCGAGCACTTGAAAAGAGAAAGCTCTTGGCACTGTATTTTCGAACCGCTTCTAACAATAATGGGTAAAAAAAGAAGGGAAAAAAAAAAGAAAAGGACCCAAATTTCACGTGTTCCACTCCATCTTTTTTTAATTTTCCAGTGGAAAAAGCCAGGACTACTCAGCTTTTGCAAGTTGTTTCTTCAGAGGGTTCAGGTTTCGGTAAACAATTGCTCAAAACTAAAAGGTAAGAAAACAAAAATCCCCTTTGCTGCTTCCAGAGCAGTGACCAAAATTCAGTGGCTTTGCACAAACACACGCAGGTACCTCTCAAAAAAACTTTCATGTGGGTCAAAAAGCCACAGTTTGATTATTGTGATAAAAAGTGCTGACAACAGGGGGAAAACAACAGAAAACAACCCCCAAAGCTCTGCCTGGTGTCCAGCTCCGGCTTTTGGGGTCTGCTGGTGGCAGTGGCAGCTTCCCTGAGTCAGCAGTTTTGTCCTGCAGGGCCATCCCGGGAGAGGCAGCATCCCGGCGGGAATCCCAGCAAGCCCCATCCCACCGTGCCAGACACTTGGTTCCCGAGGGATGCTGCCTCTCCTGGGATGGCCCCAGTCACCCAGCACCCCCAAACTGGGAATTCTGGGGGGCATGGATGGGTCAGGGCCTGCCTGGTGCTGTGGAGGAGCCAGGGAGGAGCTGGACAGTGGAACACAGACCACGGAGAATGGGAATCCTGCAAACAGAGGGAGACCCAGAGCATCTGACCGAGGATGCTCCCATCTCCCTGATGCGGTGGAATGGGAGCACTGTGCCTCAGTTTCCCTAAAAACAAGGTCTCATCAAGCCTTTCCTCAACGTCTTTTGGGGTCAGAGGCCGCAAAGCTTTACCAAAAAAGCTGCATTTGAAGAAAAGCCCAGTCCTGGGCTGGCTTCTCCTGCGCTCCCCACCAGCCATGTGAAGAATGCCTTGGAATCACATCAAGTATTCAAGATGGGATGGGGGGAGAGGGGGCACGGTGAGGGGAGAGGGGGAGCTTTTGACTCAGTGTCTGGCTTCTTTCATCAATCCCACATTCCTGCTCATGCCATCACCCTCCGGGAAAGTGCGACAACCTCCAGAATCCATGTGGAGCCAATTTAGGATCCCCTCCATGTAAGAAAATGCATTTTGTTCATTAACAAGCTCTGGATGCTCAGTTGGGGTGAGGAGGCAGCCTGCAGCCCCACAGCCATCCCAGAAGCTGGGATTCGGTGGGAAGACATCCTACACACGGCCCCATCCCAGAGCAGAGCCGTGCTCCCTGCACACCCTCCCTCCCAGGACATTTGTTCCAGCCCAAAAAACTCCGGGGTTCCTGCACCAGCCACCCGAGCTGGAGGCCTCTGCCTCTTCTGGGTTTACAGGAGAGGTTTAAACATGAGGAAAAAAGCTGGAAAGCAGGGAACTGATGGAGCAGGGACTGCTGTTGTGCCCAGCACCAGCTAGGAGATGAATGAATGGGAATTACAGCCCCAGAGCCCAGTTCAGACCCAGACAGAGCCCTGTGACTTTGCACATCCCAATCCACAACCAGGGCTGTCACAACTACTCCAATCCTCATTCCCAAAGCAGAGGGAGCCACAGAAAAGAGGGGATTTTCCTCTCTGGGGAAGCGAGCTGCTGTTTCTCGGTGAGTCTGTGATGTTTTTCTGGCAGGTTCTATTTATCCACAGGCTCCAGGAACCAGATGTGGGGCTGAGGGGCTGTGCTGCACCAGCTTCCTGCTTCCCTGCAAACACCGGCTCCACCTGCCCTGCACTGAGCTGGACACGGCCTGGAGAGCCAGGAAACTGTGCAAGGTCAGCATGGCCGGGGAGGGGACAGGGAAAAACGTGTCACCTGCCCAGTCCTGCACAGGGGCATTGCTCCCACGAGTTGGTGCTGCTCACGGGACAGAGGAGCAAATCAGCTCTTGGATTTTTGGCAGTTGAGTAAAAAAAAACCCAAAACCTCAACAGAAAAATGCAGAGTTTCAGTTCAGAAAGAGACAGCAGTGACAGAGCAGGGTTTGTCCCCATCCAGGGGACACCCCTCTGGAGAAGGAGGGAACACCTTGGAGCAGTTCTGAGCGCAGCACTGAAGGCTCTGTCTCCAGCTCAGCACAGCTATGCGGGGCTCAGGCTCTGCAAGGCCACATCTGCAGCCTCTGAATGGCTCCAGAGCCGGGGGTGGCTGCCCTGAGACCAAATCACAAACTGAAACCACCTTGGGAGTGTCCCAGGCCAGGCTGGATGGGCCCTGGGCCAGTGTGAGGTGTCCCTGCCCACGGCAGGGGGTGGAACTGGATGAGCTTTAAGGTCCATCCCAACCCAAACCATTCTGGGATTCAGGGATTTATTTCTTTTCTTGCCAACTCTGTGTCCACCCCAGACTGTCCCTCCCCTGTTTCAGGAGGTATTCAGGCACAATGTGTAGATTTCCATGATTTCCCATATGGAAATTCCCATATTTTCCATACATCTTCCCATATTTGTGCCAGGGAAGCCTACAGGCACGAATCCTCAAACCTGGGCTGGAGATTTGAGAGCAGCCCTGCAGGGCTGAGCAGCAGGACCCATCCCAGCTTTCCAAGGGCCACCTCTGCAGGAGGAGATCCCCCACTCCAGGCCCATTATCTCCGGAGCCATCTCCCAGCTCTGCCATGGGCAGCACTCAAGTGCTTCTCCCCCCTCAAATTCCACTGCACCTGGGAAAAATGTAGGAGCTCGTAGGAGAATCAATAAATATTTATTGTTTAACCAGCAGTATTTTGACTGGAGATGTAAGCATGGCCCCGTGCCAGGGAAACGAGAGCCTTCTTGGCCAGCACTGCAAACAAATTTTTGTCTGTATCTCGTTGGAAGATTATAAACTACACAATGAAAGGAAAAAAAAAAGAAACACAGGCAGCGAGCAGCTTAGTCACGGAAGAGGAACAAAAGAGCTGAGAGGGATAACTGTGGCGTAGGGTTACAAAAGAAGGGCTGCAGGCCTGATTTTTGGCTGTGAGACAGCTGTGCTGCTCAGATCAGCTGCAGATTGTGCCACTGGCTCCTGCTGGGATGGGGCTTGGAGCTGCACCAGGAGGCACTGGAGACAGTGGAATCCACCAGGAACTCCCAGCCAAAAAGCCACCTGGGGAGTCGGGGTTTGACCTACAGAGGCACAACCTCGCACCTATAGGAATATCCCAGTTCCCACAGGGATCCCCAATCCCAGTCAGGCCCTGGCTCCAGGGGAATTTCAGTGCTCAAATAAAGCAAATCACCCCCTCCTTGTGCATCTCCTCAGGTCCTGGCACATCCCTACCCAGCACAGGTGCTCCTCCAAGCAGGATCTGTCAGCCTGGAGGGTGCCAAAGCTCCATCCTTGGGATCAGGGACAGCAGTGACACTCGCTGTCCTAAATCGTGCCATTTGCTCACCGTGTGCCATGCAAGGACCAGCTGACAGTGCAAAAAGGGGAACACCCTCCTGCCTTATCTGGGACAGATTTACTTGGATTTGTTCCCTTCCACAAAATCCCAGCGGATCCTGGTGCCACAGCTGACAAGGGCCGTTTAGGGTGACAGCTCTGCCAGTTCACACCCCTGACGTGTATTCAGACAGTCTGGTCTTACTCACAACCACCCGAGGGTTTACCCCAAGGGGCAGCCTCTGCACCCTAAGCCTGATCCAGCAGGATCCATTCCAGAGGGTGCAGCCTCTGCACTTCCATAGCAGCAAATCCAGAGCTGGCTCCCAGAGCGGCTGTGGCTGCCCCGTCGCTGGACGTGTCCAAGGCCAGGCTGGACGGGGCTTGGAGCACCCTGGGCTAGTGGAAGGTGTCCCAGGTGGAATGAGAAGATCTTTAAGGCCATTCCAACCCAAACCACTCTGGGATTCTATGATAATCCCCTGGCAGAGCTGAGCCGCAGTCCCGCTGGAGTCCCAGCCCCTCGCTGCCTGCCTGCCAGCAATCTGCTCTGGATTTGGGAGCGCAGGAACTCTTAGGATGTCTCAGCAGCTCGCTCTGGAGAGCTGGAGCGCAGCATTCCAGCGTTATCCCTACATTCTGTAAGGCCCATCAAAGCATGGCACGCTGTAATTACACGGCTAATTAGGGGCCACTCCATGTAACGACGCTGTAATTACACCCTTGGTGGGTGCTTTGGGGAGCTCAGGATGAAATCGTGGAAGGAACGGGGGTTTGCTCCTGTTTCCTGGAAATCTCCCTCCCTGTACCCGGGTTAAAAACCAGGGATGAGCTTTGGTGGATGTGTCCCTGAGGGACAGCTCCGCGACTTGCCCTCCTCCAGCCCTTTTCAGAGCTTTGGTGTGAAGTCGACACGAAAAAAGGTGGAGCTGGTGGCAGCCAAGTGCAGCCCGTCCCCCCTCCTGGGAGCCTCTCATTCCCGCATCCCGGCTGGATACCGCAGTAATGGGCATTTTGTCAGCGCATACAGAGGTAATTGCTCTTCTTCAGCTGAGTTCTCACCTCCTCCGCAGGCAATCAGCTCCGAAAAGGCGAGAGCAGCCCCAAGCCCTCCATTTCCGAGCCTCAGCCTCGCTGCTGATGATTCCAGCCCACACAGAGCATCCCCAGCCGAGCCCAGCTCTCACCTTGGCTGCAGTGCAGAGCAGAGCATTCCAAAAGATCCGGCTGCGACTCCCTGCATCCCTGGAATCGCCAATCAGCGCTTTCCTCTGCCCAGGCTCTGGCATCCTGCGTGGCCCGGGGAGGACAGGTGAGCGCTCTCCCAGCACCTCTGAGGCAGAGCGAGGGACAGAGAACATCCCCAAGCGGGGAGGGAAATGCTGGAGTTCTCTGCTGGGTTTTATCCCGAATGGAAAGAAAACAAGGCCGTGCAGGAGCCAGCTCCCGTCAGCAGCAGGGAAACTGAGTCACGCAGCAGCTGACACAGCTGGAGGGGATAACGCAGGATCCAACCTCTCTTTTTGGATGAGAACAATGCTGCAAGTCCCTGAGCGCTTTTACCCTGCCCAGCTCAGCAAACTGACCCCCGCTACACGGGCTGGTCCTGCTGTGACCCCGCTCCCTGCACACCTGGGAGCCAGGGATGGCTGCAAACTTGTCCTCCCTAGACAAGGCAAAGGACAGAATGAAGGATCCCCTCCTAAAACTTAAAGAAGAGCGATTTTCTCTGCCATTCGCCGGCGGCGAGGCTCTGTGGAGGGGCTCTGCATTTGCCAGGCTCGCTTTAAACGCAAACTCCCGTATTTGTCTGCACTGAAAGTGAAAGCAAAGCCTGACCTGGCTGTGGGAAGGGGGAGAAGCACGATTCAGGCGGCTCCTACATCCAAAAGCAGCACGAAAGCTGTGCAGGAGCTTCCCTGTACCCTGCACCACCGCAGCAGGAGCCAGAATCCTACAGAGGTTTGGGTTGGAAGGGAAAATCTTGCTTCAGCCCTAAGTGACGTTGTCCCAAATCCCAAACAGAGGGAAAGGCTCTCGCCAGATAAAAATACACCCCTGGGATGCCACCCACGCACAGGCCAATGGAAATAACGTGTCCATGTCCCAGCTGCCCTCAGGGCAGGCATGGGAAGAGCCGAAAAGCCGAAAAGTCCTGGATTTCTGTGCTGAGCGTGCACGGAGCAAATCCCTCTTCCAGGAACAAATCCACCCCTGCTCCCGTAACACACCTCCGGCGAAAGGAGGCAAAAGGAGGGCCGGATGCAGGATGGGGAGCTCAGCATCCCTGCTGTGCCTGGGATACCCAGGAACCGCACTTGGGATCACAGCCCTGCTCTGGGACCCCGGGGGCAGCAAATCCGCAGCTTCCTTAGCAAGAAATGAGTGCCTGGAAACCCCAATTACACCCCACAGCTCCCAGCAAGGGCCGGGGAGCTGCCTCCCAATCCCAGCGAGGGCTGGGGAGCTGCCTCCCAATCCCAGCGAGGGCTGGGGAGCTGCCTCCCAATCCCAGCGAGGGCTGGGGAGCTGCCTCCCAATCCCAGTGAGGGCCAAGGAGCTGCTTCCCAATCCCAGTGAGGGCCGGGGAGCTGCTTCCCAATCCCAGCGAGGGCTGGGGAGCTGCCTCCCACTCCCAGTGAGGGCTGGGGAGCTGCCTCCCACTCCCAGTGAGGGCTGGGGAGCTGCTTCCCACTCTGCCCACAGCCAGCAAATGGAGCTTGGCAGAGCTGCAGGAAACAAAGTGATTTGTGAAGGGCAGCGCTCACCAGCCCCCAGGTGAAGTTCAACCCTTGGGGTTGAATTTTGAGTGGTTTGGGGTTTCACTGTCTCAAAAACCGTCCCACTCAGCCATTGGTGGATCAGCCATGTAGGTACAACCACAAGTGATGTTACTGTCCTCTCCATCAGAGCCTCATAAAAACATCCACGCACATCAAATTGTACATGAAAAGAGGACCCAGCCCCTTGGGGTTCTGGTTCTGACCTGCTCATCTCACTCACACATTCCTGCTGGTAACAGCGGGGCTGGAGTGGGGGGATTTGGCTTTGGAAGCTTTCTACAACCCCACATCCCCTACAGGTTATTTTTAAACCCTTCGGACACACCACAAATCCCCCCGAAGTTTTGCAGGCAGAGGTGTGGGATGGAGCAGGGTTTGGTTTGGGGCGTGAGAGGGGACAGAGATGCAGTTTTATGGGGCACCAGGCACATCAAAGATCCTGCACAACTGAAATCCTCTGGCTGCAGGGACCCTCCCTGCCTGGGGTTAACCCCAGGGATCACATCGGGCACAGCTGCTCTGTGAAGGGACAAGGGGCTGGAGTCCTTCTCAGCCCTTTCTGGAATTCAGGATGATGGGAACATTTGGTGGCAGATCGAGGACTGAAGGAGCCGTCAGGGAGCAGATGAGCCCTCCAGGAGCAGAGAGAAGCGATGTTCCCTCCCCACGGCATGGCCGGACCCCAGGAACACAACCCAGCAGCATCCTCACTCCTTCTCTCACCATCAATCCCACCGAACCAGAAAGCTGCCGCGTTCTCCCTGGGCTGGAGGGGAAATGAGGTTAAGCCAGCTAATTGACAGCGCTGACCTTTGTGGCTCCCAGCGAGCGCAGCCACCAGCACAGGAGCGGCTGCAGCCGAGCCCGATGGGGGGGCAGCTCTTTTCTGCCTCTCGAGTTTGCGTTTTTCAGCTGCTCTTCCTGCCCGAGTTTAAACTTTGGGCCGGCTCTAAGAACTGTTTGCTGACATCAGCTGCAGCAGAGCTTTCAGGGACGGAAGAAAATGAACTTAAGGCAGGGTGGAACTCCGAGTCCTCGCTGGGGCATCAGGGAACTCCACTGCCCCAGGGCTCAGACACCCAGAGCCTCAGTGAGAGCTCCCACCTACACCAGGAGAGTGCAAATTTAAACAGATGCTTTACTCCGGAGTGAAAAGCAAACCCCATCCCACCCTGATGGTCCAGGTGTTTATTCCTATCCCATTTTTCGCCTCTCCAAGCAAACAGGCTGCCCTCAGGCTGCCCTGCTGAAGGATAAGAATGAGTCTTCGCCAAAGTTTTAGGAAATACGCACAAACGGGTCCTCAGCTCCACTCCAGCCTCTCATTTCAGCTGTGTGGGTGCATCCTCAGCATCCCTCGGGCATTTTGAAGCCTGGTGCCCCCAGCCTACAGCCGGAGCCAGGCTCAGCCGTGCTATCAGGGCAGGGAGCAATGGCCCTGCTCTGACCAGCACAGGGTGCTCCCTGCGGCCAGGGAGGGCTGGAGGAGGGATCCCAAGGGAGACCCTCCTGTGCTGGACGCTCCGCAGCCCATGGATGGCTGATGCCCAGGCGGGTGCTGACTTGGGAGCTCTCTGCAGCCCAGCTGATGCTGCACCAGCATCTACTGATGTCTAAGCACCAACCCCTGTGCGGCTCCGGCACTCAGCTGTCATTTTATTTCCACATGCAGCCCAAAATCCCAATGCCTGCAGGAGCTCGGCCTCCTTTCTGGCTTTCCTAGAAACTTTGTAACCGGCAGAGAAACGTACAACTCCATCTTTAATTTGATTTTCTTTGCCGCACCGGTGCTGCACAAAATCCAGCAAACTTCCAGCGGGAATTGCAGCAGGGAGAGATGAAGCAGCAGGACTCGTTTTATGCAGAAAAATGAGTTGGTTTGGGTTTTTTTTTTCCCTGCGGGCCCTCCAAGCTCCATCCTCCACCTCGCCTGGGCAGGGCAGAGAGCAGTTGAGCGCCCAGGGTCAGTGAGCAGCCACAGACGCCAGCAGTGTGTGAACAGCAGCCCTTATTCTGGTCAAGGCTCGGCTCGGAGCAGTAACCACAGCCAGCAGCAGCTGAACTCACCGCTACAACATACAGAACCCCTCTCGCCCCCCTTCACTAACGTGGTGCTCCCTCCACCCATTTCTCCAGCTCTAGAAGGGCGAAAAAAAAAAATCAAAGCGGCGGGTTTTCCTGGATTAAACGTGCTGAATCCAGAGCAGTTACCGCTGGAGTGGTGTTTCCCAAATACCACGAGTGCTTGGACCACACAAGACATTTCCAGCGAGGGATGGGGGGAACGCACATCCCAGCTAGCGATGGGAACAGTCCCGCGGAGCGCATCTCTCCCGCCGGACGGGCTTCCCTACATCCCGGCAAGGATGCCAGGAGCATGAGGGAAGGAAGCTGGAGGGGCGGCGGGATGGTTTTTAAGAGAAGGAGGGGGATGGAAAGCCATAAAAGCGCTCGGAAAGTCAATTCGCCTTCGGCAGCGGGCAGAGCCCGGGCGGCGCCGCTGCGCTGCGACTTGGGGCGCGCTCCGTGTTCCCTTCCCAAAGACACCCCCAAAAAACCCCACACCGACCTCTCCGATCATCCCCTCCCCAGCGGCCAAACCTCTCCCCCCGGCCAAACCTCTCCCGCCGCCGCCCTCGCGGGGAGAAGGGGACGGGGCTGCGCGGAGCGGGGCGCGGGGGGGACACGGCGCTCACCGGGGGACGGGAAGAGCTCGATGTCCACTTTCTCCGTCTTGATGATGGTCAGATCCACCGCCGCCTTCATGGCTGGGGCAGCGC
>VZTH01004711.1:0-53822 GCA_013397815.1 Aleadryas rufinucha | reverse complement strand
ATTATAATTTTTTATTATTGAAAAATATTTATTTTCAGGGATCCTGAAAATAATAGGAATGATGTAGTAATAGAAAGACCACCAGAGGCCAATATGGCTCCCTTAATAAAGTTGTTTGGTACAGATTTTGTGAAATATTTAACATTTTGCAAGAATCGCATTAAAATAGGTGTGTTAAAATGAGGTGAAAGTTAACAGAGTTTAAAGCCTTAGCTTTTGGTCTGTAGTTACTGCAGTTTCATCAACATTTTCGAGTTGTGGCTTTGCCAATCAAACACATATCTCTTTCTGCGCTGTTTTTTTTTTTTTTTTGGGTCAACTGTGCTTATATCCAGCTAGATTTGGGTGGGTTTTTTTGGTTTGAAGGTTTTCTAAGAGCAAAAATTGAGTTCACCTTCCCTTGCATTTGAAATTCTCAGTGAGCTCAGACTCCTTGTGTGTCTTCTGACAAAATGCTGCAAAAAGAGTGATGGAAAGTAAGATGCTGGTTTTCTACGGAAATATTTCCAGTATGGTGCCACAAAGGTGCTTTTTGGCTATTTTTCTGATGTTGTTTCCAGCTCTTAGGGAGCTGACCTTAATTTCCCTCCCTCTGCCCCTCACATATGCATTTGTGTATGCAAATATGCTGATATGGAAATACACATAAGGATGTTTATTTTTACACAAAAAATAACACAAATGGTGCCATTTGTAGCATGTAACACGTGTTCTCTAAAACTGTGATTCCACTTCATTTTTTGGCCACTTTTTAGGTTGTACCTGCCTTTCACCGACATGTTTTTCTCATCACTCTTGGAGTTGAGGTTGTTTTTGATGATGGTCCATCCCCTTCCACCCCAACACTGAAAACTTCTTGGTCTTTTAGTGATTTTATTCTCGAGCCACAGTAGTCACCAGGAGAAAAAAACGTTATTTTGCTTTACTGATTTGGAGCTCTTTTTTGTGTAGCATCTGCCAACACTTAATTTAAAAATATTTCAGACTTCATATATTGAATTTCTGGGAGTTTTCCAGCTGTTGTTAAAGTTTTTTCAGAGGCATTGGTTCAAATTTGTGAAATATATATTATTTCATCGGTGACTGCTGCGGTAAGATTAATCAGAGTTGTAGCCTTGAGTGAGCATTACGTACCTTTCTGACGTATCTTTTGATAGCAGGTGTGTAACAGCAAGACAAACTTCTGTGTTGTGGCTCCCTTCCTGCTTTTCCCTGAGTCTTGTTTCACCAGGCTTTTGATTCACACCCACACACACACAAAAATTGAATTTATTTTCTCATCTCCTGCATCAAATACATTTCAGAGGAACGGAAGCCATTAAATATGTTTTGTGCCCGTGTTAGGCAGACAAATGTTTTCGATTTCCTTTCCTGTTATGTGATATAGTCCTGAAAAGGGAAAGACTCAGCTTATTAGAGTCACTTCATTATTTTCTTAAACTGGAAGAGAATCTAACAGTGCTACTTGATATTGAATCCACTTTTCTGCAGTTGCTCTGACTCTGTCCTCATCTCTTAGGAATTTTACCTTTTTCTTGCCCCAGCTGTCCAGTGAGGAATAAGGCTGCGCTGCATCACTACATGACAGGGACCCTTCCATGCTAGAGCTCAGGATTTCACCAGTTCCTTTGCAAGATCTGTGACTTGAGCATGAAAAATATTTTTAAATCTTCATTCCTGTTCGATTGTAGGATGTCTGCAGCAAAAATAATTTTCATGTGTGAAAGGCCTGAGATAAGAATTTGGATTAATATGCATTATTATTTAGCTCAAATGCATTTAGGAACTCATTTTATGCAGGTTTTCCTGGGCTACCTACTGAGAGCTGCTAACATAAGTTTTCATTTGTTATAAGAAATTATTGCTTTTGTAGAAGAGTAACTATAACTAATCAAACCAACTGCCAGTGGATGCATGATTTTTAAAGATTTCTTAGTGACACGTATTTGTTTAGTGGATACATGGTGGTTTCATACAATACTAAGGATTTAAAGACTCTATAAAAATTTTTCTTAACTATGAGAATGTTACCATTTCTTTCTATTATTGTCATTGTTCCCATTTCATTGATGACATGACCAAGAGCATAGAGAAAGTGGCAGAATTTGGGGTTACAGATTCTCAATATCCATTTCAAGGCACTTTTCAATGTATTCCCAGGCAAAATAAATAAACAATTGAAAACCAAAGCAGAAGAACAGATGTAAGAATATTGAAACAGGGAAATATGGCTAAAATCTCATGTGAAGTGGGATAAAATTCAAAAGGAATTCAGGTGTTTTGTAGTCATCTCCTGATCCAGGATTTACAGTTTGGGTGGAATGGACGTAACCAGAAGCAAATTTTTCTTTTAATGCAAGTTTATGACCTTCTGTGCAAATGGCTGTATGTAGTTAAGTTATTTAGGGTTATTTTGAATGTAGATAGGAAAAAATAATGTTGCTAGATCATTCCCATGGTACAGTGGTCACACAGGGCCACTGGCAGGTAAGTTTTTAGGAGTTCATCTGAAGAGAAGGTTCAGGGAGTGAAGTGTTGCTGTGTGCCAAGGCCCCAATAATTCAGGGTTATTTTTTAAATGCCTTACAGCCCAATTTGTAATTGTTTCCAGCTGGTTGTGGAAAATATGTACATATAAGGAATTAACTTTTTGGGACCCAATTAATAAGTTGGCTTCTTCCTCTTCCTCTGTGGATGCTGCACTGATACATTGATTTAACTTACTCAAAGTGAGACCACAGCTGATACCCATGACATTTTCCTAGGTCCTTTTAATACTTATGTTTCACAGTCTGGGAAGAAGTGTGATTGCAAAATGCAGGTACAGGTATTTCCTGTCACAGGTATATCCTTTGTCTAAGCCACTTCTGAAAATAAAAGGTGCCTTTCTATAAAAATCCAAGGCCAAATTAATTCTGTGTTTGTGCTGAACAAGTCACCCAGAAGGGATTCATGAGGACACAGAGAAATGTGTCACTGATTTCAGTTCAGAACAGATTTTTATAAATGCACATCCTTATACACCCAGGCTGGCATGGTCAGTGCCATGCACCAGGGCTAAATATAGCTCTGAAACCTAGTATTTAATTTATATTTTCAAAAATATTGCTGTTCACCCACGGGATATCCCCTAAGAGAGGAAAGGTGCCTTTTGGTTAGTTTGAGAAACGTGTTGATGGTGGGGCTTTGACTAGATTGGTGGAATTTTGTTGTCACAAGGGGAAGCAAGGGAAGATACTCAGAGTTCCTGGATGGGCAAAGAATTTTTTATCAATCCTTTATGTTTCATAGCAAGAGGACTAATTCCTCTTCATAGCAAGAGGACTAATTATGAAATTAAACTGTAATCTTCAGAAAACATCTTTATGTACATCGCTTATGTAAGGAAAGATAAGCAGGTAATATTATTGAAAACGTGGCCAAGGAGGTGTGCTCTGAGAATGGGCTCTCTTTAAGCGAACTGGAACCTCTCAATCCCCGTGGTACTGCCAAAATATTGTCTCTTTCAGGATCCTTGTCTTCAGGTTTTCCTTTGGTTTATGGAGGTTTATTTATGGGGTCAGAAATGAGTTGCAGCTCCTTGTGTAGCAGTGGCACCACAAATCCTGTCTGCAGGTGGCCTGGAAAAAAGAGACAATAATTTTAATAAACCTTTTGTAACAGTGGGAATATTGTCTTTGTAACATGTGAGCCATCAGTACTCCTAAATTTGTTCTTTTGGATTTGAGTTTTGTGGGGGACTTTTTTGTTTTGTTTTGTTTTTTTTTGTTTGTTTGCTTGTTTTGTTTTTGTTTTTGTTTTTTTTTTTTCCTTAATTTTTAATGAACTAGTCTCAGGTATTTTTAATTGGAAATGAGTGCATTCAGTTTGCCTTATTTCTAACATTCCTAAACATAAGGAGCTTAAAGTTCGGTCAAAGCTAAAATGTTCTTGACCTTATGCTTTTCATGAGTGATTACACTGAAAAAAAAAGAGGAAAAAAAGGCCTGTGGGCAGTTCAATATACAGATTTAAAAGTGTATTAGAAAGATGATGGGGCAATAAAACAAAAAGATAGATGATTCTCTCCTTTCCCATAAAACCAGGGAGAGAGAGAAAAGAAATCCACATCTGAAATGAAATAGAACTCCCTTTGCCTAGCTATTTTGAAGGAATACATACATGATTCTCTACATTATTTACATATAATTATTGACACAAAAGTCTCTGTTTTAAAACTGAATTGTTCTTGGGAAAGAAAATGGTGTAAATGAAAGGAATGAAATTGTATATATTCATGCTAGTTTGAAAACCCAAACAATTGTCTGAGAGGATTGCAAGGTGTGGACTTGGCAGATTTCATCCATTCTGGCTATTTGTGATTATCCTAAGCTCTGTGGAACTCAGAGATGATCAGAAATGCTCAGCAAACTGGAGGTTTTGCTGTATGGCTGCTAGAAAAATCATAAAGTGATAATACGGTTTGAATGGGGTTTAATCATTCTGAAAGCATTTAGAGGAAGAGCCCATGGTGATTTTGGGTGGTTTTGGCTTTTGTCTGATTCCATGTCCAGGTTCTACCTGCAGCTGTTTACATCTGGAGTCATTATTGCCCCTAAATGATCCAGAAGAAAGTGTCTCTTCCATCAGGATGGCAGGAGGGGGAAAGCTCTCCTTTGTTCTGTTTTTATTCAGGCCTCAGACACCTGCAGCCTAAATTTTCATCGTAAATTTGGTTTCTGTGCCAGAAAGAAAGACAAACTGAGTAATGATGCCTGGCTGCAGCTGACAATAGTAAAGTTAAATTGTTGTAAAAGTTATCTATGAAAGTAGGTCCCCAAATTCATTGTAAATTCAAGGATAAATAATTCAGTTTATCCACATTTAAATACCCTCCAAATCTGACATGATAAATCAATTTCTTTGGGAAAATGCATTTATCTACAATAAGTTATGTCTATTTTAGTAGCCCTTGTCCTCTTCTGGATGATGGCAACTGAGCTTTTGGATGCTGTTTATTTTCTAAATTGTCCAGTACAGCCAGAGCTGTTTGCTGACGGGGGAGTGGAGTGTGGTGGGTATCACCCATGCCAGGTTTAAAATGCCAGCTGGAAAGCCACTGGAACAAGGAAAGGTCTGATTTTATTTCCAGGGGATATGTTGCATACTCTGCATACAGATCTGGGAGTGCTTGGCCAACACTGAGCTCGGTGGCCCACTCAGTACTTCTACATTGTATTTTTTTTTAAGTTCAAAATAAGTTTATTTTTGGCCATGGAATGCACTTTGGAGAAACTTTGCTTTCTAATTTTCCTCCCACAGTCCAATCTGCCTTTGCTCAGCAACTCTGTGGTTTCCCTCTCGAGTGAACTGCTCAGTTGTGTAGAGGGGGAAAGAGATATTTTGAAAGCTTTTACCTCATTCTCTCTCCAGGATTTAATTTGAAATCCTGATACTCTTCCTGACTACATTTTCCTGCTGCAGAATTTGGAATTTTGGATTTCAATATATCAAGAAAAATCATCAGTGTGTTTGTTTATCTCCAGACATATGGATCCTATTTGCAACCTCAAAAGACAGTTAAGTAAAGTATTGAATTAATAAAAATAAATTACCAGGTGAGCACCAAGAAATGTTTTCTGATGAATATTTTTTGTGAAGGTGAAGGCAGGTGCAGAAAAAGGTCACAGCATGTTCAGGGAAAATAATTTCCAGGTTCAAATGAGGAATCAGCAGATCTCCAAGAAAATGTTTAACTCAGATCCACCTCAATCATTAACAAAGACTGTAACCGAGTAATTTTCACTACAATTGCTATTTCAACAATGTCCTTGAGTCCAGAACCATTCTGTTTAGAAGTTGTACTTGGTAAAAGTGTTTGTCCAAAAATCTAATAATTCGGTAAAATTAAAAAAAAAAAAAAGAATAAATTATTTGTCTGCTTTCAATAAATATTTACATGCTCAGTATTTCATTCCCACATAATAAACTCAGAGGAATTCCGAGACACCCAGAGACTGGTGAGAGTCCATGAAACACGAGTGTAACACAACTCATACAACAGGAATAAAGCCACATGCTCATGCTGTGTGAGCTGAATGCTGTGGTATGTCTGGAAATTAAGAGTGCTCTGGGGATATTTAGAGAAAAACACATTTTGCTTTGTGGAATGCAAGAATTATTAATTCGTAATCTCCTTCTAATTGAATTTCCAAGCCGCACAGATTAGCAATATATTTATGGTATCTTGATTCGCCATAGTGCAGTTGATTTTTCCAGCCTGTACTTAGCAGTTTTCAAAGAATCCTTCGTACTGGTGAAGTTTCACAGGGGAAAAAAGAAAATAAGATTTAGACCGTGAAAATTCTTAACGAGGTTGCGAGCCTTTCCCCAACTTTTTTTATAAAATGATTTTGACATGGCTGCTACATACTGAGAGATGTACTGTGGTTTGTGGCTTGGATTTCCATGCACTTTTATGCTTCGTTATTTTCTTTCCTGGTGGCTTTCCATGATACCAGAAAATTAAATATCCATGGGCCTGTAGTTTTTTTGGGTAGGATGCAGTGGTGAGGGGGGTCTGTTGCAGCTTGAGGTAAATGCATGACATTGTTTCTGATTAGGGTTCCACATCATGTGTACATAAAGATTTTAGATGGAATTTTGCTATTTTCTCCTCATGGATTTCCCCTGTTAAGAGGCTGCTGCAAAGCTGTGGCTGAAAACAAACAAGTTTTCGTGCCCTGGGCATGGGGCTGAATGTCAGCTGCTATAGTGCATCTCTTTCTGTAATGTGAATATATTTACCTTTATCAGTCATATTTATAATCTCATAACAAATATATACATATTTTTTTTCCTGGCAAGTTGCATTTCCCATAAAACTAATGATTGACATTGACTTTAACTACACTGCTGCTTTCTAAGTGAATACCTCTCATATCAGCCTTTCACACATTTTATTGAGATCAAAATCATGCTAACTGGGCTGTGATTTCCTGTGGCACGTTGTGTGTGCTTATTAAATTCTAGCACAATATTCTTTTTTCTCCCAGACCTTTGAAATCTCATTGTCATTCAGAGCTTCGTTAAAGGTCATTTTCTCTACATATACGGAGTTCAGTTATCCCCTCAATGTTACTGATGTTTTTGTTTTAATAAGTAACAGTTGTTACTTGTACCTTAACACCCTCCATGGCTGGTTGTAGAGTATCTATCTGCAGTATCTACTTCTGCAAGGAGATGATGTGAGACCTCTTTCCTCCTGTGCTGTGATGGACAAGACACCATCCTTATTTGGGATTGGATAGAGTCATAAGTAAGATTCTACTTTTATTATGTCTTGGTTAACCCCCATGGCTTAACCCTCCACCTCTATCACCTGGCTATCTCCGCATTTGTTGCGACCAAGTGTCCCTGTTTGGTACAGGTATTTATTTCACTTCCATCTCCTTTATTAACCAGGTTTCCACTGGGAGAAGCCTTCCCTCATGGGGAGTTCCCAGTTATCATTTGTGTTTTCCTTGGTCACTGGTGAAGCCCAATGGAGGTGAGTGGGGATAGATGGTGCAAAGAGCTGAGCAGGGGCCAAGGAACACAGGGAGATCACTCCAGAGTCCTACAGGAGCCTGTTCCTTGCTAGAGCCTACTCTGAAGGATGGAGGCTTTGGTGCATCTCTCCATCTGGGGTGATTTTTCACATTAAAGTTGGAGGCAGAGATAAACCTCAGTGATTTGTGGTGATTTCCACCAAACCAGCACCGCGGGACTTTCAAGTCAGTCTTCATTTCGGCAATTAAAGACAGTGCACTGCACATTTTTACCATTAGAGTGAGTGTTATCACAAAGAAGATTTGTTGACCAGAAGGAAATATCTTATTCTTTGTTGAGTTGCTTTTAAATATACATTTCTTATTGCTATTAAAGCATGGATCTCTAATTCACCTTTACATTGGCTTAAAACTGACTTTCTGACGTCTTCCCTGACATGACAAGTTTCTCTTTTTTTTTTTTTTCTCCTAAATTAATTTATTCTAGTAGAACAGATTACCCTATTTCTTTCCTCTATTTTTGGTATCCAACCCTCTATGACAATTTTTCCAGCCTAGTCATGGCTGGGCGAACTAAAGCATTTGGAGCTGTGTGTAGAACAATTTGAATTCAAATAAAAATATGGTGACAATGGATGGAAGTCCTGCAGAAGTTACTGGAGATGCAAATAACTTGAGAAGCTTATAAAGTATTATGTATCTTCTCTGCTTTTCTATTTCTGTCATGTAAGGCTTGGCAGTTTGGAAACTTAAATGCAGAAAAATAAGGGATAAAAAAGTTTTCTGGTTGGGTTGGTTTTTTTCCCACAGAAAAATTATATTGGATTGGGTAGAGGTTACATCTAAATGTTTGCTGCTTTATCAATAAAAATTTTTATTCCTTCCTCCCATTTGAGAACCAACTGGGATAAAAAAAAGATGAACCTTTATGTTAATATCAGCATTAAGTCGATTTTGACGTAGGAAGAAGTAATGTCATGGGTCTTAAGGGAGTGGTACTAATTGGCAGCTTTGTTAAGAATCTCTACTTGCTTACACAGATTTTAGCAGCCTCTACAAGACCCTTTGTAATTAGAAACCACAGCAAAGCCATAGCTTCAGATTTTTCTCTTTCCTATCAGTACAAAGAGCTTTTCCTTTCTCTGTCACAGTTAGTGCGATCGCTATATTTTCACACATTCCTTGCAAATTAAAGGGGGGAAAATAGTAATATTCACAAAAAAGAGACTGCCCCCAGGCCAGAGGGGATTTTATGCTGCATCTTTTGGGTTGGACCCTCTGTCAGGAGCATGGTTCTTACTTCCAAGAGGCTGCACAATCTTGTGAATTACGGCGGCCCCTAAATGAGCTCCCATAGGGGCAGGTGCTTATCCCTCCTCGAACCATCATCCATCCAGGGAGATGTGATGGCACCCAGAAGATGGTTCTGGAAGGAAGCCACAGCCCTCCTTTGCTGCTCTCTGTACTGATGTGGGGTCAGCTCTGCTTCCTGAGGATGCCCTCCTCCTCCTCCTCCTCCTCCTGTCCAAACTCAGCCCTGCCACGCAGGAGCAGACCTGGGACCACACGGATGGGAATGGCCCAACCCTGCTCTGTGCATGGCAGGGAAAATTAGCAAAGTGTAAACTTTCAGAGCAATTATCTGGATTATGGCAGTGCTCTTGTGAAGAAAATGTAGAGTAACCAAAAAAAAATAGAAAAGAAAAGGATGAGATTAAAAAAGGCTCCAGGAACTGCAAGGAAAAATCTCCAGAGTTTGGCAGCATAAAGGGAGCCTTTAACAGAGAAAAGAAAAAGCCTTCCAAATAAGAAACAAAGAAGATTTTTAAAAAACCTCGCAGCTCTTCTGACTTCACTTTTGAAAATCAGTTACCAGAGGTGACTGTATTTCTAATATGGTTTTATTTAAAAGCTTTTAAACAATGTTGGGGAAAAAAACCTGCTACTCGGCTTGACCTTAGCTCCGTGTGTTAGCAGTACACATGGTAGGAGGCCTTTTTGGTAATGAGAAGCAGCTGTTACTGCCCTCAGCACATAATCTACAAAGCTATTCAGTGGAAGTGAATAACTATTTATTATCCCTTTTCTTGCAAAACTTTTAGGACTAAACAGTAGGTTCATAAGCATGCCAGAAATAGCACCTCATTTTCCATTGAATAAGGTCAAAACAAGTCATTGGAAACTGATGATCACCTACTTTAGCAAATAAGAAATGCATGAAATATCCAGTGCGAATCAACCACCCGAGAACATCTTGCCATCCAGCATTGCAGAGCGGGTAGCTCCTGGTACCTAACTTTGGAATTTTTCCTGGATGACATCACCACTGGATTTACAGTTTTGTCAACCAACGTTACGTCATATATCTCCTTGTCTCAAAGGAGGTTTTCAAAAGAAAGTGAAAAGAACCCCAGGAAGACCAAAGAAAACAGTTTCAGGACATGGTTTCTGTTCCCTTTTTCTTCATGGGGGCATTGAGAATTAAAAATTACTAGGATTGTAACTTTTTTTGGTCCAAAAAAAAAAAGCTGTTTTATCCACAAAAGAAGGTGTTTCACCCACAAAATCATATGCTTTTCATGGGTCTGTGTGAAAACCCAAAGGAATGTTAAAATTTCCCCTCAGTAGGGTGTAGCTGTTGTCTCAGGGAAGTCTGAACCCAAAGTCTCCTTTGCTCTGACAGCCTAAGGAAGAAGAGGCTTCCTGAACCCATGTGTATGAAAATGATTGAATCTGATCTAATAAATGATACCACTGCAGGAGGATTAGACTAGCCTGAATTACAGACATTAAATCAGACAGATCCCTGTGACCATCAACTACAGTGGCCTCCGGAATATCTTAGCAGGGCAAAGTAAAAATAAGGAATTTGTGTAAGAGTGTAACGTGGCTCTTACGGATCAGTTCCTGAGTACTAAATTCTCAGAAATACACAAATTCAGTCTGGTTTAGTGGATATGTTTGTAAAAATGGAACAGGAAAGTGTTCTTAATAATCACTTTATCCCTGCTCTGTTCTCACCAAGATTTCTGGTATCCCTTAGAGTGTATCAGGGTAGAATCTGCCATCCAGTCCTGACTGTTTTAGGACGGGAGATATGGACACTGTGACTTTGTGAGCAGGTGAGTGGAGGACAGAAATAGCTGGAGAACCAACTCAGAGGTTTGGAAATCTCCTGGAAATTGGGCCACCAGCTGAAAAGGCATAAACCTCTAGAGATGTTGGATAAAGCACAGAGATTTTACTTTGCGGAAAAGAAAGAATTTCTTCTCCTGCATGAAAGAAATAAAACCCCCAAACCAACAGGCCAAAAGAAAATAGACTCCCTAATAGCTGTTCTGATTTCTCTAAAATAAAAGTGATCAGATTTTTGAATGCATTGCTACGAGTTAATTTCTCTACCTAAAACCCAACAAACTTGGTTTTGTTTGGCAGGTTCTTGGGTATCCATTTGGGTTAATAGCAGTGACGTTTTATTTAAGAAAGAGTATTTTAACTCACGTTTCTCATGTAATAGGGGAGCTAAGAAAGGTAACTCTCTTTGAGGAAATCCTAATACGTCTTTCTCTTGGGTTTGCAGATTATATTTGACTTGAATGACTAACTCAGTCCTGAATTTGAACTGAATAACTAAAAATGTATTGAAGTAGTTGAGGTGTTTTTATGCTGTAAGTTTTAATTAACATAAAGACTATGGCACAAAGAATTTTTGTTTCCACAATAGTTGCCACAGAAACATGACCCACCTCTAACCTTATATACTGCAGAATAAATATGAAAATGGTTAATGACAGAGCAGTATTTTCCATTTACTACTTCTGAGAAAATTGAAAGCATATGTTTAAACTGTGTGTCTTTTTTTTCCCCCCCTTTTCATTTATCTGATAAAATACAAACGAGAGCAGGTTCAGGCCTTATTAGCTCCTTCAGTAACTGAAGGATTCCTATTTATACCTGGCTGCTTTGGCTTTCATATTTCCCTGGTTGCCTAATTAGGTAGCAAAATGAAATCCCTGAGCTGGTGTGTAAAGAGGTGACACGGCACAGCTGAAGCTCAATTGGTTTCAGCAGAGATGCTCTGGCTGTGCCTCTGTGTGAACTGGAGGAGACCTCCTGCTTCTCAGGGGCCCCAGGGTCTCAGGAAGATTTTGGGGGCTGTTGGTCACTCATGCTGAAGGGTTGGGTACAGTCTGTGAGGTCCTTGGGGGAAAACCCCCCCAGTTTTGCAGAAAGCTCAGGATAACACCAGCGCAGAGTGCGGCAGCTTCAGCACCTCGTGTCTGCTGCTAATGAGAGATCATGCCCTTCCCCTCTACTCAGTCTTAATTAATATCGAGTCATTAATATGAGCGAATCACACCTGGGCTGTGAGGAGCGTTGGGTGGGTATTAGAGTTGCGTGGAAAAGGACCGGTTTTAATTAGTCCTCATCATCCTGAGGGAAGCTCAGGAAGGAGCAAAGCCCCACGGATAGGTGTTAGACACAGGCTGATATTTTAAGGGCTATTCTCCAGCTGTGTGTGCCATCGAAGGGTCTCACTGGGGTACTGCACCACATTCACCACACACACGTCTGAGCACAGCCTCACTGAGGGATGTCTGAAATGCCAAACCCACATTTTGCATCCACTGCTTGTTTCCAGCTCCTGGGCTGCAGTGCTGGAGCCTCTGGTGATTGCGCACCATTTCCGTGGTTCCTAAATTTATTTGGCTTTCCCAGGCTGGTTTAGGGAATACAGAGCTGAAAGTACCATCCTCCCACTTGATCTGTGCATGTCTGGGATGGCAGATCTGCTGTACAAGATAAAGTAGCAGAATGAGTTTAAAGCTTTGGAGGTTATCTGTTTTTTAAAAAAATGCTCTTCAGATAATAAAATTTATTTAGTTGTCACAGGAGGGAGTGGCACTTTAGAAATGAGGAGTGATGAGTTTTGGGCATAATTTTTCAACCAAGATCTTTGACTGAGAGAACACTGGTGCCTGTCTGTACTTATTTGTGTGGGAGTGTGGGGCAGAGTAGTGAATTAAATGTTCCACCCACCAGAAACAAGTGAAGGGCCTGATTTTGCAAACCCTGAGTGGTACTGCTGGCATTTTCTGTGGAGGTGTAATATGGATCCGTTCTCTAGAGGCTTTCTGGGTGTTTTTGCACTGCTGAGCAGAGCACACTGACCCAGCATCTGCATGGGGGGACACATGTGGTGGGCACACTGTGCTCAAAGGCTGGTCTGTGTGGCTCTTCAAAAACCTATACTGCTCTGTCTAGTATTTTTTTTTTTTTAAGCTTCCAAGACCTAGATTTTACTTTTGAAATTTGACTGGCAGCCCAGGTCAGTGAGTCGAGTCACAAATCCCTCATGCTGATGTCTCCTTTTCAGGTATCAAACACAAGCGTGTTTGAGGAAGAGAGCCCTTCAGGCTAGAAAAATAAACACTCAGATGAGACCCTGTTCCCACTGCTACCACAACCTTAACTCACAGACAAATGAAAACCTGATGAAGGATATATGACAGGACCTATTCCACTCCCCCTCCATGACCTCAATCTATCACAAGTGCAACTGGCCTGTATCATGGCAAGCAACCCAGACAACTGCCAGGGCTGCCCATAAATCACCTCGATCCTGCAGTTATGAGCTCCCCACAAATGCTGCTGTAACTCCTGGTCTTCAAGCAGCCACATGCCTTGGGGTTGCAAAAGTCTTGCTGGGGGTTTGCTGGTGCTGTGCTCATCGGATCAAAAGGAAATGTGCCCTCCTCATGGAGGGAGGGACAGAAGGAATAGTTGAGCAGGTTTATTGTTGCTTCATTCTTGGGGCAAAATTCACCCTTTGTTCTGCTGCCGAGGCACCCACCGCCATGGGAAGCACATGACAGATGCCTTTCGTTCCTGGGAGAACAGAAGGTTTTCTAAAATGAGTGGGGCTCGTGGTGCCTCTGAAGGAGTTGCCATGTGAACAGTGGCTGGTAGGTAGAGCTGTGCTGGAGGCAGCTCCTGCTCCGCTCTGCACGAGCTGCAGTGCGTATGGTGGAGTCTGGCTGGGCACTTTCAGTGATCTTACCCTGTTTTTGCCTCTTTCATCCCGCCTGCCATGAAACACAGGCAGTTGCCAGGAATGGAGAAACTTTCTTTTCCACATTTCAGCCACTGATTCTCCACGCTGATGTAACAGTCCCAAAAATAACATGGTGGTAATTCTCTGTCACGTCCATTTCTGCAGTGTAAATGTGATTCCAGTTGGTCCAACACAGTGAAGTTTCAGCAGGCCTGAGCCCAGAGAATATTCTGTGCAGGAATAACAGCACTATTCCCCACAGATGGCACCATGGCCAGTCCTTGCACTACAGCACAGAGCCCTGAGCCCTTTGTACAGCACAGAGCTGGGAGCAAGGTGCTCCTGCCTTTGTCCATTCCTGGCAGGAGTTTGTTGTTGCATTGCATAATTTTTTTTTTTTTTTTTTAAAGTGAACAATGTAGCAATTGCTTCCGTGCTGAAAAGAGAGATGCTTGTGACTGCTGGATGTTTCAGTTCAACTTTTTTTTTCTTTTCCATTTTAGTGGCATTATGATCAAGGAACACAGCAGCTCTCTCGATATCCTCGTCCCACATGCTGGCTGTCATTTCTGTCATTTCTGCTTCCTCCATGATGACAGATACATTGCTTCTGAGCAAGCAGAGGCTTCTTATCAATCAGCCAGCTGTAGTTCTGCTTACACTGAATAAGCTATGCATTTACTGCCACACACCAGAATAAAAAGGGAAAGTAAAACCTGGTTTGTTTGTTTTTTTAAAGGCTTTCCAGATGTGATAAGAAAAGTATCACTCTTCTGTTAGAAGCAGGAACTGAACATCCAATTTTAAAATATGCTTTGAAATACGGTAGTAACAGTGCTGTTGTGGCTAGGAAGATCTAGGCATAGAAATAAAAATTTTTTAGGGAGGAGCTATAGTATTTGTTAAATCAGCTGGTAGAGTACTAAAAGAAACAAACTTTAATGAAAAAAAAAGCACCTTTTCAAGGTCTGAAATGCAAATATGAAATACCAAATTAGGGAGTAACCAAATGCTCTGCTCTTGCCTTGATTGTAATAACCAATTACCAATTTGTGAGGAAAGAGGGCAGCAACATCTGAGAACTGAGCTAGTGGAAATACTGGTCAACTATTCCTTCTGTGGCCCTGGGGTGAAGTCATTATCCACAGAACTTAGCAAGGACCAATATGTTTAACATACCTAGGAAAAAAATATTAAATAAGAAAGAGTCACCGAGCATGGTCTATGTAAAACAGAAGAAAAAGCTCTTTTTGCATCCTGTCCTGAAACAAAGTTATAGCGCAGAGTCTGAAATACCATTATGGAATTATCAAACTGTGCTGCTACAAGACTCAGGCATCGTTTTGTTAATTTTATTCTGCCTTTCCTCTCACTGTGACATTAGGTTAATCATAACAACCCTTCAATTATCTTCTCCTAAAAATCCTGGAGGACCCAGGCATGGTTGAAGGCTCTTAACTACAGTCCCTGATTGTCCTCAAGGTCTTCTCAAGTGCTTTGACATTAAAAATGCCTGTATAATGTGCAGGTCAGAGCATATATTTATAGATTTGGCCTGAAACTCATATTTTTTTGGCAAAAAATATCTTGCTGCTACTTTTATAGATAATTTCACCTTGTCAGGATCATTCCTGTGCTTCGAATCTCCCACAGGTTTTGGGAGGAGTCAGACAAGGGGTGAAGGGACTGATGGATACACATCACCTCCTCCATGCAAATGCCCCAGCCGCTGGTGGAGCTGTGCCAGTGGGAAAACACTGCCCCTAAATCCCGTGGCAGAAAAGGCCTTTGTGAGGGTCAAAGAAGGGATTTCCCCCACCCCCTCCCTTGTCCCGCTACAGCTGGATAAACAGGGTTAATTTTAATGTCTCTTGTTACTCAGATCCCATTCCATATGTCCTAATTAACCCTGTCTCATTCTGGCTAAAGGTTTCTGTTAACACCTTCTTTTCAGTGTTTCTGGCATGCTGAATAAACAGTCTCGTGCACAAAGCCCCATTAACATGCAAATGTCCAAGTTACACTTTGTGCTGGGCTTCATTAGTATGGGGAGATGCATTTCCCAGTGGGAGGTCCGTGGGACAGGAATTATTGCAATCATGCAGTTTGGGTGACAGCTCAACATCACGTGGGTGAATACTGCAACATTCTCTTGGAGTCTTTCCTTTAGTTAAAAATGAATTTTCTTCGAGAATGCCGTTGCACCCATTTGCTCAATTTTTCTTCTGAATAAATACATTGCCAAGTAATCTCGACAAATTTGGAATCAGTTTGTGGGAAGGTTTGGGTAAGGTAACAATTGAGCGCACAAGAAGAGTTTTCCAGGACCAAACTGAAGAAATGTACTTTCAGAATAATTTTTAGTGAGAAAGTGTAGGTATGTGCATGTCCAGTAAAATAAATTTGGCTTGGATTTTGCTGCTGATTTTCCAAAGAATCAAACAGAATGCTTCAGTTCAATATCAAAACACCCAAAAACCAAAACCCAAACCACAACAGAACCAACCCCCACACCTAATTATAATTTATCACATAATTTTAGATTTTAAGATCTGGGTGGCTTAGCATTCATACACACAAAATGAGGATAAATTGATTAATCTAAGAATTTTATTACTTGAACTCCTTTCTTCCTACTATACTCATTATAAATTATTGACTCTCTGTGGTGAATGTAGAACATCAGTACTGGTTATCTTTAATTTTACGGTAGAAAGAAAGACGTTTTCATTATCTTATTCATTCTAATGTATAATAAAGATATAATATTTGGCCTGGAATGTTATAATGAGGATTCATAAGTAACTGTCTCACCTTAGGTGCTTACATTATACATGCAGCGATATACAATTAGCTGTGTGACCAGTTAAAAATGTTGTAAGGTGGGCTCTGATTCTGAGGAGAATGACAGTCTCACTAAGAGTGGCTTTGCTGCTTTTTATATCAGTTGAGGTAATTACATTACTTGCTGGAAATCGTATGCATTTTGGACATGTGGCGTGTTTTGGGCCACAGTACTGCCCAGTGACAATGAATTTCACAGCTTTATTATTCTATTGTATGAAATAAAGTATTATAACCTTTAATTAATTGCTGCCAGGTCATTGAACGGTCTGTGGTTTTACAATTATTGTGAGAAAACACAAGGCAACCACTCTTTCAGTCAATGAACTCTTGAAATGTGTCTATCAGTTACCTCCTCTGAGCACCCCCTCTGAAATAAGTGTACCACATATTTCCAGTTTCTCTTCTCATGGAACCCTTTCCGTGTTTTTATGCCATTCTTTGGAGGCCTTTCTGTTGTGAAGCCTTTTGCAGTAGCCAGTGTTGCAGACGAGTTCTCTACTGATTTACTGACTCCATAATCCCTTTTGTATGATTTTGTGCACATGTGCTTTATATGTCCTACATCTGTCCCTGCACATTTTAAAAGATATTTGCACAGATCTCTCCATGGTGCCATCAGATTTTTTTAATGGATTGTTTTCTTGCTGTATAAGACATTATTTCTTGCAGTACCCACAGTTTTTTGTCTCTTTCACCTGCCAGATTGGTGTATAACTGCAGCTTTTCCAAATCCTCTGAGTGTTCTCTCATCTCAGCAAATTGGAATAATTTTGCCTCTATTTATAATTTTTTTTTTTTTTCTCTTCTGATGGCTCTTTCTACCACCCTTGAATTCCTTCTTCAGAGATGTTCTTAGAAAGCTCTCTACTGCCAAGTACAGTGCCTTTGCAGAATGACATCTATTTCTGTTATAACTATTCCTTCTCCTTATCTGGCATTTCCTGTGAAAAGCAATCTATTGAAATATTAAATATATATATTACAAGAAAAAATAAGGGTGATAATTTTTTCTCAAGATATTTATTTCTTTGATTTATGCCACTGATATTGGGTGTCCATCAGAAAGCTGTGGTTTGTGCAACGCCATAAACATTTTCCAGGGGACAAAAGGCCAGGTTGCTCTCCAGGTGAAATATTAACTCTCTGCATAGTGTCAAGAGAAGTATAACTTTACCTGACTTATGCAGACTGACAGCTGTACTTGTTTTGGGTAGACTTAATTCACATTTGGGTAATGACTGAGCTGGCTGGAGAAAGTAGCAAGGAATGACTGCAGGAGTTGCCCAGCGGAATTTTTTTAAGTAGAAAAGAAAGCAAAAAGTGTAGAATGTTCCAGACTACATTGTGTTGAAGTGTGTGTATTGGGAAACAAAGGTTTTGTGCTTCCTGTGGAATTTTATTTGAAGGGAGATCTTGAGGGATCCGTAATGTCTTCAGCTTACTACCGTGCACTGTAAATGGTTTGGTTCAACTGAGAAGCAGTGCCAGAACAACTGCAGCTTCCAAGGCTCTGCTTCCACCCTCTCCACAGAGCTCAAACTGCCCCAGGATCCAGCTGCATTTATTTCACCTTGTGGCGTACGACGGAAGTCCCCTAACTCCAGCTGTGTCTTGCTGGGTTTCGACTGGAGGAGCATCTCAAATAGCACTTATGGAATTTTGCCTCCGAGTTCGAACGGGACGGGGAGCCTGGACAGGCACTCCTTGAGCCTTTATTATTTTATCAGTCTCATATGCAGAGTTGAGACATTGGAGATGTTACAAGCTCACGCTGCACCAGCAAAACCAAAGACTTCCTGGTTACAGAGCATTCTTAAAGGTTTTTCCACCAATAGCAGATATTCTGAAAGTTACAGGCAGCTGCTTTAACCAATCTTCTATATTGCATGTACATATACACAATACTTGCTTGTTTTATACCTTATAACAATGCCCAGTATCCCGTTATTAAGCTTAACCTTATCTATCTTGCTAAGCATATTTTTTGCAACTCTAAAAGCTATCTCAGCTAGGCCTAGAGACTCTAACCATTGTTTTAATGTCCTTGCTCTGTTGTATAATTGTATGTCCTTTAATATTTTTGCAGCCAAAGCCTTTCCCTAAAATCCTCTGCTTTATTCTTTTAAATAAAGACCTTTCAATTTAATTTTAGGTAATTTCAGAATGGACAAATCCAAATTAAAGCCTAAATCACAGCATAGATAATTTAGATTATCTAAATAATCTGTTTCCAGGTAACTAATTAAAAAGATAACACTGTCCCCCACAACCCTTCCCTCTATGATAATAATAGTAGCATAGACGACCAAAAAACTTAGTTCCAATGTGGACAAAAAAGACAACAGTTTTGTAAAATCTCTCTTCTTTATCTTAAGGGGAATTTTTCTTTCCTAATTTTCCAGGTTAGTGTGCTGGTAGCAATATACTTTGCAGCAGTATTTCTCCAATGTACACAACTTTATAATGTCTCTTACTAGCTAAGAGATTAAAATTCAGTTTTCTTTTTTCCTTAAAAGGTCGAGAGCTGACTTGAGATTAAATACTTCTCCCTTTTTCTTTCCTTGAAAAAATGAAATTTCCCTTCTAACTTTTAATGAAATCAAAAGCAAAATCACAATTGTTTTTGCATCTCAGAAGAACAAAGATTTCATCAATACTTTTTAATTTTTTGTCTTCTTAAAAATGATTTAAAAAAAAATTTAATTTAATTTAATTTTTTAAATTTCATTTTTAATTACATTAATAATTTAATTTAAATTTAATTGCTAGGAATATCTTCATTATCAAATTTGCAATATAGGAATCCAAAGTTTTCTCAGTCCACCTCGTTCCAGTGCTTTACAACACAAAATTATTTGTTTCTGTAGAAAATTCTTATGGGGAATTGACTTATCAGAGAAAGCTCTAAAAATAAAAAAGAAAAACTGTCCACACTGGTTTTATTCAGAGGGGACTCCTTCATGGTCATGCCATTTTCTTTAAAAAAAATCCCCTCCCAATTGCGATTTTTTGATGAGGTGGTAGTCTGATATTGGGGTACAGGTAGTATAGACACAGATCATTATGGAGTCACAGTCACATATATCCTCAAAAATAAAATAAATAAAATGCTCAGAAGTAAAAACATCTGTGCTCTTCTGCCCGTGTTGCTCAGCATCTTTTTGCTCCCATCAAGACGTTCACATTTAGGGAGCAAAGTTTTGGTGTTTGCGTTTAATTTTGAATTCCTTGCTGAGGGAATGGCTGGCGTTTTCTCGTGAGCTCCCAGCACACGCAGAAACAACTGCAAAAGAAATGCCTGCCAAAATCCTGGTTTTGGGTGGGGGAGAACCCCCTCATACCTCTCCAAGTCACAGCAACAGCTCATTTCTAGCACTTAACATCACAGTAAGTGCACGTTACATGTGTACTCTGCATGAACTGCATTTTGAAGTAAATGAAGTTACAAGTCCTGTTCTTTAAATTCATCTGACTCCCAGCAGAGCATATGTAATGTCTCATAACAGACTGCAGACAGGATAATATTTCTGCCCTTTGAATTACCAACAAATCTAATTCATGGGTTTTGGTCCATTTTTAAAGGAGTGCCTGGCCAAGTGGTTTTGTTTTCTTGTTAAGTATTACACACAGAGTTCCTTGAAAAGTGACCAAGGTCATGTTAATAAAAGCTTACCTTTTAGCAGATTTATTTCAAAGGTATGATATGGGGATAAAGGAGATTTTCAAACAGTTTGAAAAGAAAAAAAAACCAACCCTATAACAAACCTGTTAGGATATGGACTATTATGAGACATTTGTAATTAATGCAGTTTAAGAAAGTTTGATTTCTGCACTGTAGCAGCACCCAAATCTGCTCTCCCGTGGCAATTTGGGGGTGTTGCATTACGACTTCAGAAGAGCCCCCAGGTGTGCAATCAGTCAACACCAGAATCTGCACCATGGATCGAATTTTGGGCTGAATTTGGGTTTTCCTGTCACCTCCACTTGCTCACAGTAGCGGGTTTGGAGCAGCACACCCAAACTCCATGCATTTTTATGGTTCAGCATCTGTTGTGCTGAGCTACATCACCCATGTAAGGATTTGAAGGGATCAGCTGGGCAATCTTATAGTTCTGAGTGTGTACTGAAGTCTCGCTATAAATCATGTTTGTGAGGTGGGACTACAACTCAGACTGGATTTTGCTGTGAAGAACTGTAAGAATGGTTGTGTTTCATCTCTACAGATGGGCTGAGAAGCTGAAAATACAATTTTTTGGGGGGAGTATAATGCTGGATACATTTGGCCTGGATATATTTGAATTTTTCAAATGAAATGAAAAAATCAAAATTTGTTTTACCTTAGACAGCAGTCCAATTCCTATTTAATTTAACCCACTCTCACTCCAACAAAGCAAGCAAAGAAAAAGTTATTTAAAAGTGAAACATTCACATGTGCTATTAGGAAAAAAAAGTTCAAAAAATTGAAATGAAAATGTGAATTTTTCTTTCTCTTACTTGTTTAAAAACCTTTGTAAGCAGTTGAGCGGGGTCTGTAGTCTGATCTTGTGTTGTAGATTAGAGTTTTAATGTTGGTTTCTACCCCCAAATCAAAAATAAGGGGTGGGCTTGGGTCCATATTTTGCATAGGATTGGAGGCAGAGAGAGAAGGCAGTCCAGAGGGAATTCTTTGTAGCACAGAAATTATGAAAAAAAGTCACTTGTTTGTGCAAACTAAGACAGCTAGAAATAAGTGATTTTATAACCCTAATTCACCCAGTGATTGGACAGAGAGGGAAAGGCCCTGAATCTTTGAGCTGTGATAATGTTTAGAACCAGAGACTCTAGGTACACTTTTGAATAATTTTGAATCCTACTGAATACTGAACAATTGACTGTAATCTTTGGTATTCACAAGGTTTTCATTTGCAGTGTGACTTCCATGGGTGCATTCTTTGTCTGCAGCCTTGGCACAATGGCTGGAGGTTATTGATAGAACACCACTGCTGCTGCAGGTTTCAGATCTCTGGTAACTCACCTCACTCAGGGCTTTTGCCCTTTAACAGGCATATTGAAAACCTCTGAATGACCATTCTGCCCCACAAACTGCACCAGTAGCACAGCTCAAGCGTCACACAGTGCTTTGAAACGTTATCCCTTCCTGTGGAAGCTGTTACACTAAAGAAATATATTTGTCAACCTTAATGATCCTATGATCCCATGAAATCCGCCTCAAGATCTTATTTTATATAAAATAAGATATAGCCCCTCAGTACAGCTGAGGGGGCGAGGAAACACAGGATGTGGCAAAATTTCATCCTTAATTTGTTTCTTGAATATTTTGAAAAGTAAATTTATTGTTTTGACGGTATTAGAGAGCAACAAAGAGTTACAAGCTCGTGCTTTGTTGTGCTTTGTGGGCTCTTTCTCGGTGTTGAGGCCTATATGCTTTCTCACAGACTTTCATCCAAGGATCTGCCTAGGGACAATTAGACAAGCACTCATTTTGGGCCTACATTATGAGGCAATTAAATCAGAGNAAAAATAAGGGGTGGGCTTGGGTCCATATTTTGCATAGGATTGGAGGCAGAGAGAGAAGGCAGTCCAGAGGGAATTCTTTGTAGCACAGAAATTATGAAAAAAAGTCACTTGTTTGTGCAAACTAAGACAGCTAGAAATAAGTGATTTTATAACCCTAATTCACCCAGTGATTGGACAGAGAGGGAAAGGCCCTGAATCTTTGAGCTGTGATAATGTTTAGAACCAGAGACTCTAGGTACACTTTTGAATAATTTTGAATCCTACTGAATACTGAACAATTGACTGTAATCTTTGGTATTCACAAGGTTTTCATTTGCAGTGTGACTTCCATGGGTGCATTCTTTGTCTGCAGCCTTGGCACAATGGCTGGAGGTTATTGATAGAACACCACTGCTGCTGCAGGTTTCAGATCTCTGGTAACTCACCTCACTCAGGGCTTTTGCCCTTTAACAGGCATATTGAAAACCTCTGAATGACCATTCTGCCCCACAAACTGCACCAGTAGCACAGCTCAAGCGTCACACAGTGCTTTGAAACGTTATCCCTTCCTGTGGAAGCTGTTACACTAAAGAAATATATTTGTCAACCTTAATGATCCTATGATCCCATGAAATCCGCCTCAAGATCTTATTTTATATAAAATAAGATATAGCCCCTCAGTACAGCTGAGGGGGCGAGGAAACACAGGATGTGGCAAAATTTCATCCTTAATTTGTTTCTTGAATATTTTGAAAAGTAAATTTATTGTTTTGACGGTATTAGAGAGCAACAAAGAGTTACAAGCTCGTGCTTTGTTGTGCTTTGTGGGCTCTTTCTCGGTGTTGAGGCCTATATGCTTTCTCACAGACTTTCATCCAAGGATCTGCCTAGGGACAATTAGACAAGCACTCATTTTGGGCCTACATTATGAGGCAATTAAATCAGAGCTGCGCTCCTCAGAGGGGAGATCTGGGGCATTAATTACCAAGATGTCACGAGAAACCGTGGTAAAGTAACTCATCTGGTTCCAGGCCCGGACACACGGCCAAGGCTGCAAACCCACTGCAACGCGATCCTGCAGCGCGGACCCCGCGTGCTCGGGGGGAAGGGAGGCAGGGGCAAGGGAAAGAAACTCCTCTCGGACCTTCTGAGAGACCTGGGAGCTCCTCATAAACAAATAAAGCAGCTGCTGTTAATCCTTCAAAAGAAAAAGAAAATCAGAAGGAAACACTGATGGCACTCATTGGTTTTGATTTTCATGTTGGCTGCAGTGAGGAAAAGCTGGGAGAGCTGGGAATGTCCAGCCTGGGGAAGAGAAGGCTCTGGGGAGTCCTTAGAGCCCCTTCCAGAGCCTAAAGGGGCTCCAGGAGGGCTGGAGAGGGACTGCAGACAAGGGATGGAGGGATAGTGATGCCATGATGCTTTTTTGCTTTTTACATACACACCTCTTTATATACTCTTTTATATAACTTTTATGTATTCTTAAGGGCCTTTTAGCCCACACACTTCTAATTCTTCAGCTTTGAGAACCAGCACAGACCCAATATTCCCTTAAGCCAGGAGACCAAACATCTCAGAAGCCTCAGACACCGAGGGCTTCTCTGGAACACATTTTGTAAACTGAGATAGGCCTGTCCAGGGGGGAAAGTTCCTCAGGGAGGGGGGTTCGCTCAGCCTCTCATTGGGGAATCTTTGATAGATTTGCTAATTGGCAAGGCCTATAATGTTATACCCAAACTATTGTGGGTGTGCATTTGGATGTGCATTCCAGCGTGTTCCACCTGGACAGAGTGCACCAAGGATCCTTAAAATAAATACTGAGGTAAAATCCCCTTTTTCCCCTCTAACTGTGTTTGGCTCTTGATTTTAAGACCAAGGAAAGGCATCAACAGGACACAGGGAATGGCTTCCCACTGCCAGAGGGCAGGGCTGGATGGGATATTGGGAAGGCATTGTTCCCTGGGAGGGTGGGGAGGCCCTGGCACAGGGTGCCCAGAGCAGCTGTGGCTGCCCCTGGATCCCTGGCAGCGTCCAAGGCCAGGCTGGACACTGGGGCTTGGAGCAGCCTGGGACAGTGGAAGGTGTCCCTGCCATGGCAGGGGTGGCACTGGATGGGCTTTAAGATCCCTCCCAGCTCAAACCATTTCATGACTCTGTGATTCTATGGTCTAGTGAGCTGTTTAACCTAAGAAGACTCAAAATCTGCAGTTTAACAAGTTCTTAGCGTGTCAGGCTAAGAACTTGTATGTTACACATACTTGCCTGTATGTTACACACACTTTCTTGTGATTAATGACATTAGAAAAGCAAAATTTAAAAAAGCTTCCTAAAGAAATAGAAGAGTGAGTTTTAAGTAGCAAAACATTGAAACATCCAGCTGCTGCAAAGTGCCCTGTAAGGGACACTTTAACGATTTTAGTCTGAGTTCTCCATGACTGTGAGGCCCAAAGAAGTGAGGAGGTGGCTGTAAAACTGGTGATTATTTCCACGTTTCCAGGACAGTCCCATGTGTTTTTTTCTGAGCACTGAGGGCCTGACTTATAACTTTAACAACTCCTTCCTGCTTTCTGTGTGACGAGATGTCAGGCATGATGGCTGCAAGACAGCATTCATGTCTGATGAAGAGGAGGAGGAGGAGGAGGATGTAGACGATGATGCTGCTGCTGGAGGACCAGGCCATGACCACCAGCAGCAGTATTTTGAGTGGAGGTGAGAAGTGTGAGTTACAGTGACACAGCTGGTGCCACGGCCACAGGAAAAACTGTAACATGTGTCTAGGCAGGAGAGAACGCTGTGTTAGCTCAGGCACAGAGCTCCTTAAATGACTTTACAGGGTTTTGAGGCTCAGCTCCCTCATGCCCATCTGCCTTGGAAAGCCAGTGCTTGCCTGACACCACCCCTGTGCTCTCATTCCCCAGAATGATACAGTCTTAAATAAGATGTAGGCAGGAAGGATTAAATATTCAGATGTTCTGCAACTGGAGGTGGCAGGTGAAGGGCAGAGTGTGGACCAAAGCAGCGCTCAGGTTATGAATTTTGATGGGAAGGTGGAGGAGTCACCCACGGCAATGCTGGAAATCAAGCTGAGAAAGAGGAAGAGATGGGGAGGAAAAGATCAGAGCTTGTTTCTGAGCAGTGTAAGCTGGCAGATGGACCTGCAGCAGTGGGTGCTGTCAGGGTGGTAAGAGAGCCATAACATGACTACAGAGCATGTTGTGACGTGGGCATAGCCTTGTCAAGGATGGACTTGTGAACCTCCTCTGAACAGACATCATGGAGCTGTTCTCAGAGAGGTGGGGGGGAACCGGATTCGAGTGGTGACACTGAAGAATCCTGCCGGGTTTCCTTGTGTTATATAAATTATTTTACACTCGTTACTTTCCCTGTGCATTGGGTGTGTCCAGAAATTCAGCTTGCCACGGCGCCCTCCAAGTGTGCCCTTCCCTGGTGCCAGCCTCCCACAGTGTCACATGGTCACACCAAATCACTGTTAATAGAGAAATACCACGAGAATCAGAGAATTCCAGGCTGATTTGAGTTGGGAGGTGATGCCATGATGCTTTTTTTCTTCTTATATATCTCCCCTTTAGATACTCTTTTATATAAAGCTTTTATGTATTCTTAAGGGCCTTTTAGCCCACACACTTTTAATTCTTCAGCTTTGATAACCAGCACAGACCCAATATTCCCTTAAGCCAGGAGACCAAACATCTCAGAAGCCTCAGATACCGAGGTTTTCTCTGGAACACATTTTGTAAACTGAGATAGGCCTGTCCAGGGGGGGAAAGTTCCTCGGGGAGGGGGGTTCGCTCAGCCTCTCACTGGGGAATCTTTGATAGATTTGCTAATTGGCAAGGCCTATAATGTTATACCCAAACTATTGTGGGTGTGCATTTGGATGTGCATTCCAGCGTGTTCCACCTGGACAGAGTGCACCAAGGATCCTTAAAATAAATACTGAGGTAAAATCCCTTTTTTCCCCTCTAACTGTGTTTGGCTCTTGATTTTAAGACCAAGGATAGGCATCAGAGGGACCTTAAAGTCTGTCTCATGCCATCCCCTGCCATGGGCAGGGACACCTTCCACTGCCAGGCTGCTCCAAGCCCCAATTTCCAGCCTGGCCTCGGACACTGCCAGGGATCCAGGGGCAGCCACAGCTTCTCTGGGCACGCTGTGCCAGGGCCTCGCCAGGCCCTGAGTAAAGAACTTCTTCCTAACACCGAGCCTAAATCTCTCCTGTTTTGGTTGAAAACCTTTTCTCCTTATCCTTTCACTACCTGCTCACAGGAAGAAAAACTGAACGTGTGGTGAGTCTGAACCTGTGGTCAGCCTGACCCTGGCTGCAGAGCTGACCAGTATGGGGAAGGATTTAAATGCCCCGTGCTTTGGTGCACGGAAGCTGATTTCTGCAAAAAGCAGCAAAACACCTCAGGAATGGACATGTTTGACAGGCCCTGTGAGGAAGGGCCTTTCCAGGCAACAGGAGAGCTGTGGGCACTGCAGCAGGGAGGGCACCATGAACTGGGGCCTAGGAGGCCACATCTGCTCCCTGCGCTCTCTGCGCTTACACTGTAACAATCCAGTTACTATTAAGGTTCTTTAGAAATTCCTCTGCCCGAATCAAGGTGCAAATGAGACCATATGCCAGTGACAATAGGATGGGTTTTATTGTATAATATGGTATGAGAGAGAGAGAGAGAGAGAGAGAGAAGAATAGAAAGAAGTAGAAAGAAAGGAGTAGAAAATAAGTGGCGGGGGGATGGAAAGAGAGTGACAGGGACAGAATAAGGAAAATATCACCATTGCATGGACCCCAATGATGTTCTGTTGATCACCTCCAGCTGCTCTTCTTGATGGTGAAGGTCACCCCAAAAAGCACAGAGTTCGGTGGGTTTATATAACCTCGAGCCAGGTAGCAATGTCCAGGCATGTGCCCCTTGGGGAGGGGGCAGTCTCTTACAGTAGACTCTGGATCTGTTCATCATGTGCAGTCCTGTGGTGACTCTGGGGGGGTCTTTGATGGATTGTGACACCTCCTCGGCTGCCTCTCATGTGAAAGTCCCGTGGATGTGGCCTGTGGGTTTGGGCGTGANACATTCTTTTCTTTGTTTACTTGTTTGTTTTTCTCCAGGCCTGAGGTTGATGACAGAATGGGTTTTCCGTTTATCTAAGCTCAGTAGTTTGACTTACAGTCCAAAGTTCTTCAAGTTTTCTGTGGCTGTAGCTTCTTTAAAACTGTATATCAGTGTTTGAGACATGAACTATTTTCAGTCTCTGACATACACCCCGAAGATTCTGGAGCAGAGGAGCCCTCAAACACCCTGGTTTGGATGCTCTGCTCCACCCACACAACCCCAGTGGAGCCTCTGGCCAACTCCTGGGCTGGGCCCTGAGCCACCCCTGTGTTTTGCCTTTGGCAAGGCCAGGATAGACCCAACCTTGGATGGGAGTCAGGTCCCCTGGAGCTGTTCTCACTCTGTCCAGCTGTTTGCTGACCACTGGGGCTCTCCTGATGGTTAAGGACGGCCTGGGCAACAATGATCTGTGACCGATGGCTTTTCTTCTGACTGTGTTGAGACAGGGTGAGGGAGACACCAGATCTGCTGTGGCAGTTCCTAAAACAGGAATATTTCCCATAGGAAGGGATGTTTCCTTGCCCTTTTGGAGCCCTTGGTGGCTCAGAGGAACGTGGAGGGACATGGGTGGGAGATGGGCTGGGGGAAAATAAATTCGTGTTAGAGGATACAGGTGAACAGACCTCAACTCCCTAAATTTGCCAGAAGTATTTGATTCCTGCACGACTCACTCAGATCTGATTTTCAGAAATATTATAGATGATTACAGCTGAGACTTTACATTTTTGGGGGTGAAAAAAAAAAAAGAAAGGAACAATAAAATCTTGCAAACTCATTGCTCAGCTTTCTCTTCTATTAGGTTTGGAGCAAAAAGCAAGGAATCTTGAAAGCCCACAAATATTTGTATTTAGCAATTCAGTGGTTTTATCTCTGCATGAGACCAGGCTAGGATAGAGAATGCCTTGGAAACACAGATTCAAACAGCTCCTTAAATAGTGGTTCCCAACACCCTCCCCTGAAATTTCTCATGGCAATTTAATTAAATTAGGAGAATGGGTCTGACTAACACCTCTGAAACTCAGGGACTGGAATACCTGGACCTTCACTCCGCTTATGCAATGTGTCTGAGTACAAACACTGAGCAGCATTTGAGTATGGATCTCATCTCTGCGTGCCAGACTGCTTAAAAATGTGTCATCTATTATTATTATTATTATTATTATTATTATTATTATTATTATTATTATTATTATTTCTGATTTCTCCATCTAGGAAAGCCAGTGGGAAAGAAAACATATTTGTTTAAAGCAGTGCAAAAAGCCCTGCCTGTGAACAAGCTGTCTTCAGACCAAGCCTGAAGCTAGCCTGCAGTCTGACAAGTCTTTGAATTAATTGCACCCTCTCTTTGCTGGCAAATGAGAGGCTTTTAAACATCCCTTTAAGCTTGTTGAGTGATTTCCTGAAGTTTTCATAGTGTGCTGCTGCAGAATATTGTGATTTTTCAAGATGTAATTAATGATTGCTCAGGTTTGGAATAACTGGCATCAGCCAGTGTTGACCGCACCCAGTTTGCTGGCCTGAAGTGTTTATCTGTGGTGAGGGCAGTCAGCAGCTTTCACGTGCCACACAGTGGCAGTGGCACAAGGATATGGAGGGGACAGACAGGGACGTGCTAGGACAGTGAGCCCAAGTTTGATACCATGAAAGAAATTCAATTTGTCCTATCCCTCCTTGCAGCTGGAACCCAGGACAGGTACCTTGAGCCCTGAGATATTTTAAGGACATTTCCAGGGATGAGAAGGGTCATGAGGGAAAACATTTCTCCCTGAACTCTTGTCATGTGCATTGGTTCATCTTTCTTTAGAGTTTCCAGTCAATCTCTTCTTGAAGGTATCAAGCGATAGGACAAGAGGAAATGGCCTCAGGTTCTGCCAGAGGAGGTTTAGATTGGATATTTCCTCCACTGAAGGAGCTGCCAAACATTGGAATGGGCTGCCCAGGGCAGTGCTGGAGTCATCAGGCCTGGAAGTGCTCAAAAGCCACGTGGATGTGACACCTGGGAACCTGTGTGGGCTTGACAGCACAGGGGGAACTCTGGACTCAATGGTCTCAGAGGACTTTTCCACACTTAGTAATTCTGTGATTCCCACATGACACTGCTGGCGTGCAAGGGGAGGCCACAGGGCTGAGCTGCAGTGGCTGGGAACAGAGAGAAGAGAAGCAGATCCCTCCAGAGGGGATTTTTCACACCCATCCTGGCTTGGGGCAGGATGAATCAGCCATGAGAAGGGGCTGTCTCTTCCCTCTGACCACAGAGGAAGAAGAGGCTGCTGGTTTAAGGCAAGACTGTGGGTTTTCAGTGGATGAAATTGGGTGGGATGAGACTTGCCCTCAGAAAATGGGTGTAGAGATGCAGCTTAGCATGACATTCGCTATGGCAAATGGGTGACTGACAGTGCTGTCACTGGCCCGGAAGCCAGGAAACCACAAGATTTCTCCTAATACTTAATAATGCCTAAAGCAGCTATTGCTTTGGGATGCAATTCCTCTTGCAGCTCACACTGTTCTCCCACAGCATCCACAAGAGCCTCTGCATCTGGTTCTCTGAGACCTGGGCAGAGGTTTCACAGGATCAAAAGGTGTTTTCAGGCTTGGTCTAAATTCAGCAGGGATTTTTTGTGTTTTGCCTGAATTGAACAGGCATCCTTCTCCCCGCTGGAGTCACCACCAGCACAGTCAGACGCAGTACCAGATCACCTGGAGCTCAGGTACCAAATACACCAAACTGGAGGCTGCAACCAATAATTTACCTTGTCTGCCACGCCCATGACTTGTGAAAGCTTCAGGTGTGTGTCTGCATGGAAATCCACAACCACTTTTCTTTGCCCAGCACCACCTACTTTAATTTTTCCTCTGTTCAAGAACCCTTCACTGATGAACACCTGAAGGAGAGAGGTTCTCCCTCACCAGACTAATGCGATGCTTTCTCATGCTTTTACGATGTGCCTGAATTTCTGTGTGTAAAATATCCAACATCTCTTGCCAGGCGTATGAAGGATGATTTAAAATTACATTGTCTTGTTCTGAACATGGATTTTCCTTGGAAATCACTAGATTTAGAAGTGAGAGAAATTGCATTTGGTGATTTATTTTGATATAAGGGGGAGTTTCTTGATGTTATCCCATAAATAGTCCTTAAAACAGTACATAAAAAGTGGAGACATGAGAGAAAATGCAAGGCTCAAATTCCTACTCCTGGGTGGAAAACAGCAGTGCAAATGTGCATGAAAACCAACTCTTCCACCAGACATCCCCATGAACTGGCACTGGAAGCCAGTGGCACAGGCTCAGCCTTGACTAATCTCGTTTAAAGGATCTGGCTTACAAAGGAAAAAAAGGACTCTAATGAAAGCATCCAAGGATTTTGAAACCCAGCACAAAATTGCTGATGCAAGGGAAAATGTGAAATAATTCCAGCATGGGTCTGCTAAGCCACACACTCAAAGGACCTGAACAACTGCAAAAGCAGTTCACACATCTAGTGTGAGGAATAATTAACAATATTAAACGAAAAATGGAAGCTGAGCACACATAAAAAAAGGGGAACCAGCATGAAATGTCTTACTGCTTCCAATCAAAACCTCTTTCAAGAACAGCCAAAATATGTCCTCTTACAATACTTTTCTGACACAAAAGGTAATCTTTGATGCTCTGAATGCTCAGTTGGCTGCACAGGGGATGAAGAGAAGAGACACACACACACACGAACTTGGACTCACAACATCTATGTCTCACTTCTGTAGTTATTAACAGATATTTTTAATATTTATCTTATTGGAAATGGTAGGATTTTTTCTTTCAAAGTGAGTGAAAAGCTTCTCATTTGAGCCACATAGCCTAAAAAAATCAGGAGCCAGCAATCAAACCCAGTGTGAATATACGAATTCTAAATTCTTAACATAAATGGTAGAATTTTATGTAAAAAACGTTTAAAAATTTCCTTTTTCTAATTGAGATCTAGGCTTCTGCTTCTAAACATTTATGTTTATGATGGATATCAAGTCTTGGCTGTATTTAAGGGACTTTATTAATATTGTTATACTGGCATGGTTTTCTGTTCCACTAAAGATGCCAGGACTTAGGAAAGCCTTTCTAAGAACACAGAGTTTTATCCAAACACAACTGATTTTAAAATTAATTGCTTTGCTTCATGAAAAAAATTTCAATAAAGGTTTGGAGCTAGCATCTTGTTTAATCTTGTGGGTTGGAAGACAGCAATATTAACTTTGTACTGATACCTATTTTTTGTTTGTGTCTGGTCACAGCAAAATGCACACGAAAGGGACAGTCTCATTGCATTTTTGTTATAGAATTATAAAATATTTAAAAATGTATTATATTATTATAATATTTGTTTCATTATTTAAAACTGTTTTATTGTTTTTATTTGTGCAATGGTACTGGCCAGAAGCAAGAACACTTCTGAGCTGGGTGCTCTCCAGCCCAAGGATGAAAAGATGATTCCCTCCCTCCAAAATCTTACATCAAGGAAAAAATAAGCTTGTATAATTTGGCAGGAATCGCTGTAATCACAGCGTTTCAGCAACTGAGCTTACATAAGTGACTTTTATGCCGCTTCCTGAGGAGAAGAGAGTGCCTGTGAGATATCAGCAATTTACCTGATACCCGTGAGGCTTATGAACATTTCTAATTCTTTTAGAGAGCTCAGAACATGACATTTTGAATTTTCATGCTTAAAATAATTCGTAGGGTTAAATGAAATTCCTGCATCCATTAAAAAAATTACTTTGTGAGATGAATTGGGGTTCTTTATAATGCCAAAACCCCCCAATTTCCAAATTTTTCTTGTTGTGAATTTTAGTCAGTTCCACCTGGAGAGGAAATCAAGTTACTGCCTACAGAGAAGACTCACTTGTGCATATGCACAAACACAGACAATTTCCCTCTCACTTTTAGTCTCCTATTTTGACTTACAGGAGAAAACTTCCCAAGAAATAAGTAATAAACATGTTATCTCCAATGTTTTCTATCTTGTCTGTCCAGAGGCTCCATTGAAGAGCAAATCTGACCAGGAAGGACAAAACCCCTAGGGATGGAAAAAGACAGAGCACCTATTTCTCTGTGTCAGAGAAATTTTAACAATATGCCATTAATAAACCATTTTTAGCCTATGAACCCCTTCCTGTGGCTGGAAACACTGACATTCCCAATACCTAGGTGGAATTTCAGCTTTAGCCACTTCGGTGATTACCCAGTGGAGGTGTAAACTGGGCTGCCCACACTGCCACGGGATGTGAAACTCAGCTCCTTGGGACAATCAGGAGCTGCTCAGGCCCCCAGATGTGAGGTCTGGAGCACTTCCCCCAGCCCACACAAAGGCTGAACAACACAGGAAACTCGTGGAGCACCAAGTCAACCCTGTTTTTTTTTTGCAAGACTCTACCACATTTCAAGCAGTTCTCCCCTTTGGTGCCAGTAAGATTTCAGGGAACCAGATGGGAGACCCGTAACACTTTTCTGCTGAAGGAATAAGTGATATTCCTTTGAATGAGAATCAGGCTGCACTGTACAGTTCTTTCTTCTTAGCTGGCCAGGCTAAAGCAAAGATAAGCAACAACAACTGTTCTCAGGTAGAAAAATGCAGTTAAATTATCAGCTTTATGGCTGAGCTTACATGGGCATGTGTATAACCGGTGCACCCTTTTCCCCCCTTGAACTGTATGTGAAATTGCCTTTTTTTGCTTTACAGGCTCTGGATCTTTGAGGTTGAGCCCTGTTGGGATAAGCAAAAAAAGGGTTTGCTGGGTGGGTAATGCTTTAAAGATTTAAAACTTTCTCTCCTCACGCAGAAACAGCCTGGCTGAGGTGAGACCTTGTGGGCTTGCTGGAAACCTCCTTTGTTTTTCTGGGATAAAAGGGAGCTCCTGGGAAAACCTGTGGCTGAAGATGTGATCTGAAGCCACCATCCTCTTTCCAGCTGGGTAAAAGTCGTTATTTGAGTGTGTGGGAACGCTCTCTTAGAATGGTTCTAGGAGTCAAAAATGGGGAATTAAATCTGTGTGTGCTTAACCAAAAAACTGTAAACCAAGCTTATCTCTTGTCCTTCAGCAACCATGTTTGCTTTATCTGCCTTCTGTTGTGAAGCTGGTGTTCCCTCAGGCAAGGAACAGAAATCGACACCGTTCTCAAATGTGATTACAAATTAGGTGAATGCTATGAATAAGCCAAGAGTTCAGGCTGACCTAAACCCTTATTTTAACTAAGTTATCTAGACTGGTCAATTAAATGACTATAAAGCAATTTAAGGCCTGGTTTCCTATGGTTCTTTTAATCCTCTTGAGTGAATACGTTTAGAAATAATTTATGAAAATGCAGTGCACTGGAAAATATATTCACCCAGTTCTTTTCTCAGCTGTGCTGCTTTGCAGTCTGCAGCAAATTGGCATTACTCTTCCCTGTTTCTGCAAAATGCTCAGCGAGTTCAAATGGCTCTCAAATCTACTGAGACAGTTGAATTATTGCAAAAGTCTGTCTAGGGCTGTAGACATGTGTTCTTTTGACTCCCCCTCCATCCTACTGAAAAATAAACTACTGTTCTTCATGGCTTATTTTGTCTCTGTCAAGGAAACTTTCTGCTCTCATCTCAGGAGGATTGTACAACAGCAATCTGATCCTGACCTTTCTACCTCTTCCTCGAATAACAGACGAAAATTGGACAGTGAGAAGTGGTGTACGCTCCATAACTTGTATCCCAGGCACAATCTAATGACACTCTTCTCCTAGTAAAAACAACAGTTGCAGCAAAGGTTAAGGTAAACAGGTTTAGCTAATTACCTCTTAATCAAATCCAGTCATAATTTACAGCTGTCCTCTGAAGCTCTGTGCCTGCTAAACCATGGACTTTGGTTGGATTAGCTTATCTCTGATAAATGCACTGTGATTAATTTCTCCCACAGTACAGCAGCACGTAAATATCAAGTGAGAATAATATATGACCAAATAAACTCAGCTCACACACCATCACAGCAGAACTCTCCAAGGCCCCCATGTACCAGGCACTGAAATAGAATCCCTTTTTTTTCCACAGAAGGTGACGGCGGGGAAGCAATCATTTTCGTGTTATTCTTTGTCCCAGGGACGAAAAAGAAAATACTGGGAGTGAAACACACCGGCGCTTTCAGGATTAAGAAAGTCACGCTGCACTCGTGTAATGTGCACTTTTGTGTGTGAAAATCCTTGCTACAAGTAAATCAGGTGTGTACATGGGACAGAAACACCCATTTCCCCTACAAAGCTTTGGAACTGTGGCTGTGGACACCTCGAGTGTCTTATTTTTTGTATGTTGTCTTTCTAAAATATGAAATAGTCTGTTTCTCAAGGAAGAGAGAGGGAATAAAGAGAGCTGAAATGTTTATATGAGATCTGAAACTACATATACTTCTTGAGTTTATACTTTGGTTTCAAGCTCAGGATGGTTTAATCAAAACATTTGTTACTTCTTGAGCAAACTTTAGACTATATTTTAAAGAAGCTGCTCGGAGGTAAAGTTCTGTGTCAAAATAGCAAGGAAGCCATAATCCCCAGAGCTTTATTAGAAGCCCTTTGAAACGCAGCAGTTTTGATTCAGCTGCAGTTTGTTTTTTTAACTTTATACAAATCCAGAACCTGAGGCACACAGAAAATGTCTGCCCGAAGTCCTTGTGGCAGGAAGCAGCAGGGCTGGATACGTCTCTGTGTGCTGTCAGAGCTCCGTCATCCTCAGTGGGGCAGAACCGATTTATGTGATCTGAAATACAAATCTCACCTTGCTTTGGCATTGACTTCAGTGCCACTCACTGCAAAGCAGCAACTTGTTTGTTGCTTGCAAAACAACAGTTTCAGCAAAAAGTTGCCCTCACTCTCAGCACTGTAGGTTTAGATTAGACAGCAGGAAAAATTTCTTCATGGAACAGGCTGCCCAGGGCAGAGGTGGATTCCCTGGATGCGTTCAAAAATATGTGGGTATGGCATTCAAGGACATGGGTTAAGGGTGAATGTGAGTTGATAATGGTGGTGCTGGGTTGACAGTTGGATTCAATGGTCTCAAGGTCTTTTCCAGCCTTCATGGTTCTGTGATTCCGTGTCCTTTCCTGAGATCTTGAAGAGCTGTTGCTGCACTCAACAAACTTTGAGCACAAGTTTTCATTTCTTCATTGTCAACCACAGAGTGATTGGTGGCTTTTTTTTGTTTGTGTTTGGTTTTTTTTAATTAGCAAAAGCCAGGACAAATTGTTTCTCAAATCCCGGCACCAGCCTACATTTAGTGTGTTGGGTAGTCCTGATGGGCAGGGACACCTTCTACCATCCCAGGGTGCTCCAAAGCCCTGTCCAACCTGGCCTTGGACATTTGGGGCAGCCACAGCTTCTCTGGGCAATTCACATTTTGTCCCTGCTGCTCTACAGTCACCAGGGTTCAGTGTCTGAAGGGAGCAGAGAAAGGAAACTGAGAAACCCAAGCTGGGCATAGCAGGTTTGAATATTTTCTAAACAAGGATCTAAACTTCCCCTGAGCTCTACTCTGCAACTCAGAACCAGACACAACAGATTTTCTGCACTGTTGAACTGGCCAACCTGGTGAAGGAAAGCAAAACTTAAAAAGAAAGAGCAGGATGTAAAAGTGGTCCTGAAGTAGCTGTGGTAGAAAGTTAACTTAGAAATGGATCCACATCCTTTCACAGAAACTATTAAATCCCTTCACTGGGATTGTTTTATAGTGCCAGGCACACTATAAACAAATGATGGGCCAAGTTATAGGAGCCTTCATACCTTCTCTCTGCTGGGCATTGTTGCAGTTGTCACTGCCCTTTGGTTTTCTCCTGCTTACATATATTTTTTCCAGCTCTTCTGCTGTGTGCCTCATGAAAAGAGACCTCAAGTTCAAGGCTGTGTGGGATTTTTCTCAAGCCATTGGAGTTCCAGCCAGTAAGTAAGCATCCCAGCACACAGGCCAAATTAATTCCATCATCATCAAATGGAAACAAAGTGCCTGAGACAAAGTGACTGAGAGGTCAAGGAAATCTGCAGCTGAGAATCAAACCAGGGCCGGTTGGGAATTCAATATGTTAAAGGTGAACGAGGGGGCATTTTCAGAGCTTGGGGTGCACTCCAGTGATTGCACGCAATCCTTCATGCTTCTTGTGGCTTGGTCTCAGATTTATTGTTGACTGATGCATGAGATGAAACAACAAAGGTTGTTCTGGCATGCGAATTTCCTTCTCTGAATTAATTTTGTACCGCTGATTCGATCGCTGTATGAAGCGACTCCTCGGAAAACATTTTTAAACTCTGCACCAGTGCAGGAAAGCTTTAGTATGTCTGACAGCTCTGGAGCTGCCCGGTCAGAAGACAGGTTAGGGTTCAACCTATTAAACTTTTGGTAGCTGCAAGATGCGACATGAGCTGAATTGCCCATCTGCCAACACAGACCTGATTGCTGCTCCCATTTCCTGATGCGGCAAGGGACAAAGCATGAAAGAAATTAATGCACACATTTCATCCCCTGCAGGGCTGACATCTTTCTGGCTGACTGATAAAAACCCCTCAGATGATCAGATAGGAGAACTGTCTCGCTACATGGTCAGTTTGCCTCAGAGCAGCACTGTTCTTTTAGAGTCACTTCCAGTCAGTGGCAGGTCTGGGAAAATAGGCAGAAAACCATAAGCTAGCTTTTGGGTGAAAACAGCTGTGTGTTTTCAGTGCAATTGTAATCTGGCACCTTAAATTCATGACCCTTTAAATGTGGTGTCATGTGAACCCTGATCACTCATCCCTTGGGGGAAAGGAAGCCTATCTGAGAAGCTCTCACACTTCCAAACTGCCCCGCTCTACGTGGCTTCAAGCCACATAAAAGTAATAACCCTTCCATAAGATGTTGCTCAGTGGCTCTTGGACATGCATTGGAATAGGACTTGCTCAGCAGATTTGAATAAAACCCAATCTCTTGTTTTTACAATGTCTGCGGATTAAAGTGTGAAATGCAACCATTCTGACGAAAATCTGTGCCTTTCCTCAACCCTGTTCCATGTTAAGCCTGGAGCATTTTGGGTGCCTGTTGTGGGATGCCATCTGGCTCTCTTCTGCCATAACAGGGCACTGGGGTTGTGAAGCATCTCTTGTATCTGCCCAAGCCACCCAACACAGCCAGGCTAACCCTGAGTGCTCTCCTCTGGCCTCTCTTTTTGCCTCCTTGCTCCTATTTCTTTTAGCTCCTCTCTGCACACCCTCATGCAGCAGTGAGCTCATAATTTACTTAATCTTACCTCAGCCAAAATCTCCTTTCAGAGCTTTGCCTCTTGGCCCTGACTCCCCCTCCACACAGCGAGTAGAGGAAGTTATATGGAGAAGGTTATTCAACCTGTCACCATCTAGATGTAGAGTTAATTATCCTGGAAGGCTCCAGGACACAGGACAATTCAACTTTTCATTGCTCTGTTATGGACTCGTGTGTCTGGTCTAATCACCTTAGATATCTCCATCGTTAAGGAAGACAATAAAGGTGATTTAAGGTTGTCTTTCATCTCATGACTCAAGCTGGGGAGAAAAATCCCTCTCTGGTGTTTCCAGGAGGCTCTGGGATTGAGGGGGGCTATGGATCTGAGGTGAACTGTGGTACATGGCTAGATTTTTGATCCCCAATTTTTCGAGGAATCCATCCTGGAGTGACTGGGTTTTGAAGCCAGGAGCCTCCAGTAAAAGTTTCTTAGGACGACCCTTGGCAAATAGAACTTGTTTTTTCAGAATGGTTCCTCTGTGGGACAATTAACTCTGTTGAGCTATGCTAAGTCTCTTTGAAACAGATAACTCTTGGCAGACGTTAAGAGAGTAAGTGTTGAACGTTATTAATATTTAATTGTTGAATCCTATTGAGCTAGGTAAATTTTATCTTTTCTTTACCCTTCTCATTAATGCACAGAAATAAAGACTTCCTTTCCACACAGCCTGGTTGGTTTTACCTCGGCAGTTTTCCAACCTAGTTTATAAGGTTTGGGAAGATTGTCAGCTGACCATGCAACAGATGAATTTGGAGGTACTGAAAAACACAGCCTGCACTGGGAGGGCAGCATCAGCTGGAAGTTTGAGAGCTTATTTCCAGAGGCATCAGCTCTGAAGAGCATTTCAGTTTTGACAGAGCACGGAGTTCTTCTTTTGGTGTCTCTAGTGAAAAACACAGATTAAAATGTAATGTTTGTGCTTTTCCCTGCCGTTGTTCCCATTGTGGGGGCATTGTCTGTGTGCTCATGGCAGCCCCTGCCATGTGGCACAGGGCTCTGCCACTTGTTTGTCAACAGCCACGGGTTTGCTGGCCTGTGATGGTCAAGGCACTGGGAAAAGGATGATGCTCTGAACCCTTCTCATCTCGAGCTCATCCATGAGTTTTTCCTCATCGTGGAGCTCCTCCTCTGCTCCAGGATGAGGAAGATCCAAATCTATGGGTCCTGGTAGGAGTGAGCTGCTGAAAAGCTGAACCCAAATCCCCTTTGTGAATCCACTCCCTTTGTGGATGCCAGCTGTGCATGGAAATTTGGCTTAGGATCTTAAAATCACTTTGTAGATCCAGCCCTCAGGCACCTTTGACAACCCCTCCATAGGAAATGAGGTTTTTTTCACCATAAGCGTGAAATGGGGTATAACTCTGACTGGTTTTAGTGCAGCTAAGATCATGTAGCACTTTTTATAGACTGCCAAAGGGTCTAAATATGGTCAGTAAACCAGAACGTGTTTTAAGGGGAGTAGACAGAAAGGGGTTAGGTCTGCATGGGCTCATTGACATCTGTATTTAAGGCATGGAGGGGTACAGTGATGCCTTTGGGGAAGAATGCAGCTACTTGCACTTTATTTCATTCCTGCAGTTTCAGTGCCAAGCCACTGGACTTGAGGAGGGATGATTCTTTTCCTTTTTCTTGCCTCTGAATGTACAGGCAAGCAAATAATGAGACATTGTATGCTGGCCCACTGCACAGAAAACTAATTCATTAGTTTTGAGCTTGGCCTTTCAGTGATTACTTTTACCTCCAATTCATTATTTTAAGCAGGTTGGGTTTTCAGCACTCAGCTTCCCCTAGGAGAAAAACAAACCAACACTTTCATGCATTAAGGTGTGTACATGAATTCTGAAGCAAAACTGACTGTGGAACATTGAAGGTGCCGAGCTGAAAACACCCCGAGCTCTGCAGCTGAATGGATGCATGTCTTTGCTGTCGTGAGGGGCTCTCACAACCAGGCTGCTGTCATCTACCCCTTGGAGCCTGAGGTGAGCGCTGTGGGACTCGTGGAGACAACAATCGCTTTTGTTTCGCGAAGGAAAAATATGTAACGGTATATTTGTTTTAACAAAAAAAAGGTATCCTGTGAAGTGGGCTCCTGGGGAACTGAGTTTTTTACCATACGGACCCCAGGCTGCAAGTTTAAGAAAGTTTGGGACGGTTTGTGGTCTGCAGACGCACTGACAAATGTGTGATTTAATGTGGAGAAACACCAGCACAATGACCCTTTCACAGACCTCTTAAAACATTATTGTTTCCTGTCTTCCAGCAGTCACTCCTGGAAACTTGAATGTAACACTGAACCCTTCGCTGGTTTTAATGTCACCTTGGCATAACTGCTCCCCTCTGGAAGGGGATGCACAGGTGTTAATCTACTTATGCTTTTCATCTGCTCTAAAGGGGGCTGCGAGAAAACGCTCTCTGTGTTTCGCATCAGCCGACTTTCCCTGCCTCGTGGTACAAGAAGGCTTTGTGGATACACCCGAGGAGTTTCTCTTCTGCAAGCCCTGGAATCTTCCGAGGAATCGCTTCCTGGGTTTTATTTTGTGTGGCAAGGCTGTGGGAAAGCCACATCAAAACCATCAGCTCTCAGCTTTGCTTTGAGGCAGGCTGGTGTTGTCTAGAAGAGAGTTTTGGATACTGGAACCAAGGACACAGCAACATTTTTTATATTCATACAAAACCTCATTTGTGAGACTCAGTTGCATCCTGCTTGCAATCCCTGGTTGCTCAGCTCCTTAGATGACCCAGTCAATAAAAATCTATTTTTACTATCAATTTATACCACAGTTTACTTACTCCCCTTGAGGTTTTTTAACTCAAGTTTTGATTTCGACAGGTAGGTGCATTGAAACCCTAGGACTGTATGCTGTGTGTTTTCTTGTCACCTTTTTATTCTGCCTGAAAGGGGTTTTAGCTGCTTAAGGGACACATGGCTAGGTTAATGGTGACTTGGTGATCTCAGAGGTGTTTTCCAACATGGTTCTCTGATTCTGTTGTGTGAATATGGAAATGTGAAGCTATTGAAGCAAATGAACCTTGTTCAGGGGGAGCAAACTAATAAAACAGATATTTTTTCCCCTGACAGAGCTACAACTGCAGTTTTTCACTACCCTTCCTTGCAGCAGAAAAGTTTATTTCCACAGAACCTCCTTGACCAGCTCGTTGGTTCAGCAGCAGCCCAACCCAGAGGGTGTCAGAGGACCCTGTGTGTGTGAAGCTGCACCAAACATGCACTTTGGAGGTGAAACGAGGTGTCTGGGCTCTGGAGAGCTCAGGCAATGACACCAGGGAGCAAAGTGGGAGTGTTATGGGGCGCTCAGAGTGCCTTGGGCAGAGAGGCATCTCTCCTGTGTGAGGAGATGGATGGAACCTGTGCCTGGATGGCACCGGGACCCCCCAGCCCCATCCTGTGCGAGGCTGTCTGACATCTGGGGCACCAGGGACGAGCCTCTTGCAGGTGCCAGGGCAGTGTCTGCTGGATCTGCTGGGCTCCTGCACAGTGCTTTCTGCTCACCAGCTTGTCTCCCCAGAGATCTGCCAGCTCCGTGTCCACCATCTGCTGCTCTGCTGCCTCTCCTCTGATCACATCTGTAGGATTTGCCAGGGGCTGGGTGGATAAATGAGGTGTGACTGCTGCTCCTCCGGAGCAGAGGAGCCTCTGGATGAGGTCATGCTGCAGCTTTGGGATCCTGATAGTGCAGGTTATTGGACCTGGTTATCAGTCCTGGGCTTTCTGGGTTTGCAGCTTGATTTTAGCATCTCGTGATATCCCCTTGATTTGCCCCTGTGGATCACACCTCCACATATGGCAGTGCTTTTCTTTCAGGTACAGATGAAGCTGGGAAATTTAAGGTCAGGGAAGAATTAAGCAGAACAAGACGTACAGTTCTTCTAGATGGGAGTTCTTTTTTTGGATGTGAGCTTTCTATTCCTGTGCTTTCTGCTGAATCAAGAGGTTTATCTAAAAATAAACATTTCAAGAATTAAAATAAAATTCCCCCTTCTTCCCCCAGCTCTTTGACTGCTCTGTCAGGAAAGCACAGTGGAGCAGAGCCAAACCTGATACTGGGTTCATCAATGGCAAATTCTGATTTTGAAGCTGTGTTTGCTGAAAAACCAGGAAACCTCCGTTTGAATTGCTTCAACAAATGTTTTCTTTTAACATTTCAAATCACAAAGAGGATCTGAGGACAAGGAAACCCAAACAACAGCTTCATAAATGAAGAAGTTGGTCTATTTTGTCACTGGCAGCTGAAAAAGTCTCCTTTCTATACTCTGCGCACAATAATTAAATGTGGGTGTTAATTGGAGGCATTAGCATATTTTACTGTCATGTGACAGTGTCAGACACAAGTGGAGGGGTCTTCAGCCACACATGTGGACAGGAAGAAGGAGGAGAAGACACTCCATGCCCCAAACCAGGTTAAAATAATGAATCTTGTGGCAGGAGAGAGGGAAAGGCATCTTGTGAGGGATGGGAAAGCAGTGGGATGCAGGAATGGTTCCTGCAGGTCAGCGTGAACACGTCTGTTGGGGAAGCAGGGCCACAGAAGTCTCACGTGCCAGGAAAACGTCACACTGCCATTCCGAGGACTGGGAAGCCAAAAATTGAGATTAACAGAGAATTGCTTTGCCAGAAATGATGAGCAAAAAGGGATGAGGGAGGATGTCTGACCCCAGCCATGAGCCTGAAAATCAGGGGTGCCCAGGAGTAGAGGAGGGCAGAGGGAGGAGACAGAGCTTTGTCCCAGTACCTTGGAGGTGGGAGCTGGCATTTCACCAGGAGGCATCAAAGAGGTGGCCTGAGAGGAGGCAAAACAGTTTGGGTGTGTCAAATCGAGCCAAAGGAGACAAATCAGAGCAGAGAATATCTGCAAGGAGCCAGCATGGAGATGCCAGGTGGGTTCATGGGAATGACAGATGTTCAAGAGGGGCACAGGGTTCCCTGAGCTGCAAGTGGGGATTTTTAACGCAGGAAGCAAATAAATAAATAAGTAAATAAATAAGTAAATAAATAAATAAATAAATAAATAAATAAATAAATAAATGTGTGTATATATATAAAAAAAATGTGTAATGTTCTCATTGCAAAGCTCTCCTCTTTTCCCAAAGAACATAAAAATGAGTGCTGTGGCACCAGCTGCTGTGATGGAGATTTATTCAAGGCATAAAGGACTTTTGCAGCCAGCCATGCTCTGTGATTTATCAAACAGGCACTCCTTACAAGTGAAATATCGCTGTACCTCAGCACAGGAGAAATCACATAACTGTTTTCTGAGAAATAAAACACCACAGTCTTCCCATTATTACAAATAGCTCTCAGTTGCAACTGGGAAACCTTGGAGATAGTTAATCTTTTGTCATCTTCTGCACAAATAGAGACAAAACAAAATGTATTTCCAGTATTGAGTTACTTGTTCATTTATTCCAAGTTAAAGATGCTAATTACTATCTGTATTTTCACAGCCTTATCTGATTATATTAACCTGACAAAAGGGCAGCCAAAATTCAAGATTAAGTTTCCAGATAATGCTAATAGATTTGTTTCCCCTCATCTCTTCTGTCTTTTGGCTGATTTTCATTAGTTCATTTGTAAGGCTCCTATTAGCCCGTGGTTATTTCAACACAGTGTGCAACATAGATGTGGAATTTGATCTTGATGTTATTCTCCACTATTTAAAATCTGACTTTAGATCTGTCTGTCGCCCGAGGAAAGCAGGAGAATGCAAATAATGATCTAAGATTCAAGAAAACAAATACGCAGGGAAGTAGAAAAGCCTGCTTTGAAAATGCCTGCTTGGAAAGGAGGCGTAGAAGGAAAGTGACAAGGAGTCACAGAGATGTGTTTTACTCACTTTTCAGGATGAGAGAACCAGTCAGCAACACACTCTGAAAATTTTCCAGAGTCTCTCTCATGTCAGTGGCCTCAATACTCTCTATGGGATGTGTGAACTATGATGAGGCAGGAAAAGACAGCAGTTTTGTCAGTGCTTTCAAAGTAATTATCAGTTTGGGGATTAAAGACTCAGATCCCAAATGTTATGCTGAGGTCGAAACCACATTTTGCATTAAAGGAAGGGTACATTGCTGACCCTCAAAAACCTGTGTGCAAGAAGCTGTGTCTGTCCAAGGCTATGGCAAAAAGAAAACACTATTCTTAAAAGTCTCATGGAGTTCCATCCAATGCTCTGAGGTCCTAAATCAAGATATTTAGATGGCTACTCTTGCTGCTGAGGAAATTATGATTTTTGTCTTATTTCTGTCAGAATTAGTGGTAAGTGATAGCTGGAATCAATTTATGCTACCAGCTGACTAGATTTCCAACCCTTTGGGAATTTCAACCATTTGAGATTTTCAATATTAGAAAGATGCTGAGGTCCTGGAAGGGCCCTCATGCCTCCAGAGTTCAGAAGCTCATTGACACGTGTGCGTGTGCGTGTATGTTCTGAAATGAAGATGACAGGGGTTTCTGTAGGGTCAAAAGTAAAAAGATGGGGTGGAGAAGCACCTGAGGGAAAAGAAGAATAGGAATTAATGGGCTGTGAGCGTCAGTTCTGAGGGAATGAAATTTGCTCTTACGTATTTTTGCCATGCTTGTATAGTCCTTTCCCAAAAGGCACCAAGCCCTGGCTGTTACTTACAGCCAAGGGGATGTTTTACAGGAAGGATGGTGAAAATCTCACCGTGTCTGAGCAGCAAAATCCAGGTATGGCCAGCTGAGATCCATTTCCCTAAACCTGGGGAAGTGAACATATGTTATAAGAACTTATTTCTCCCCTTGGATGAGGGAGAAAGTTCAGGTGGAGGGGTCAGAGGTAGATTTTTTTGGGTGATGGCTGAAGGGCTGTGCTGAGTCAAGGCTGCTCTGCCCCACTGCTGGAGCTGCTCTCCTCCCTCCTCCTGAAACCTGCAGCTATGAACACTCATAAACCCACTCCAGCCGAAATGAGTCTGCTAAAAAGCGCTCTACCCCAACTTTGCCTGCCCCAAAAGGTATTTTAGGGAGTGTAGGAGCTGATTTGCACGCGTGGGACTTGCCAAGGGGGACAATGCTGGGACACTGAGGGGTGGTCTGGGGTCACACTGGGTCCTGGTGGGAGAGGGGCTGTGCCTGGGACCCCTGGCTCGGGTCCTTGCCCAGGGGCCACCACCTACCACAGGCACGGGGGATAGGCTGAAGCTGATCGGTTTCATTTTAAATTATTTAATTTCTTCAGCGAAAACGAGGTCAGATGGAGGTTTTTGGTGTGGGTTTCACTCGTCTGGCTGGTGAAAAGGAGAAATAGTTGTCATGGATTCTGAAACAGGAGCAGAGGATCTGGAGCAGGCAGAGTCCCCTGAATGAGTGACTACGTGTACTAGTTTGCTTCCCTGGCAAAAGCTGGAAACAATCTGTCCTTCCTCAGATGGTCCAAAAACCTACTTAAAAAAACCCAAACACTGAGGTTGGGTTTAGCTGAAATTATTTGCAGTGGATCCATTTTATATTTTCAAAAGGATTTGATGCCTATATACATATATGTCGCTTTATATTAAATATGATATAAAAATAATGAAAGCACTAGTGAAACCACCTCTGAACTGATCACAGAATTCATTAGTTTAATGAAAGTAACATTTTTCATTATACTAAGAAGACCAGCAGTCAGAAATTGGCAACAACATATTTATTTAAATAAATATTCCTTAAGTACTGATAAGGAAAGAATAAAATTAAAAACGTGCATAACTCAATGTAAATGCTTTCACAAACCAGGGCCTTTTTTTTGGAGAGAAGTCTTTACCACCTGAGCTGCCCACCTGAAAATTTTACTGATTAATTTAGGAACGCATGTGTTTGTGTCTCCTGACTGCAGAAATTTGCTCCCCCAGCTATTTACTTTCATTATCACTCTTCTCACTGCCATACCTGCAGATACGTGTGCTGCTACACCCACAGCCTTGGCACTCAAACCTCGAGATACAGTAAATCAAAATCCTCTTTCCACTGATGCGTGTTCTGAGTGAATTACATGCAAGATTTTTAGCACTGTCATATTTTGTGTTAGATGTGCACAAATGCTTAGGCATCCTTTACGTCATGGCAGGGGAAAAAAACTACGTTTGTGTTACGCCAGCAGGGACCAAATCTGGGATTTCTGCAGAGAGCTGGCTTGCAGAACTGACTTCATAAAAAAGGAGAGGCTGGTCCCTCTAAATCGTCACCCTGTATTTACAATCTGCCTTTCTACCATTACAGGTAAATTTAAATTGTGTTTAAATAGCGAAACGACGAGGCAAGGCGTTGATTAGGGCGTGTGTGGCAGACTGCTGCTGGTACAGCATCCGAACGCCTCCGAGCACGCTGCCCAGGGCATCCCTAACCCTTGGATTCCAGGATTTCCGATGGTTTTCACTCCGGGAGCCGGACCCGCATAGCACTAGAGGGCAGGCTAGACCAGAGTTACCCCCCCAAACCAGGAATACAATGATGCAAGCGCACAACTCCGCTCCGAAACACAGCTGAAAGCAGAATTATAAGCCTTGCATCTCACCGAAAGCCTTTAAGGGGAACCAAGGCACCCCACAAGGATTATTTTGCTCTTTTTGGGGTGTTTTGTTTCAGAACGCAATGGCAAGTGGCTCTGCAAGGCAGCAGAGGTGGGTTGCAGGTCTGCAGCTCCCGTGGGGGGTTTGCTCTCCCCTCCCCACCCGGGGGGATGCTGAGAGCCTGTGATCCTCCATCCTCCTCCTTCACCCTCCTTGGACCTGCTCTGAACCACGGTCTTGCCTCTTGGATGGCTCGTGGAACAAGCAACTGACTCTTTTAATTGTTTGGGTTTTCTGTTAGTTTGTTTTTTAGCTATTAATGTCCCAATTCTGCAAGTTTTCCTAACTGCAGAGTTGTGTTTGCTCCCGGCTCACCCGTGCAATGTGGCAGAATGAGGAAAAGAGAAATATCAGAGGTGACCTCAGTGTGGCCTTGCAGGGCCTGAAGGAGCTGCAGGAAAGATGGAGAGAGACAATTGCCAAGGGCTGGAGGGACAGGACACAGGGAATGGCTTCCCACTGCCAGAGGGCAGGGCTGGATGGGATATTGGGAAGGAATTGTTCCCTGGGAGGGTGGGGAGGCCCTGGCACAGGGTGCCCAGAGCAGCTGTGGCTGCCCCTGGATCCCTGGCAGTGTCCAAGGCCAGGCTGGACATTGGGGCTTGGAGCAGCCTGGGACAGTGGAAGGTGTCCCTGCCCATGGCAGGGGTGGGAGGGGGTGATATTAAGGTCCCTCCCAACCCAAACCATTCCATAATCCAATGATTCTGTGGCTCAGCTTGTTGGGGTGCAGAGCTGACCCCTCCAGCCCCTGCCCTGCAGGGAATCACTCCCATTCTCTCAGATCTGCAGAACCCAAACTTCAGTGACCCATCCTGGTGTCCCTCCCGATTCTGGCTTGTGGTTTCTCTCTTCCTCACGCGATCAGTGGCTCTGAGCTGAGCAGGGGGAGGCAGCCTGGCCTGGTGGCATGGAGCCACTGACTGAGAGAAAATGCTGGTGTGAATAAATTACCCCTGCAGCAGCTCACACAGGAGCCACAGAGCTGGAATGGAAGTGGATATGTGTTTTTTTTTTCTTCTCCCTCTTGCATTTCATTTTCATCCCTTATCACTTTCTGTTCAGATTAACCAAGCATCCCACACTGTCAAGGAAACTGTAGGCCTGGTAGTGATATGCTTTAAGTGTACTTTCAAAAAAACATATCCTAACTGTCAAGGAGATATCTTTTTATCCATTCCTCAGTCAAGATATATTATTTCTTTACAGTGTGTTACTTACCACTCTGTTCAGCTTGAAAGCACCTTCATTTTAGAGTTTTTTCCAGCATTTTTGAGGCCAACTTTGTCCCTGGTATTGCACAAGTCATTGAAACTCTGATTCTTGGTCAGAGTAAAAGTGATCTGCATGAAGATCATAGGTTCCAGGTATATTTCCTGGTTTCTTATGATGCATTCTTCCCAGAATTTCCCGCTGCTGCTCACCCTATCTAGGCTATCAGTTCCCCTTTTACTTTCTAATACTAAACTGGAATAATTGAGCTGGATAGCAAACAAAATTAACAACTTTTCATAAGGCTACGAGGGACACAATTTGAAGAGTACATTGCTCTGCACTGTCTTTTCTGACACAGCAGTGATGGACAGAACAAGATGAATTATCAGTGTCTGCTCCTATTTCAGTTCTTGATACTTTTCTTTACGAGTAGAACATATCCTGAGTTCCCAGGATAAACAGGAATTTAGCTGAGCACCAGCCAAATAAAACCTCCCTTAACACCTTAGGATTGTGCCCTGACTGAACAAACATCCTGGAGGGAGTTTTCTGAAGCTTTCTGCCTTTTCTTGACCTCGTGTCGTGGGAACTGGAGGAGCTTTGATATTGATTTTGGGGGAATGGGTTTGTTCTGGTGCTGACTTCTCAGTGCACCACAGCATGGGTTCCTGCCATGATATCCTGAGCTGGCAGCTAACCTGAGCTGAGGTGTGCCCTCAGAGGAATGGTTAGAGCACAAGGGAAGAAGCTTTTCGTGCTAAGGAGAGATCAAAAGCATCAAAAAGTTCCACTTTTCCTTGTAAAATTTGCCTCCTCCCAGCAGTTGCCTGCTGTGTGTGCTCCACGAGGTGTTGGAGATGGAAGTGAGAGTGCAACAGCAGATGAAAAATGGGAGAGAGAGCACACACCGAAATCCTTTGGAGATGGTGGATGGATCCCCATGGCTTTTGAGGGGCTGGAGCATGTTCAGGGAAGGGAACGGAGCTGGGGAAGGCTCTGGAGCTCCAGGAGAAGCTGAGGGAGCTGGGAAAGGGGCTCAGCCTGGAGAAAAGGAGGCTCAGGGGGGACCTTGTGGCTCTGCACAACTCCCTGACAGGAGGGGGCAGCCGGGGGGGGTTGGGCTCTGCTCCCAGGGAACAGGGACAGGAGGAGAGGGAATGGCCTCAGGCTGTGCCAGGGGAGGCTCAGGGTGGACACCAGGAAGGGCTGAAGGAGCTGTCAAGAATTGAAATGGGAAGTGATGGAATCACGGTCCCTGGAAGCGTTCAAAAAGGGTGTGGATGAGGGACATGGGCCAGTGGTGGGGGAATGGATCTCAGAGGGCTTTTCCAACCTGAAGTAACTCTGTGATTGTCTGAACCCAGCCTCGAAGGCCAAGAGCAGGACACTCATTCACTCATCCCCTGCCAGACTCCCGGCTGAGGATGAATTAAAAAACTGGACATGATCAGGGTGCCTTTATTTCCCACCTTGCACAGCTCCAGGGAGTACCAGAGAGGTTTCTTGGAAGCCAGCTGCCTCCCGGCTCTTAAGGAATTCATACCATATTGCCTTGAAATCCTGTATGAACACAGCTACTCTGTGAGATTCTGCAGAGTAGGTGGTGGTGCTTCCTTGTGTTACTGCCCAGTCCTTCTGAAATTCCTCTGCAGAACCCCACAATCCAATTTAAAGGCATTATTCCCTGCAAAGAACAAGTTTCAGGAAAACATTTCAGCATGAACTTAACGTCTTTATGAGGTTTCATTTCATCCTTGAGTTGCTGAATTGCAGCTTGGATTATTTTTACTGCAGCATTCATTCCATGGGTCATTAGAGAATTTACGGCCTCCGTGCTGTATTAAACAAGCCTATTATTATAAATTATATATTATTTATCATACATTATACATTATATATAATAAACTATATAATGTATATTATATAATACATTATGTGTAATGCAAAATTCATAATAAATAATACATAATATATTACCTACAATATAAAATATATAATACATAATACTATTGCATAGTGTGTAATATACAGTATCATATATAGGACTCCAATTATTGCAATGTAATATATAAATTTTTATATTATATGTTGCATTTTGCATGCTATGTATTACATATTAATTAGTAATAGACGACAAATATTACAGCATAATACTATGTATTTATATACTGTATGCAATATTTATAGCTATTATATTTCCATATTAATTATTATTTATTTTAGATGGAATTTGTAATATATAATTTTATATACAGTAGTAGATAACATTTAGCATAAAATACATAGTAGATATCATAGTATATAATTTATATACTCTATATATGATGTACAGCAGTGTAGTATAAATTATGTTACCTGCATTTTGCACCCACATTTGACATTCTTAACTTGTTTTTTAACATCAGTTTCTTCAGGTTAGTTTTCCAGATATTGCCCAGTTAAGTGCATACAAAGGTTTCATTAAATCTCAGCTTTTGCACATTTAGAACATTGATCCAATGTTCTTCCTCTTGCAGGAAGGAGGTGTAAGAGCAATGAGGGAATAAAAGTCTGAATGAGGTTGTGGTGAACAACTCTGGTGGGCTTTAGTCACTGTACGGTTATTCAGTTTTCTGTGGTTTTCTTGTTTGTTTGTTTGTTTGTTTGTTTGTTTGTGGGCTTTTTTTTAAAATTTGTTTGGTTGATCTGAATGAAAAGTTCTTCAGGATGGAGAAACAGCTCTAATCCATGAAATTAAAAATAATGTGCACAAGTTACATGTGAATCCCATTCACAGCAACCCATTTTCCTACTGAGAGCCTGATTTCTCTATTAATGAAGCCAAGATTGTGTGTTTGAAGTAAAAACTGATCTTGGGGTCATTCTAGGGGCCTTTCAGCCCCGTCCCTTAAAACCGGCATTTACACAAACCCATGTTACACAGCCCATTCCTGCTTTGCGTGCTCTGTCCCTGTACATTTCCATACAGCAGAAGCAGGTAAAGTTCCTGCTGTTTAATTGCAAGTTTGATCCCTGCTCTCAGAAACAACCATGAGCTATGTAACCAGACAGTTTGTACCGCATTGGGTAAACGGAATATAACCCTGAATAAATATTTTAGAAGTTCTCCGTGTTTACAGGGGCGATTCCCTGGGGGGGAACGCGGTCTCTTGGGGCAGGAGTTCATTCCAAGCCGGAGCAGAGCAGCTGACATTTCCTGTCCCCTTGCACTGCTGAAATGTTGATTGATTTAGGAGCTGCCCGGCAAAGTGACAGCGTTGACATTGAAAAAAAATATAAAATTACTCGCCCTCGATAAAATACACAGAGAAGGGAACCCCACAGTGAGGTCTAATCCCAGCTGAGGTGTCACACAGGAGATGATTGCTGAGGAGGGAAGCGTGCCTGAAGGTTTTTGGGCAGGTTGGTGCCGTTTGTCCTCGTTCAGAGCACGCTGGAGCTCGTCAGGAGGGAGGGAAGCACATGGAGACCTCCTGCTCGAGGTGGAGCCTGTTCATGGGGTAAAGCCACCATCCCAAGGACCTGCCTGGAGATGCTCTGCACTTTGGGAGGGCCACACTCCTCTGAAAAACAGCTGAAAACCACCAGGGGAGTGATTTAACCAACAAGAACTGCAATTTAATGGAGCCTTTTCTACCCACAGCTTGGTCAATACTGACACAATTTGCACACTTTCTATTTAACACCACAGCAGTGCCCCAGACCTCTCCATGATGACATCACAGAGGAGCAGAAATGCAATTATCTTGGAGAAAATTCAGATTTAACCTTCCCAAGCCACATTTTCACTCCTGTAAAGAAGTTCATGTTAAAAAAAAAACCCTTGGTGTGCTGAAGACACCTGCCTGCACTCTTTAATAAAAAATGCTCTTTCATGAAAATAACACATTTTTCAGAGTTCAAAATATTTTTTTTAAATAAAAAGTTAAACTTCATTTATAATTACCCACTGCAAGGAAGCATTAATAATTTCTGCCATCATTTTAAGCCAAAAATATGTGTGGAAATGAAACAGGGTTAGAATGGTGTGTCATTTTTAATATTGAATCACATTTTATAATTTAAGCTTTGGAGGAAATGCAAAAAGACTTTAAAAAACATTGTTTTGCAGCAGAAGGGAAGCAAATACCTCTTATTTTTTTTATGAGAAAAAAAGCAAATACAAACCTTCCCTCCCACAGGTTCTGCTCTGGGCAATATTATTCATTTCTAAGGTTTGTCTCTTTGGTGTGTTGCTGTCCCTGGGCAGAAAAATCAACAATAATCATCTTTACCATTTGCAAACAGTAGCATCTTTTAGTTCTCTTAGTTGTTTTTGTAGTGTTTTAGGATTCTGCCTGGAAGTACCTCTGCTTCTTTAAATGGTACATAAAGAACATTGGAAGAAATCCCACCTAATTTTTTAACATTTCACTGGTTTTGTAGTGACTCCATTTTAAAATTTTAAGCATTTAAGTCTTGAACACAGGACTAGGAGGCACTCCTGGTAAAATGTGTGAGTTTTTGTTGATTTCCTGACTGCAGGGCTCACCTGAGGTGGGAACACCAATGTGTGCTTGGAACTGTGAAAATCCTTTGGGGTGAGTTTTGACCTGTTAAATCCAGTGCCAGAAATCCCTTTTGCTTCCATGGCACCAAGGTGGCCCTTGGCTGGGAACTCGAGACCTCACCACTGTTTTTGGTGAGCCAGGAAACCTCTGCAGCCACCCTTACGTGGTGTAAAGGCTCCTATCAAGGACTCAAAACCAAACAAAACCCAAGGAAGGGACCCATGCAACAGCCCAAGTCTCTTTGTCTCTTCTCTGGCACTCTTTGCAGGCCCCTCTATTTCTAATTGGAGTTTGTGAAATGACAAATTCATCATTATTATTATTATTATTGCTATTATTATTGTCTCTCCATGGTGCTTCTGGGCAGAGGCAAAGGCTGTTGAATGTCACTGCTGGTATCACACATTTAGACACATCGACGCTGACTTCATTTAGTGTTGGACAACTCCTCTCCCTGCAGTTTATTGTTTGTTTGGTTGTGGGGGTTGGGCTTTTATGTATTTATTTATTTTTTTAATAGCCTCAGACTAGAACTTCCTGCATCTTTTATCTCCTCTTTTGGAAATACCTTCACAGTAGGAGACTCCCAAGCTTGGTGTCCACAGTGTTCTCAGCTTGTAAGCTTTTCAGCATGTCTTATATTTTAATCCTGGCTAATTCTGCTGAGTGAGAAAAGCCACAGGTGGGCATGTGCTGTGTCTTTTTTATGGTGGAGATGCAGGGCTTCTAAAAGTGGAGGGGAAAAAAAATCAGGGTGAAAGAAACAGAGTATTTATCTATTTTCCTTTCAAAGTGCCCCTTGCTTCTCCTGATATATTTCAGAGGAAGCAGAATGACTCTACTGCATTTATGGGTTTGGTGTGGCAGTTTCCACCTGAATGAACTTTTCTAGATAGGAGATACAAAGAAATCATGCTGCTAACCCAGCCTGTCCCTCTCTTCTTCTGGCAAGATCTTTTGTTGGCTGAGATAAATGTACCTCTGCAGCAGGTTTGTGTGAAGAGTTAATGTTAACAGTTTCAGTCAGAAAAAAAGGGGCAAAGATTTTGGGTATGTAACTTAACTGGCTACCTCAGCTATTTTATTGGCTCTTCCCTGCAAATGTTGTCTCAGTTATAACCTGAGGGCATCACACTCACCAGTTAAAGCACTTTCACTGTGTTCTATCTGTCCATGTACATGGCGTTCCTTGGGAATTGCTTTGAGAGGCAATGAAGAACTGCTAAACTCCACATTTCGAGGTGTTTGATCCATGTTCTCCTGCAGAATGCAAACAGGTGAGGATCTGATCCATTTGCAGGGTTCCAAAAGCAATCCAGCTGATCTTTTCACTCATCTTTTTCAGATGATTTGTGCTGTGTCCCATGTGTGGCATTGTGAAATTTTAGAAGAATGGGTTATTGAAACTCTCGAAACTGTTTTTTAATCACATCTTATCCTGTCAGCAGATCGCCTATTTCAGTAGGCTTCTGCACATTTCTGTTCCATCATTGTTCCCAGAGCTCAAGTGGAAAAGAGCCAGGGATGGCTGAGAAACATGAAAGGAAAATATGAACAAAATAATCATCCTGAGCCAAGTGTTGGTGGGAGGTGCTATGCATAATGGGGCGAGCCCACGTTCCTACAATAAAACCATCACATGATAGAGGATAAAGAAGAGTCGCAAATAATGGTGGGAAAGCCTTCTGCAAAGAACTTCAAGGACAAATATAATTACCAAAGGCGTTGTTAATTGTGGGGAAGGGCACTTTGACCAGCCTTTCCTATGATTTAGAACATTTACCAATGGTGCACTTCCAGCTCACCAAGCCAGTGGAAACCAGAGGCTGTAAAAATGTCAGCAGAGGGAGAAAGGGAGGGAGGGAGGAGCCTCTGTGGGTGCCTCCAAGGGCATTTTGGTAGTGCTGAACAATCCTCTTAATTCACCCAAGCCTGATTCATCTCGTGCCTGGAGCAGTGTGTGATGTGGCCTTGCCAGGCTGCACTGCCAGCCATTACCATTTATATAAAATACACCTACAATGTACCTGTTTTGTGCCTAAATCTGCCCCTCTGCAGTGCCTTGGCTCCAGCTGGTGTTTCCTCCCTGTTCCCAGCAGCATAATCCATGTGGTCTAATGGAAGGTGGCAGGGGGTGGAAC
>VZTH01004702.1:27434-49397 GCA_013397815.1 Aleadryas rufinucha | reverse complement strand
CTGCCCGCACCGCACCGCACCGCCGCGGCCGCGCTCCGGCCGTGTGCGCGGAGGGGGCGGCCACGGTGACCCCCCGGACGTCCAGGGAGCCGCGCCGGGACCCCCACCTGGAGCCCACTCCGGGACCAACCCAGGACCCCACTCCGGGATCCTCCAGGACTCTCCTCCCGGGGGCTCCAAGGACCACCCTGCAACTCCCCTCTGGACCCCACTCCAGGACAAACCCGGACCCCCTGGGACCTGCCCCTGGATCCTCCAGGATCCCCTTTCCAGGGGCTCCTCCAGGACCCCCATCAGCCCTCAATTTCGCTCACAGCCCAGCACTGCTCCCCACCCCTATTTTCTTCCCCAGGAGAGAGTCCAGAACAAGGTGCAGAGTCTATATGGAAACGTCACTGCTTTATTGTTGTTTTTATCATTCAACAGGGGGAAAAAAAATAATAATACAACTGAAGAGACATCCAAAAAGCCAGACCTCGTACAAGTCAGTGCAGGGTGCATCCATCCGCACCCTGAGGTGACAGCAGAGTCCCTCCACACGAGTACAAAACCCCAGGGACATGGGTCTGAGGTGTTTATCATAGGGAAGGTCCTAATATGAAAAGGCAGTTCCATCTCCACCTTTATCTGTCTGGACGGGTCATTCCCGGCCTGGTTGGCACCATCATGGGTCTGGAGGGGGGTCTCATCATTGGGGGCCCTGGCATCATTGGCATGTGTCCTCCCATGGGCGGCCTCATCCCGGGAGCTGCCAGGGGAAAGACAGGTTAGAGAACAGCTCTTGGGAGCTCTTCAACTGCCCAGGCATCGTAGAACATGGATGGTTTGGGTTGGGATGGACCTTAAATCTTTATTTCCACTCCCCTGCCATGGGCAGGGACACCTTCCACTATCCCAGGTTGCTCCAAGCCCCGTCCAACCTGGCCTTGGACACTTCCAGGGATCCAGGGGCAGCCACAGCTTCTCTGGGCACCCTGTGCCAGGGCTTCACCAGCCCCACAGGCGATAATTTCACACTGTGCAGTGGGCAGGTTCTCTCCCCTGCTCCAGGGAACTCCCATTTTCCAAGTCTGTAAGCTCTGATCTGGCAGCTGCCGAGATGGATTCCGTTCCCTGAAGGAGCTCAGCCATCAGCAGAGGAGGAACTGAGCTCCTGGGTTATACACCCATTCTGACAATATTCACTCACAAATTATTTGCAGCCACTCAAGAGAGACACGAGCTTAATTACTGATCTGGAAAGGTCATTTGGAGAAAAGTGCTGCAAAACCACCCCAGGACCCCATGTGCTCACAAACAAGCACCAAATACCTTTGCCAGGCAAAAGTAGGGCTCTACTGCACAGGCCTGAAATAATGGTTTCCATCCCACTTTGCCATTTATTTTCACCAGGCTGCTGAATATCACTGATTGTGCATTTATCTTGTGCCTTTAAAAACACTTAGAGAACACTTTCCAGCACAAGACAATAATTGCAAAGACACTTCACTACTTTCAGTCCACGTGTGTGTGTGTGCTGCTGTAGATTTGTTCTGGGAACTGCTCCAAAAAGATATCCCTTGAGAATTCTTCAAATGCCAGGAAGCTCAGGAGTGGAATGGATCAAAGGCATTTTAGTTTACGGTTCTGATAAAGCCTTTTTCAGGCCCATTGTTTCTCTGGAACACGTTCCCCTGAGACACTTTTGAAAATAAAATTCATTTAGTGCAAAAAATGTGCCCTTTGTGCAAAACCTGAGACCTGGAGGCACCAAACTCCTGAACAATTACTGCTCAAAGCAGAGGGAGAGCAGCTACAATTTCCCAGAGCCATAATTCCAGCTGCACAGGGGGTTGGTAACTCTCAACGAGAAGTAAAGGGGCTTTAATGAGTGGTTGTAAAACTGTTGTAGTCTCTCCATGCAGGGCTAACAGTGACACAGGTGTGACCAGAGAGTGACCAGCCCAGCACTGAGCTCCCAACAGATGGTGGGACAGGAAACATCACCTAGACTCCCCACCCAGCCCCCCATGGCACAGTCACCCCATCCCAGACTTACCAGGTCCGACTGGCATCATTCCTGGAGGGGGTGGGCCCATCATTGGCATCATCGGGGGCCCCCCCATGTGCGGGGCTGGCATCATGCCGGGCCGGGGGGGGCCAGCTGGACAGACACAACAGTTACACACTGGCACTCTCGGCCACCAAAGGGCAGTGCAGTTATTCACAGCACAGGGCAGTAACTAATGCCTCAGTGGCTTTACATCTGCCTCCATTCTGGCCCTGATTCCAGGTGCTAGGAAGTGACCAGAGGAGGAATGCGCTGGCTACCAACTCCAGCTGTGCACACCCAGCACAGGGAGCTGCCACTCCCAAAACCAGGACTTGGGGCTGGGACGGCTCTGGGCCCTCCACCAGCTCAAGGGCAAAAGGTTACCAAAATTATTCTATTTAGAAAAACCAACCCAAACCAACCCGCTGTGCAGTTCTAACAGAGCCACCTGCGCAGGAGCCCCCATGGAATGAAGGGCTGCCACTGCTTCTGGTGGACTCAGCATCCCAAAAATCAGACACAGTAAGGACTGAACTGATCTTACACAGAACTCCCTCACACACTGGGAGCACAAGCTCAAGATGCCTTGGCTTGGCTTGACTTCAGGCTAAAAGGCCTTTTCTTTCCAAGCTGAGGACACAAGCAGTACAGCTCCAGAGGGCCGTGATCCCAATCCCAAACTGCCCCAAACTTACGGATGCTGGGAGGAGGTGGAATCATGGCTCCGGCCGGGGGTGGTGCCGAGAACGGGGTCGGTGGAATTTTCCCTTGCTGGAATGCAGCCGCTACATTGGGGGGGAAAAGAAAAAAAAAAAAAGGAAAGAAAGAATCCCAGGGAAAAAAAAACCAGTTACTAGGCCGAGGAAGCGGCGGGTCACTCGTCCGTGTCATGCCCCGCGGTCACGTCATGCTGCGTGCGCTGCTGTCCCCACGCCGGACACATCCCTGGCACCTGGGGAGCACCTGAGACTCCTGCAGACAATTATTGTTACAGCTGGGACTAGAGAGCTCCTGCGTGGATGTCACACCCCTGGGCAGGGCGAGTGGGAGAGAAGAAACGAACGAACCACGTCGCGGGATCCGCAGCGCTCCACCGGGACATGCTGTGCTGGAACGGCAACGGGGCGAGGGCTGGGGAGGGGGCAAGGAGCAGGAAAAGGGGTGCAAGGAAGGGCAGAAATTCAACTGGCATTGACTGGGAGGAAGGCAAAAGATGGGGAAGCTGGGAGCATCACGAGGAGAATGCACAAAGGGAAACAGAACGAGGATGAGTGAGGGGAAGTCTGGGCTGGGTGTTTCAGGAAAACTCCTCACCCAGAGGTGGTTGGGCACTGAACACTCCCCAGGGAAGTGGGCACGGCTCCGAGCCTGTCAGAGCTCAGGGAGCAGCTGGATGATGCTCCTGGTCACATGGTTTAGTCTTAGGCAGTCCTGCACGGAGCTGGGAGCGGGATCGATGATCCTTAGGGGTCCTTCCCAACCTGAGATATCCTACGAGCCAAGGAATGCTGCCACAAAGGTAATCTGGTGTTTGTACTTCTTTCACAGAGCAAAGAGGAAAAGGACCCCATGAAGTGACAGAGGAAACAATGCCACACTTCAGTCAAGCCTTTAGGCACAAGAAGAGAAAACATCACTTGGGAACTGAGGGCAAGCAGCTCCGGCATGTGAAAAATGCAACCATCCAGATGTTTTAATGTCCATTTTCCTATCTTTTGGAATTCTTATCCATGCTCTTAGCATAAATGTGCCACTGCCAAGCAGCACAAGTGTGTTATGTGGCCCTGTAGGATATCGCTGAGGGCAGTGGCACCGACAGCCCTCATGAACAGTGACATGGAGACACTGCCACCAGCCCTGGAAGGGAACCTCAGCTCTTGTGCAGTAGGCAGAGCCCTCAGGCTCCCCCAGGACAGCCCAAAACCTGAGGAACTCACGATCCATACTCCAAGTTTTCACCCGTGACTCACTGAGCAAAGACTCCCCAGGGAAGTGAGGGAAAGTCAAGGTGGAAGCAGGGAAGAGCAGCTGGAGGAAAGGCAGGGGAAGGGATGGGGAGGCAGCTGAGGTCACGGAAAGATTGGCCTTACTTGTTTTGTCAATCAGGCTCTGGGCTTGCTCCTCCATCCATTTCTGGTAGTAGTCCTTCACGTTCTCCTTGTGCTTCCGGCCACTGCAGTGGGTTTTTCTCACGGAGGGCTGGGAAAGGTCACACAAACCCTAAGGTTACCGGGGATTCGTCACGATTTTAGTGTAATTTAGCAGCATAAAGCAGGTTTGTTTCCGTGCCCAGCCAGAGGAGGGGGGATGTGCAAAGCCTTTATGTAAATTTTATCAACGCGGCAAGTGTTGTCTCTCAAAGGCTGCCCTGAGCCCTCCCCAGCTGCCTTCCCTGACCCTGCCGCTGCCCCGCTGGAGAACACCAGGGACATGGCGTGTTCTGCCTCTTTTTTGCATGGAAAGGGAAAACACTAAGTAACGCCGCTGTATCTCTATTTTAGCCAAGGTAAGTTTTATTTTAATTCTCTTGATGCACGAAGGAATTAAAGCCGAGGCTTTGGTACTCACCGAGTCATGGGTGAGGTACGTGTCACAGTAATCACAGTAAAACCTGCCGGGGAAAAGCCTGGTTATTCAGAGCTCCCTTTGGGCCCCCGTTAACGGAGCCCCAAAATGAGCCGGCAGGGCGCCAGGGCTCAGCCCGCCCGGTCATCCGCGCCCCGCACGGCCCCGAGCTCGCGGGGAGCACCAGGACCCTCGAGAGGCACCGAGCCCCGCCCGGGGACCCCCCCTCGGGCCCCGCGGGGAGCCCCGGCCCGGGCCCCGCACTCACTTGGGCATGGTGCTCCCGCCGCCGCCGCAAGCCGGAAGTGGCGCACACACGCAGTGACGCACTCACGCAGCGCCGCCGTCCCCCTTGTTGGCCCCCGCCGGCTGCCGTAGGGCCCGGAAGTGACAGCGACCGGCCCCCGCTGTCTCGGTCTCCCCGCCCGGCAGGTGGAGCCATTATGCGCCCGCCCGTCCCTGTCGGGTCACGCCACCATCGCCCGCCCACAGACCCGTCAGCGCCGGCATCGCGCCCCCGGCGCACAGCGCGCAGCGTTCGCCGGGGCCCCCGGCGCTGCCAAGCCGTGTTCTCCTTGTCCTCCGTGATCTCCTCACGGAACACACCCGGTGCCTCCGATCACCGGCCGCGCACGGAGCAGCCTCGCGCGGTCGAAAACTGCAGGAAAAACATCATTTTTAGGGGGGAAAAACACACCGAACGGGCTCCCGTCGGGCATTGCGCCTTCATTTGCATGGCACCGCGTGACGTTAGGCAGCTCATTTGCATACGCAAACACGCTCACCCGCCGCCATATATGGAAGGCAGCGCGCGAATGTGGGCGGAGACTGCCGATCGCCCCGCCCCTCGATGACGCAACGCCAGCGCGCGGAGTCCCCTGCGTCACGCGCGGCGCTCATTTGCATGCAAGGCCACNCGGGGGGGGAACGGGCGGTGTTTGTGCTGGGCCCTCTGCCCCCTGCCCGGGCCGGCCGGACGGCGCGGGGCCGGAGGCGGCTCCCATGGCGGTGGGGGAGCGGGACGAGGCTGGGGCGGACGGGGCTGACTCTCGGCCCCGGCCCGGGGTGCGGGTTTGCCGGTTCGCCGGTCCAGGGGCCGCGGAGCTGTTGGAGAGTGACGAACAGATACACGGGGCATGGGACCCGCGGGCAGGGAGCGGGGACTGCGTTCAGGGACGGGCTGTGGCGCCCCGACTTTGAGGCAGCTTCAGAAGAAGGGAAATTGTGGCAGAAAGGCTCTGTGGGAGCTTGGAAGCGGCCGCGGTACACGTGTGAGAGTTACCGGGGTGTTTGGGGAAAACTCAGCGTCTGCCTGTGGACTGAGGGTTTCTCTAAATCCTCTGACTCTCGGTGTATGTTTGTCTTGATTAAGGCTCTGTGTCACTGTCCAAGGAAAAAGTAGGCACGGGTTATCAGGGAAGCTGTAGCTCGAGAAAAACAGGAGAGATATTCAGTACAAGGGTGAAAACCAGAAACTAGGAGTGTTCTGGTGCGGTGAGCCCAGAAAGTGTAAAAAGGATGTTGTGGAGCAGCTGCTGTGTGAGGCGGTGGGTTTGGCTTGTTTTGAGCCCTTGCACCTCTCAGCTCATCTCCAAAGTGTGTTGACCTAAAAGCTCTGCACCGTGGGGGCTGCAGGAGAGCAAAAGAGTGCTGTATGTTTCAGACACGGTGAACAGAGATCACTTAGCTAAGCTTTGCTTAGAGGTAGACCATCAAACCCAGAAACCTCGGCTTTGAAACCTGAAATCCATGGGGAGGTCAGGATATCAACAGTTGGGAGAAAACTTGCGTGGAATTGTTGATCATATAAACAGTGATAAGACAACTCCGTCAGCTTTTTGCTTTTGCTTTTCCTTCCTCCTACAGTTCTGTATTGAATTATAATGGCAAATATGTATCTGCAGAGGGAGTAGGGGAATAGCAAGTAATTCCATGTGTTTTGTAAGCTGACACAACGTGAAAGAAGGTCTCGAGGAGTTCAGGAGTTTGCTTGGAAGAAACGGTTGTTTCCCTGCAGAAGATACTTTCCCACTTCATCCCTGTGTTGGTGATACGACTGAAACTGACACTGCACTGTAATCCTGGGAGTTCTGTGAGGTGCCTGGGGAGAGCGGGGAACGGAGCTGAACCTGAAAGTTACTCCTGAAGATGTTCTGTGTAGCCAGAGTGTTCCTGGTTTGTGCTGAAGCTGCTCTTTTTCATTCAGGAATATTGAATTCTTGTTTGAAATAACAGCATCTCAAATCCAGCCTCAGAACCAAGGCTTTTTTCAAACGTTTAGTTGCAATTGAAGAAGATCTAAAATGGTTAAAATAGCTTTAATTTCCCAACTTCAATAGTTTGGTTCTGAAAACATCGGTTTTCACATTTTTTCTGAAGTACTAATTGGTAAGCCTTGTGGATGGATGGGCACGTGCCTGTTGGGTTGGTGAGATGTGTGTGCAAACACACACGGGCTGGGACTGTTCTGAGAGGGCTCAGAGCCCATGTTAGTGCCCATTCTCAGCCTGGCAAGGGCTACTCCTTCTCTCCGAGGCGGGTGGTGTTCCTCGTGCTGGTGTGTCCAGCTGGCAGCTCTGCCCTGTGCCCGTCCCACTGCCCAGCTCCCACCCCTTCCTGTATGGCCGCAGGGTCGTTGGCCCGGCCGGGCTGACCCTGCACTAACCCTGCTGTCCCTCAGCAGGGACAATCAGGACACGTGTTCCTGTTCTGGAAGCACCTTTCTCGTGTCGTTGAGGGGCCCTGTGCAATCCACAGTGCCCAGGTGATTCGGGTGCCCTACCAGGTTTGCCTTGTGTGGCCTGGAATTAGGGTCAGAACCTTCTGGCACCAGCACGTCCTGCAAATAATTTGTCTTGATGAGACCATCAGGTCACTTTTCCATGTGTTAAAGGCATGGCATGTTCCTTCAGGGATGATCCCTTCCTTCTGCATCAGGATTGATGTTCACCTGCAGGAAATGGTGAGGGAGCTCATGGTGGGGTGACAGAAGTGCACACACTGGGTATTCCAGGTTCTCTGTAGCACTGTCCCATGTGTGAGTTAATTAACAAAGACATAAATAGTTTCACTGGAGCTTATTCCCAGGTGTGAAAGCTGCTCTTTGGCAATAACTGTCATCTCCAGACCCTCAGTTCTTTCCCCACTTTGTGTCTTTCATGTACTGTAGGGAACACTCAGAGCTTAATGTGCTTTGAAAGACCATTTCCAACAGCATCATTAGTAATTGTGGTCAATGGATTTACAGTGAATTAGCTGTACTGCTGGAATAAAGGAATTATTTTTAAATAGCTTGTTTGGCCAATCTGGGGAGGAAAATTAGTGGCTGGCTGGGGAGGTATACCTGTAAGTAGTCTCTAAAAGTCTGTGTCCACTTCTCCAGTTCCCAGGAATGCCCAGTGCCCCTTCAGACCTCTGTCAGGCTTGGGCAGTGCTGAGGAACTGCCAGCTGGTTTTATTAAGTGCTGCAAAAATGCTTTGGGTTGAACATATGCATCCAAAGTTTCTGAGGCTGTTCCTTGATCGGCAGGAAATACAGGTTAAACCCTTTGTCTTTCCCTGGTATTTATTAAACACTTTCCTAGAGTTCTGTGTGTTTTCTGTGCTGACTTCTTGCCTTCCTGCTGCATAAATCCGATTCCCGAGATCCTGGCTTTACATTCCCCAACAGCAGCACACACCACCCTGCTTTACCATTTAGTTATTTATTTTCCATTCAGACAGGCTGCAGAGGGAGAGGCTGAGCTTTCACTTTCAGCCTAAAACCAAAAGTGAACTTCTTTATTCGAAAAGCAGAACCAAAGTGAACTGTTTTGGCGCCAAAACGTTTGTTTCTCTGGAGGAAACCCTGGGCAGTGGAGTGGGGAGGGCATTTTGCTGCCGCTGCATCCAGGATCAAATCCCCCTCAGTTACCTTGGCTCTGCTCCCTCCCCTCCATGTGTTGGGTCCCACCACAGGTGGGAGGGAGGGGGCCCGTGGGAGGGATTTTTGTGGTGCAGTGAAGTCCCACGTACTGCCTGCAGCTCCACAGTGATCTGTGAGATGGGCAGAAGCAAGCCTGAACCCCCTTGGCCTTGCCCTGCCTTCACAGGGAGCTCCTGGAACTCCATAAAAGTCATTGGATTCCTCTAAAGCTGGTGTGGAAATTGCATTGGGAAAAGAAAAAGGAATTATTTTCTTTTAATTGGAGTGTGTGCCGGCTTTGTGGGTGAGAGGCTTGGAGCTGCTTTAATTCCATGAGAGAGTGAATTAGTTTGAAGTAGCTAATGGTGGTGGATTTAAAATCCATATTTTAGTGCACTTGGCTCAGAGATTCCCAGTTTGGAAGAACTAATGTATATTTCAGTAATTTACATGTAATATTTCTTTACATTCTCTTTTTAGCTTTTGTTTAGAAAGCTGAATTTTTATTAGAGCAGTAGGTGTGATATTTAATTGAAATGTGTCAGATAATGATGGTTTCCATTGTGTGTGGGGAAAAAAGAGCATTATTGTAACAAAGCTTTTTGGATCCAGCTTTAGGTGAAAAAGGTCATTATTTGTAAGATTGTCAGATCTCTTCTGGAGATCCTCATGTTTTTTCATCTGTTTAGGAGAATTTGTAGCTGTGTCATGGTTTAACTAGTACTCCCAAGGTGATGTTTTGCACGAAGATAAGTTTATCTCTGAAAATACTGCAGAAATCTGCAGTAAAACCTTGTTCTGTCTTGTGTCAAGTGTGGGGCAGTTCTGTGCTAAAATTGCCTTACAGATTCACATTTCCATCCCTGTGTGTGGGCCGTTCAAATTCTTTATATCCAGTGAAACAACTGTACTGCCCAGAAGTGGATGTACTTGATTGGGGGTCTAAAGACATGGTTTGGCTCATAGGAGTTTAATTGCTTTTCCCATGACTTATACTAAGTGTAGGTGCTACTCAGAGAAATACTTGAGGTATATTTGTGTAAGAAGTCAGGACACAGAATTTAACAGAACAGACCCCGTCAAGGGGATTTACTCACACAGGATGTGTTTCCCACAGTGGCTCCTGATTTTTAACCAGCACTGCTCCTGATTTTTAACCTCAGGTGTTTGCAGACACCTGCAGCATGCAGGTGTCCTCTGAGAACAGATGTTTGGGCTGCTCTTCAGACTGAATCCATGTTCTGACAAATGTGAGGAAAACTTCCCCTCTGCTCTGTGTAGACCTCGAGCTCAGTTTTGACACCCCTTCCCTCTGGTGGAGAATCCTCGTGTCATGGAGGAGGCAGGAAACTGAGACCTGATTTTCCAAATAAATCATCCTCCCCTGGGGGTGCCTGTGGGTTTTCATTCCTCACCCAGTATCCATGGGGTAGTGACAGCAGTGGGTGGGAGTTCCTGTTCCTTTGCTTCCCATCATTGTTATCAGGTGATAGAGACCAGAGTCCCATGTTCTTTCTGTGACTCAGTACGTGTTTGTTGAGCAATCTGTGTCTTGGTGTGACTCTGGTCAGGTTAATATTTGTTTATGGTGACCAGCTGGGCCAAATCTGGTGAGAAGGGTTGCCTCAAAACATTGATTGGGTATTGATAAGCTTAGTAGGGAATAGGGAAGCTGAGGCTTTGGACTTGGTGTCCATCTTACTCTAACCCAGTTGGTGACACGCTGTCCTCGCAGGCAGAAGTGGCACCCCAGAAGCAGATCTGGTGGTTGCTGATGTGCTGTCGCCGGGATGTCAGGACAGTGTGGGGAGCTCTGCGGCGGGTGCAGGGTCATTTACACCCTTGGGTTAGGGAGGGAAAAGAGGTTTTAAACTGTTTGATCTGTTGTGGCTCACTTGAAATATAGTGGATGTGTCTTAGTGCCTGTGAACCATCGCAGACTGCTGCCTCTCGGTGTCCACAGCTGTCTCCTAATGCTACTAAAAATAACAACATTACAGAATTAAACAATTTAAAAATATTTTCTTAGAAGCTTTTATCTAGTGCGTAAAAAAAACCAAACCTGCACCTCTTCTCCAGAGCAACTCAAGTGTTTGACCTGATTATTTTGAATGAAATCTAGACTTTAAAGAAATTGTATTTATAACTGTGGAACATACTATAATTGTGCTCCAAGGTACAGAGCATTTAAAAATTTGGTGCCTGTGGCATGGAAGCATAAGCAGGTAACTGTAGCAGAATTGGGTACAATATAATTTTGGTCCAGCTGGACTCTGCCTTACATGCCCCAACTTGTTCTCAGACAGTTTCTGTAGCTTAATCCCCCTTCACTTTCCTGCAGACAATTATAGATTGGTGACATAGTTTGTACTGAGGAATTGGCAGTTACAGAATCTCTTGTGTACTGGCAGCTCTCGGTGACTTTCCACTGGGAAGAGCTGTTGCCTGTTTTCAGTGGCAGCTCCTGCTGGGACATTCTCGGGATATTTTACCCCCCACTTAAAGCTGCTGGGACCATCTGCTTTGGGAGGGCTCAGCTGCTGGGGATGGTTCTGTGGGCTCCTGCTTGGAGCACCATCATTGTGGTGCTGCTGTTGGGCAAGGAGTTGTGCTCAGGTGTTTTACTGTGCTCAGGTGATGTGCTGAGCCCTGTGCAGGTATCTCGAGAAGGTTTCAGCAGCTGCTGTGGGTGTTTCTGTGCACATTAAAGCCGCTCAGGGAAAGTGAGTTCCTTTGATGGTTTGGTGCTCTGAGGACTCTGTGCCTCTCCTGTGGGCTCTCAGTTTCTCTCCTCGTGCTGCCCCTGCACACACAGGGTTAGTTCTGTTACCGCAGGTTTCTGTCTTCTTCCTAGAACACCCCACTTGTATGTGAAACTGCTGCTTTCAGCTAAGACAGTGAAATGTTTTTCTGTGTCTTCATGTGAAAAAATACATAAGCTTTAAATTAGCCAGCTCTTTCCTCCTCCCTCCTTCAGCTTAAAGCTTTCAGCTTCCCTCAGTGATCCTTTTGCATCATCAGACAACTTCTAAGGTAGTTTCCCGACTTCATACATAGAATTTAGTGTAACTTTAGTGTAATAGGGGTCAAGAACGAAGAAAACTGACACAGAAATTTTGCTTTCTGAAATTCTGTCTGTTGAAAGATATTCACTGATTAAAATTCCAGTCCTTCAAAACATCTTGAGACTTTGCACTTAATTGCTATGTGTCATCCCTATTGAACGTTTGAATTGAAAGCTCCAGGTAGAAGTGCTCCCCTGCAGCATGATGTGCATGTCTCTTCCCCCACCCCCTTTGGCCTTCTCCAAGGCTTGGAGTGAGGCATCTCCTGCTTCTGGAGCAATAGAAGCTGTTAGAGATGTCCCAGCCTGGAATATCAGCAATCCAGGTCCCCAACAGCTGGGGTGAAGAACATCCAGCTAAGATTGTGGAAACTAAGAGACAAAAGGGGTTGCCTCACTTGGATGTCTCCCATATGCATTTTTAGTCTCTCCCCTCTGTGTCATGTAGAGAAGTTCCATTCTTTGGGAGTGAGAAACTGTCCATCTGCTGCACTGTTTCTTTTTGTTTTTTAACAATAGACACCTTATGGGGTGCTGTGGTGCCTGGTTACACACTGCATTTGGAGAGCGGGAGGAGGTCTGTGAAGGTGGAGACTTGAGTTACAGGAGTCTGAGGTGTCCTACATCACGTGTTCTGTGCTGGAGATTTTATTGTGCTGTTTAGCACTGCCCAGTGTCTCTGCATTGCATATTTCCAGAAGATGTCACCTGAGTTGCTTGGCTCATGACAAAACACTGCACGCTGTGAGTGCTGAAGGCATACAGAGAACACACCTCCCAGCCCAGGCACCTGCCTGGCTCCTCCTGCCCTCCACGGGACAGACCTTGGCACCTTCCTTACAATGACCAAGTCCATTTGTTACCTAAGAAACGTTGCTGGCTGTCTCTGCATGACCTAAGGGCTGCATCCCATCTGAAATTCCAAATGGAAGGTGCCCTGGGTGTTGCAGGGAGCATTCTGTCCAGTGTGTTCTCCAACAGCTCAGGAGGGCAGAGCCCTGCAGTGTCCCCCAGGAGTGGGCCATGGTGGGTGCTGTACTGTGGGCATGGGCAGGAGCCAGAGAGAGGGAAATTTGCAGGCTGGATTTTGGGCTTAACTTGTGATTTNATGTGTTTTTTTGTTTTATATTTTTACCCCCCCCCCCCCCCCCCCATTTGTTCTTTAAAAAAATTGCATCTTTTTCTTTGGCTCTTTCATCAAGGAATTTGACAATAAATGAAAGCTTGCAGATTCGTGTAACATTTATAGTTCAAATTCTAATGTCCCTTGTCTTTTATGTTCGAAGCACCTGCTTGTACTGCTTTTCTTCCGAGATACTGAACTTCTCTATGCTGAAAGAATTCCCTATATTCTGGGGAGCAGAGGGTCTTGGGCCCGTGCCCTGCTTTGCTTGAGGCCTCAGCAGCCTGGATGCTTCAGTGTCTTCAGTCTCCTAAGAAAAGTCTGATACAATTAATTAAAAACCAATTTCCATTTATCCATATGGTGCTGGTTGTTGTAGAACAGGGAGGTTGTGTAAGGAGGCCTCGAGTTTGTGAACTGATTTGGAAGAGTTTCTTTTAATTTTGAACACTGAATTACTTTAAGTAATTAATGCCTAAATATATTGGTTTAACATAACAAAAGGCTGTCTGGAAAAAACAGGGAAGGGAAAGAAGGGCTCAAGATGAGCCACCTTGTTGCTAACACTTAAGAGTTGTTAAGGGATGTCTCCAGAGCTATTAGCAGAGAAGGTTTTAACTTGACTATTGTAATTTAGCTCCTGTGGCTTGAAATGAAGCAGCAGAGAAAAAGGATTGATCTGAAAAGTAACACTTTGGTGTTGTGTGGGAAAAGCACTTGACACGCAAGAGTCATGGGATGCCCTTGGAGAGGAAGGAGTGGGATGCCCAGAGTTAGAGTGGATCTGGTTGATGATGTGGAGCTACAACCTGTATTTGCTTCCTACTCCTCTCTCTCTTTCTGAAATCTTGCTCTTAGGACTAAAATTGAGCACGGTGCTGAGTCCTGGGCTCACCCCATCACTGCTGTGACTTGTGGCTGCAGGCTTTTCCCGGGAGTTAGGTCTTGGATCCTGTCAGACCTGCTCTGTAAGTGTGGCAGGGCTACAAACTGCTGTGGTCTGGGACTGCTCTAAAAATGGAAGAATTGCTTAATTTCAGGAACATAAGGAGGGCCTGAGACCTGTGAAGAAAGAGCTGCATGGCCACCCTTGTAATTAGGAGAGCTCAATCATGTCAATTACACTGGCTGGATTTGCAGAGTTGTTTGGTTTATAATAGTAATTTATCTCCTATGGCAGAGAGCAGAGGGTAGAGTAAGTAGTGTGGTGTAAGTCACACCGAGGAGTGAAATCAAGCAGGCAGGGATGTGTGAGCAGAAGCCTTTAGATGATAACTGGACCCTCTGAGGGCTGACCCTTATGTCTGTTCCTGCAGTGTCTGCAGCTGGGGCTGTGCAATTACAGCTGGGCACAAGGGTAAAGACCTAAAAAAACCCAAATATGTATTTAAAAATAGACAAATTTCAGGGCCTTGAGTGTGTTTGCCCTAATGCATCTCTGTCATTAGGGTCACATTTGGTTGTGAGCTGCACTGATGCTGTGCCTGTGGCAGAAGGGCAAGTGGCAGGGTGTGCTGCTTGGGCTCAGCTGCCTGCACATCACCGGGCTGCAGAGAGTTCACCTATGCAAGTGGCATTTTCCCCAGAGTGCTTCCCTCCAGCTGATCTTGGGGGTTTTTGAGGAAGGGAGGAGGGGGAGCCCTGTCTCTTGGGAGGAGGAGTGGGACAGAGCCAGCAGTGGTTGTGGGAACCAAGAACACGACCGAGGTGTGAGCTGGGGGTGCTTCTGGCACAGAGTGCGGCCGCCGCCACTCCATCCCTATCTCCTGGGGTTATCTGTGTCAAAAAACGTGAACTCAAGGCAGATTTGCTTTGTCATCCTGACTTTGGCTTTTGCCACTGTGAATTTCTCTTCAATTTCTGGAAGCTTCTTTTTAGTTCTCTACTGGGAAGTCCCAGAGGCATTGAAACACATAGAAGGGCTCACCCCAAACACCCCCCACCACACAGATCATACGGTGGGAGTGGGGAGGTGGGTTTGGGAATATCTGATCACAAACGGGGGCAAATCTGTTTCCAGCATGCGTTGTTCTTTAGTTAGTTTTTAACTCGATGCTGCAGAGGAGTGTTGTTGTTTCCCAATGGCAAAGCGCACTGAAATATGACCCCGGGATGGGAGTGCTGGCCCCAGGCCTATGTGCACAAATAGCCCACTACCTTCTGAGGCCTGTTTGCAGCCCAGCAAACAAACGCAGCCAGGCTGCCTCACAAAGAGTTGCAGTAGAAATCTGCCCCTCAGAGCTTTTATTTTTTCCTCTCAATGTCAATAAAACGTCAGTACCACTGATTCCAGAATCATCACTCACAAGATGTTGTGGTCCGTCTGAAAATGTAGTTATGTAGTAGTGGATTAGGAAGAGAAAGAGCTGCATTGCTGTCTTTTGTATCTCCTACAATACCTTTTGCCTTGGATTGCTGTGCTACAGGAAGAAATCCTAGTGCAAACTAAGCTCCAGCTCATGGTGTTAGCTGGGTGAGCGAGCAGGAGTCTCTTGGCACAGCCCTGGTGTGAGTTATGTAAATCTTGTGCAGTGTATAAGCAACAGGCGGTTGGTGACGTAAAACTGAGCATTTGTCTCTGTTTACTGGCTAATGTGACATGGCCCCTTCCTGCAGCATTTGACTGAGCTGGCGGGATTAAATAGAGCCCTGACACTCCCAAGTAGAAAACGCCTCAGGCTGAATAATGGTTTCTGCTCTGGAATTCAGAGTTCTGGCCACGGCATGGGACCCGGTGGTTCCTGTATTGGACCAAAGTCCACCCGGCACGGATGGCAAAGGTCTGGCTGTGAGGCTGGGGTTGCTGAATTGCTGATCGATCCCCGTGGCCATGTCGTGCAGGACATTCCTCCAGAGTCTCCTTAGCAGAATGTCAGGAACTCCTGTGACTCACACAGCGATTATCTGCTGGCGCTGTGATGGATGGATTGCCAAACTGATGGGTCTTTGGCTCGTCTCCCAGTGCCCCCAGTGCGGCTCTACCCCTTGCTGTTGCCCCCCAGTCAGCTGCTGTACTTTGGGTCCCCTGAGTTTTCTGTGAGGAGAAAGTGGCACTGCTCCCATGCAGTTCAGATTCTATCCACAATGTCTGATTTGAATGTTTTTTGCCGTGAACACTGTAGGAATTGAACAGGAGGCAGTTTCTTTACTCACTGTTTCAAGCCTCTTTCCAGCTGGCAAGCAGCCCCACAAGCCCTGTGTTTGCTCTTGCTCAGGGTCACGGTGCAAATGTTTCTCTTGCTTTCACCTTGGCTCTCTGACTCGGACACATGACACCCCACCACTATCCAGCCCCTCAATGTGTCACTGTGCCCACACAGAGCAGCTTCTGCAAGGCTTTGGTTTAGGTGGTGGTTCCCAGTTCCTGAAGTCTTGGGTTTGTTTTTTTTTCTATCCTGCTCAAAAAAGCAACACAGATTTCTGTAAGCATGAATAAAAAAACAGTTGTTATGCCCATTGCGTTCGGGGAGATTTTACTCATCTCCATTCTCACTGCACCCACTCACAACATGTAAATTAGGGCCACAACCTCTCAGACATGTATAAACAGAGGAATTACATGACTTGCCAAACACTTACGTAATGACTTAATAGTATATCGTGGAACTGAGCTAAGGCTCATGAATCCTCTTCCTGCCTGACTGTTCCTCTTCTCACATTAATTATCATGAGTTGTAGCTATGCCATGTCTCAGGAATCAATAGCATTGTGGCTTTCTGAATGTCCTTAATATATCACAGACTTGCACTGTCATTTATCTTTATTCAGTGAGAACTTTTGACTCAGGTGGTTTGTAAGTTCCTGTGAGTTGTGACTACCCAGAGCTGAACAGGCACTTTATTGATGAATAAACAGTTCGTACCTGATGGTATGTTTCAAAAACAGCAAGGCTGGAGTTATTATCTGTAGCTACCAGTGCCCTTTGGCCCTGAGAGTTATCAGAAGGCTGTTCTTTGTGTTTTGTTCCTTTGTGCTCCTTTTGGACCTTGTGTGCCAAAATAAAGTGGAGAGGTTTGGTCCTTCTGAAATTAGCTGAGGTAACAAGACTGGTGTGAAGAAACTGCCCTGTGTTTGCCTCCTGTGGCATAGCTCTTCTCTCAGTGTCTCCTGAACTGTTCAGCAAGTTTCATAAAGAACTGTTGGAGTAGAGGTCTCCAAGACTTAAAAGTTCCAATATTTCCAGGGAAAATAGAAGCAGAGTAGAAAAGCTATCTAAACCAGTGTCCCTGGCAAGAAAAAATGCTGTATTTTGAGCTCTGTTGTCTTGAAGAATCCACACACGATAGAGATAAAAGCTCTTAAAAAACACGAGCAGCAGTGCTATTACAGTCTGGATATTTTTGCTGAACTGTTTAGGATGACATATGACCTGTGCAAAGGGCCTGGCCCACCTGTACTTCAGGTTGTAATGTGCTTTTTTCCTTTCCAGGAATCTACAAGCTGCCATCGGAGCCTACTATGATTTCGAGAGTCCAAATATCAATGTCCCCTCCATGTCGTTTGTGGAAGATGTCACCATAGGTGAAGGAGAGTCCATCCCTCCTGATACCCAGTTTACAAAAACGTGGAGGATACAGAATACAGGTGAGGCCTTTGGACTGCAGCAAACCCCATGCAGCGGGTGCTGGGATCCAGCGGGAGGGATGCTGGCTCGAGGCAGGAGGCTCGGGTGCACTCACCTGGGCTGGAGCCACCCTGAGGTGCTGCCAGCCCATGCAAGTTCCCCTTCTTGGGTTGGCACAAAGATTTTGTGGTGTGGTGTGCAGCTCGGTCAGGTCACCAGTCTTGTTCCTCGTGCCACCCCACAAACAAACTCTAGGAAACTTGTGACAAACAGGGTAGTGACACAAGGGTCATGTGGCAGGTCCACTTCTGGCAGAATTGCCTTTCCATGTTCTGAGAGGATGCAGGGCTGGAGAGACCACATTCCAGTTTGAAATAAGTCAAAACAGTGACTGGGATTCAGGAAGTGAGGCTGGGCAAAGTGCGTTCCCAGTGCTTGATCTGGTGGGATGCAGTCAGAGAGGAAAATTAGATCTATGGATGTGAAGGAATCCCTTGTCCTCAAGCAGTGCAGTGACAGGATGTTGCACGAACATTTAAAACTGTGTGTCTGAATTTAATTGACCTGCTTGTACTTGTGTGAGGGAGAACAATCCCACACCGAGGTGTGATGCTGGGAGTCATCACGAATCAGGTTCAGCTCTCAGTGTTTCTGCTTGTGAACAGCTGCAGTACTTGGGCTGAATATTCAAGTATGGCAGAGACTAAAACCACACTAAAAATCTAAGATTATTTCATTAGGGGGGATGTTTAAGAACACTGATTTATAGAGAATGTGTTCTAGAGGAAGGGTTTAATATTTCAGTGTACTTTTTCTGCCTCCTTTTGTTTGAAAGTACAATGGAAGGGTGACACGTGGAACTTGCTTAAGCTCCAGTACTGTGAAAAGTTGACTGGCAATTTTTTTATAACTGTCCCAAATACAGCTCTTACAAATCTAGTAAGTGTGACAGGTCTTGTTTCTCCACTCTTAGTATCTCAATTTGTGTGTGTTATGACTACACCTCTATCTTGGGCCCTTTCGACTCCTCCCTTCCTTGTTCCTCTGATGTGCCATTTCCTGGATGCAAATTCAGCCTTAGTTTAGCATCCTAGTTCAGGGGATGTTTCATTGTTCTTGGAACGTTTCACCTTCTGAAATCCTGAGCCTTCTAAAATGAGGGACAGGAGCTCATCTTGACTTAGCATTTCCTGGCGAGGCCAAGGCCGATTTGTTTTGGCTTCTGTGTGGTTTGAACCTGGCTTGTCAGACCATCCATCTGTGCCCTAACGGTGGTGCTGGAGGCCAGGGCTTGGTACAGCCACGCTTCTGAGGGTTAGTGAAGTGCAGCTTCACATGCTAGTTATGACTCTGCAGTGTGAGGAGGACTGCAGCATTTGAAAACCCTTCTTTGGTTTAATTAAGGTATAGTATCAAAGGGCTGTAGTGTTTCCAGATAATATCTACTTGTTAGGCAGATAACTGAAGCAGCGCCAAGGTTTTTAACAGCTCTACAGGAGTCCTTGATTACATGACTTCAGTTCTAGAACACAAAACACCTGAGGCGTGTGTCACTGGAGCGTTGCAGGTCTGATGAGTGTGACAGGCAGAGCTCAGAGATTGTCAGTTTGAGGCATGTGAGCTGTGAGCTCAGTTCAGTCAGGTTCTCATACCAATCAGTAAAAAGCAATGCCCTGCTCTGGTACCTGCGGGACGGTGCTGCCTTGTCTGCCAAAGGAGCAGTTCATGTAGTAGAACCATTGCTGGAAGAGCAGCAGGATATAACAGCCTGGCTTCCTCTCCCCACTCTGCCCCCCAGCTGCTGCTGGCTTTGCAGGACACTCTCTGCAATTTATCATCTCCTGAGACAAGAGTGTACTGAAATAGAATGACATAATCATAATTTCATTTTATGAGGCTTACCAGTTGCAGCGTTCTAGGCACCTTGCAAGCCTAAAGCCATTAAACCCGATAAAAATCACATAAATAATTTAAACTAAACCATGTTGCTGGGCTGCCAACCTCTGCAGATGAGACTTCATGCTCAAGTGCCCCACGCCCCGGGCTGAGGTCAGCCAGACACCCAGCTCCTCTTTCAGAGCCCTGCTCTCTCAGCACCTTTCCAGCTGTACGGGTACATCGCCCTCGCTGAACATCCCTCTGCACTCGTGCACATCCTGCTCTCCCTGCGAGGTTGTGAATTCCACAAATAACGACTTGACAAGAAAACCAGCCCTTGCCATGTCTTCACTGGAGTATCCACAGGGATTAAATTAGCAGGCAAGCTGTTGCAAAGGATGCTCCTTGAGGTAACGTGAGGACAGAGCAGCCTCCAGCGTGCTCGCCTCGGACCAGACGGAGCAGTTCCAAGCTTCATGGTGGTTCAGGCTTTCCGTAGCCATTTCCGTCAGCCTCAGCTGAGCAGGAGGTGTTCTCAGTCGTTGGCTTAGTCATGTCACATGACTGGGGAAGAAGCAAAAGAAAATTGTGCTAAACTGATTTTTCATGAGTCTCAGAAGCACTTTTTCTTTCTGTCTGCCCCAGCACTTGTTATCTTTGGCAGCTGTGCCTGCACGCAGGAGCTGTTTTTTGTCTCTCTGATTGCCAGGTCACGCTGTCAGTCCCAGTGTCTGCAGTCTAAACATGGATCTCCACAGATAAATCGTGTTCACAACCCTTCCCACCTTTTCACAAACCTGAGAAAAGGGTTGGTGCAAGGAGAGAAATAAATCAATTTAGGAAATAGTGCTGGCACTTCAGTTACAGCTCGAACTATGAGTTCCTCTTGAGACTCCTAACAGGCTTAGAAAGAAATGAATCCCTGAAAGAAAATGTTGCCAACACTTTGTATAAATAACAGGTATTTGATGTGGCATGGTTCAGGAGCTTCATGGATGGAGGCAGAAATGGGGGCACACAACACAGCCCTGCCCTTGTCTCTGCCTCTGGCCCTGGGGAAGGGGAGGTGTGTGTAGATTAAGTTCTTTCTCTTTTACTTTTTTTTGCTGCTGTTACACTGTGACTTTGGAAATTTTTTTGTGTAACAAAGACATAGAGATTACTCAAATAGGAATTTCAGTTGTTCTGCTGGTCCCTAAATGCACCAGTTAAGCATGCTCTGAAAACCAGGCTTCCTCAGCATCCACTGCTGCTGCGTCCTGTGTATCTTGGTTTCCTTTGACCATCCAACAATTGCACAACTGTTTCAACAAGCATGTTTCATCCAGTCTTACACAAACAGACAAAGCTTTTCCTGGTGCACTGTCAGTAATTCCCTCTTCTGTCTAATCCCAGGGACGGAGGCGTGGCCCCCAGGGGTTTGCCTGAAGTATGTCGGTGGAGACCAGTTTGGCCACGTGAACATGGTGATGGTGAGGTCCCTGGAGCCGCAGGAGATGGCCGATGTCAGCGTGCAGATGTGCAGCCCCAGCACCGCCGGAATGTATCAGGGACAGTGGCGGATGTGCACTGCCACGGGACTCTACTACGGAGGTGAGCAGCCCCTTTCCCAGCCCACACCCCCCTGGGGACAGCAGGGACACCACGGACTGATAACAGAGCGGGAGGGCAGAGGTCTGCCAGCCCTGGGCCTAAATATAGAACACAGAGTGGAGGAAAACATCAAGAGCTGCTTTGTTGTCTTGGTCAGGGTTTTCTGAGCACTGGAGAAATTACAGATTACATAAAACTCTGGGAGACAAAGGGATGCGCACAGCTCTCCTGGAGACTCTTTCCCAGTCGGTCCTTGTCAAGTTTTTTTCCCAATTTTCCATTGCTTAACGTTGTGAACTGTGTATGAGCACAAAATAGTAGTGAAAACCTCATGTGAGAAATTAATGCCCAGGGTTTAATGCAGTGATTTAGTGCATCCCCTGTGAGCTACTTCTCTGTTTAAAGAGTACATTTGGCTATTTTGCCTGGTGCTTCAGCCTGGGCCTCAAACATCTGCCTTCAGTGCAGCCTTCCCAGCCTTTTCTGCCAGCTTTAGTTTACATTGAGAACATCTTTGTGTCTCTGTTGGCAGTTGGGAGTATCCCAAGTTTCAGGGTTTGAGTGAGAGGTGTTGGTACATGGAGGCAAAAATACCAGTGCCCAGACGGAGGGGGCTGCTGGCAGCACTGGCACTGCCACGCGGCTCCTCAGTGTCTGGAGGGGATGCAGTGTGTCCCCGAGGGATGGGCAGGGATCTCCCCATGCAGGTGGGACAGCCTGTCCAGCTTGCATTGCTGGTCCCGTGTGCTCACAAAGCCGAGGGTTTGTGAACGGTTCCCAGCCCCGGATTGTGGTAGATGTTCCAGCGTTGCCAGGAGTTGTCACTTTTGCCAGAACACGACCTGAAGATTGAACCCCTTTGGCCACCAAGCTCCGAGTCCGAGGGACTCTTGCCCTGCAGCCGAGCTGGTGGCTTTGCTGTCGGCTGCCCCCAGGTCCGGCCCGGCTATCCCGGGGCCCGGACGTCCGTCCCATCCTGTGGCGGGGGCCCGGTGGTTCCAGGCCGGAGCGGCACCGGGGCCGCAAGGCCGTGAGAGGGCGGCAGAGGGCGCTGCGGGGCCGCTCCGGAGCCTTCTTTGGGGGGACGTGTATGGGGGGTGGCGGGGATCAGTGGTGGGTGTGGGTGTGTGCAGTGCGGTCAGTGGTGTGTGTGTGCAGTGGGACAAGTGGGGTATGTGTGTGCAGTGGGGTCATTCGGGGGGTTGTGTGTGTACACAGTGGGGTGTGTGTGTGCAGTGGG
>VZTH01004702.1:0-27322 GCA_013397815.1 Aleadryas rufinucha | reverse complement strand
GAGGAGGTGTGCAGTGGAGTCAGTGGCATGTGTGTGTGTACAGGGATCAGTGGTGTGTGTGCAGTGGGGTCAGTGGGGGGGGTGTGTTTGTGTGTGTGTGTTTACAGGGATCAGTGGAGAGGTGTGGGCACAGGGGGATTACTAATGTGTGCTGGAGGGTCCCAGCCCTGGCAGGGTGCAGGGTTCCCTAAGCAAGTCGTGTGCCCCTAAGGTAAAATCTCACTGTCCTCAATTGGTTCCTAAAATTCAAGCTGTTGATCCCAGCTCTGTTAAACTGGGGGCACTGGAACCAGTACTGCCGAGACTTTGTAAAAATGTGCTTTAAGCAATGAGTCTTTTTCTTGCTAGTGTAAAGGATGGAATTCATTTGCTCCTTCTTCCCCTTCTTCATAAACTCCCATCTAGTGACAACCCAAACGTGTGTCTCTCCACAGATGTCATCTGGGTGATCCTCAGCGTGGAAGTTGGAGGACTTCTGGGTGTCACACAGCAGCTGTCATCCTTTGAAACAGAGTTCAACACGCAGCCGCATCGCAAGGTAGAAGGAAACTTTAACCCGTTCGCCTCTCCACAGAAGAACAGGCAACCAGATGAAAACAACCTAAAAGACCCTGGGGGTTCCGAGCTAGGCACAATCAGCAAAAACACATGGGGGCCTGCTCCTGACCAAATCGAACAAGATCAGAATGGACTGTCACAAAACTCTGTAAATCTCTCCCCCAGCAGTCACTCGAACAACTTGTCGGTAGTGACGTACAGTAAGGTAGGTGCCCTGGGCGAGCAGGAGAACGGGTAGGGGAGGAGCCTGGCAGGTGTGTAATTGCTCTTCCTTCCAAACTGCAAAGCCCTTTCCTTCTGCTTCTGCCAGACCTGCTAAGGAAGGTTCTGAATTTGACTGTCTGACTCTGCCAACTCCTCATGTTATATTAAAATATTTTTTGCCTCTGATAGACTCTACCAGATCCACCTTTTTGTTTTTGCTTCAAGTCCTTCTTAAAATTTATATAACCTTGTTTGGGTGCTGTAACCGCAAGTGGCCGGAGCCTGCTCCGGTTGCGTGTGCAAATAAGTCAAAATATCTCTCTAGATGTGTCCTGAGTTTGACATAATTTTGAACAGAGAACAAATAACCACACCCTCAAACTTCAGATTAGCCAGATAACTTCTTTTTAGCTGGTGTGGGGAGACTACAGAGCTCACCATTTGATCCCAGAAGCTGCCTGCAGGAACAGTCAATCAAAGGACTGTTCCTGTTTGTGTCCTTGTCTTGTTCATAATTGTAGGTGACTTTTAAATTATCTTTACTTTAAATCTCTCTCAAAAGCTTGCTTGGTGGATGCTATATGAGTCTGAGTGATATTTTGACTGTTTTTATTTGCTTGTGTGTGAAAAATGAATTGCAGGATTATTTACAATTCAGAATCCACCTGTTAATGCAGCAGTATGTGTAGGTGTGTACTGTCGTATGTCAAACTAGTTTGATTTTTAAAATCCTTTAAAAATGCTTTACTGTACTTTGAGCAGGCTGTGTAGGACAATAACACTTGGTTGCTGAATGACTTAATAAAGCCCTAATGTTAGTTCACCTACAGCACTTTAGTTCCTCCCTGGATGACCTGCCTGTCCTGTGCCAGTGGATCTTGCTTTAGTGACCTTTACCCCAAGGCTGTGCATTTTTTACGGCCGGCACGCGTGGGGTGAGCCTGACTGCCCCCCGTTAGTGGTCCCAAACACCATCACTGGGCTGGCTCCTGCTGCCACACTCTGCTCATAACAGTGGAGTGGATGGCTTGGGAAATGATTACCTGGCAGTGAAACACCACCTGAACCGGCAGTGCTGAAAGTCTCTGCTTTAGTGGCTGCGTGGTGGGGTCGTGGTGCTCCCCGAGGGGCTGGGCTGGGACTGGCTTCAAAGAACGTGGGTGTGAGGAACCAGAGCCCGTGGCAAGGAGCAGCTGTGCCGTGGGAGAGATGCCAACAGGAGCGTGAAGCACCACCTGAGAGGTGTCACTAGGTTGAAGTGAGCTGGTTTAGCTGGAAACCCAGAGCTCCGTGCTCTGAAGAAACGGGGGCAGTTATAATCTAACCCCAAATGTAGGGCAAGTGACCTTTCCTCCCCTTTTTCCCGGTTGTTTTGTTTTGGGGTTGTTTGTTGTTTGTTTCTTTTTTTATTTACAGAATACTCTTGGGTGTATTTGAGGTGGATTACCTGAGATTAAAGCAGACATTTTGTTTTCTGGCTTCAGAAGGGACAAACTTTATGGTCCTTTTCGGTTGGGGGTTGGGGGATATGGAAAAGGTACTTGATTTTTGGGTGTTTTTCTCTCTCCTGCAGTTCTTTTTGTTTATGACATACTAAGACAAATTATTTTATCCTTTGGAGGCTCTTCTGGTAGGTCTGAAGATCTTGAGTCCTGTTCCAGCCCTGCCCATCCTGCCCAAGGCAGGAAGTTTTCTGTCACAGATCCAGTATTCATACTGGTACAGTACTGGTTCTGTAGTAAACAAGTTTGAGGGAGTTGGACATCCCAGACGCCTGATCTGGTTTGAAATGGCCAGATGAACATTCCCCCCATCCCTGGCCAGGCCTCTGGGAAAAGAAGATCGAGTTTTGTTTGGTTTTTTCCCTTTGTGTGCATGGTGTCCCCAGCTGGGGATGCTGCTGGAGAAGAAAAAGGGTTATTAGAGGTGATGTCAGGAGTATTGAATTACCTGAGGAACAGATGGAGCTCCAGTACCTGTTGGGAAAAGCTCCACCTGGCCCATCTTCACATCCCCAGGGGATCTGACCTGTACTCTGCTGCTGCAGAGGAGAAGGAAAACTACTGCGTTGGGAGTTGTTGCCCTGTGATTGAATATTGATGAGAAAGGCTTTTTTTCAGGTTCTAGAGCAGACAAAAGAGCACTGTGGATTGGTTAGGCAGTGGTACAGACTCCAGGATTCCTGGGTTTTATTTATATTGGGCAGGACCTCTGATATTTTTGTCTCCTTTCATGTATCTGGGAGAGGGAGGGAATCCCCAGTCATGTTTGACAGGCCAGTTGGTGAGCGAAGGAGATGGTTCAGGTTTAGTTAAAGTGTTGAGAAGAGCCTGTGTCCTGTATTTAGACGTAAAATAAGCACTTAAATATTTCTCAGATGACTGTGGAGGCTTCCTCTGCTGAGAGGCACTGGGGACACCCAGTCATGCAGTGCATGAGACCATGAAATCTTTGAGATAAAATGAGCAGTTTCTGGCATCTGCAGGTGTAAAACATACTCGAAGCTGCCAGACCTTGTCGGAATTAGTTCTCCCTCTGGTGCACTGAGCAGGTGTGACTTGTCCTCTAGAACTCCCCATTGGAGTCAGGATTGTGGCAACGCTGACGTGCCATCTGCTGCTGGGTTAGACAAGTACAGCAGCATTTCACACCTGGAAACATTCGAAATGCTTTTATACAGCAGCAGAGCGTGTGTGGTTTGGGTGTCCTGCTCAGTGGAACAAGCTTTCCTAGGGAAAAACAAACAGAACCAGACACAGAATTCCCTGTAAGTGGGTAAGATGAAACCTGTGGCATGGCTGGAACAAGCTATGTGCCCTTTATTCCTGCTATGGCACCCACCTCCCTGGGGCCCCCTGCCCACCTTCCACACTCACTGCAGGGAGGCTGCAGGCCAGGGCCTGTCAGGCCTTTGCTTAAAGCATGTTGTTGTTAAATCTGTTCCCAGTGGAGTTATTGCATGTTCTTAGATGTAAAGATGTGCCTAAGTGCAGGATAGGATGCCCAGAAATCCCCATGCACGGATATTTTATTCTCTGGCACTAGCTTTCTCTGGATTCTCTGGAGATCTGAGGTTGATACAGCTTCCTCCTATTTACTCCTGTCTCATAGCAACCCTGCACAGTCACTGCTGCTCTCTCTTTTCCATTAAAAGCCCGAGACCCTGTCTTACAGTGCCTGGGAATTAAGAGTTTAATTGCTTAACTGAGGGAAGAAATGTACAGGTTTCCATGTCTGGGAAGATCTGAAGTGAACAGCCATATCCTGACACTTAGATTGTACTTATCATCTCTATATAAAATCCATAGGTCTGTATCTAAACCTGCTGCCCAGATGAATTGAGGAATCACTGCTCTCTATGTCGTGCAGAAAACTGCACATGGAAGTTGTGATTCTGCAAAGATTTTCCCAGACGGGACACTGGGCATTGTCCCCACCACAGCAAATGATGCCTGGCTGTCCTGGTCCTTTGAGAGCTCGTGCTGCTCTTCAAAGCCCAGTGAAATAGAAACATATTTGGAGTTCATAACTTTAAAATCTGAACTCCTTTTTACCTGCTGTGTTTATGCTCCCCGTCTCCCTCTGTTCTGTGTGGAGCTGAGCTACTTGGCAGCTTTCTGTACATAAGGGGAAACCAACCCTGTGTCCTTGGAGCCTTTAACTGGCTTCCCCTCTCTGAGCTTAAATGTTATTGCTGCTTCTAGAGCCATGCTTCTCCCAAACCAGGGCCTCCAATTTGCAGATTTTTGGAGAACCTCTGTAAACAGAAATACTTTTACTGGAAACTAGGCATCAAACTGTGCATGAGGATGATGCCCCAAAAGTGTTTGCATCCATGGGGGAGAGAATCTCCTTCCATCCTGGTGTCTGGGCTTCATGCTGGGCTGGTCACCGTGTGGTTACATCCATTTAGACACAGTGGGAGAATGTTGGACTCAGGGCTCCCGTGGCTGCTCCCACAGCGCTGCAGCCTGGGCTGGGCTGGCATGAGCTGGTTTGCCTCTGTGGTGAGAGAATGGTGATTTGGGTGCTGCATGTCAGCTCATCCGTGAAATCCATGTCCTTCTAGACTGTGGGAAGTGCCAGATAGTCTGATTTTAGCCCAACTTTGCTCCATTGCAGCCCGACAGTTGCCTGTTGTTTATCCTGGCCCAGAAGCACATCAGGGAGTTGTGCATGGGAACTCAGTCAGGTACCTGAGCCCTGTCACCTCCTCACCCACAGGCACCTGAGCCAGCCCTGCCAGTGCCTGCTCCCAGAAGGTCCTGAACTTCCTGGTGGTCTCCCAGCCACGCCATGTTTGCACAGCATGCATGGAATAAAACACAAGTGCTGGATGCTTTGTTCTCTGTTTGTGCTCAGTTTACGTAAGCGAGGTTGGAGCAGCGTGGGGTAGGAGTGGCCTGAGGGGATGGGGACGGGCAGCGTGGGCTGGGGCCACTGTCAGTGTCCACTGGGAGACTCCTGTATCGCTGTGCAGCTGTGCATCCACCTCCTGTCCCTGGAAGTGTACCTGCATTGGTGGTGACTCAGTCACAGAGGTGAAATAAAGAGCTGTCTGAAAGCCTGTGTGTGATGGTTTATGAAAGATTCGCTTAATCCTCACTTTGTTCCCAGCACAGGTGCCTCCGTTTACAGAGCTCAGTGTTCACAAAGGGTTTTAACTTCCCAAAACATCTCACTTCCCTTCTAGAGGCACGAGTCAAATGATAATTTATACCAGTAGTTGTCATGCAGAGTCTTTGCTTGAAAAATCACAGTCCTGTGTTCTCACACACTTATCTGTGTGAAGAGACAGTGCTCCCACCAGCAAGTGAGCAGTTACTTCTGGGGAACATTCTGGAAGAACTGAAAGTGAATTTGCAAAGCTGCAGCTGAGCTTTTCATAAAGACAGTGATCCCACTTGGAGGATAGACGGGGATGCACCAAAAATAGTGGGAGTAATCCTTCCATTGAAACAACTCGGAAAAACTGCAGTTGTCTGCGGAATTATTTTTGCATGTTTGTGATGTAAAATGTTGCATAGAGGGGATAATTAGGCTTGAAAATGTCATACAGGGGTTTGGTATTTGCATTGCAGCAGTAACTGAAGTTTTCTGATATCAAACCCTTACATTGTGCATGGTGAGTAAATGTCATGGGACATGGGAGTGGAGTCACCTGCACAGGGTCTCACTCGGCTTAAAGAGACAAGTGGGGTTCAATTTTGCCAAGTTCTCATGTTCAGTAGTGAATCTTGGGTGGGTGAAATGCAGTGAAGAGTGGCAATCCCAAAAGCAAAGATTTGGGGCTTTTCCATGGTGAAATGCCTTGTGTCAGGAGGAGCTGCCCATGGTCATGGATTGTGGGACTGCTCTGGCATTGCCAGGGGAGCTCTTTCCGGGGTGTCGGGTGTTCAGTGCAGGGTGGCAGGTGGTGCAGAGCTGTACGTGCTGAGGAATCTCTTGTGCTGAGCTAAATTCTGGGTTTCACTGACACAGTTAGCATAATTGTGTAGCTTTAAATTAGGTGCTCCAGAAACCAGGATGTGGAGATCCAGAGGGTTTCCCTGCAAACCAGCTCACGGTGACTTCAGAGGGTCTCTGCATCCAAAAGCACTAACGAGCTGCTCTGATGTCAGACTGAGGGTGACTGGCAGTTCCTTACACCACGGGGGGATGCTTGTGGAACCCCCAACTTAAAGCAAGCAAGGTGGTTTTGCCCCTGGTATCCCCTGTGAGGTGACACAGGGTAAGGGACTCCCAGGGTGCCTCCAGCAGAGGAGCAGAGGATGGTTAAACCCCTCCCGAGCTCACCAGGCACTGCCTCAAACAAAACCTTGTGTGCAGGTAGCTCGAAGATGAAGCAAATTCTGGCAAATGTGTCTGTACAAGTAATCGGCAGCAAATCCTGTTTTCCTTCTGCAGAGTGCTAAGTACAATAGCTTAACCCCTGTGAGATGAGACTGCTTGGGATCCTGTTTATACATTGCTTTTCTTCTGTGTCCTTTTTTTGTGCACCTGCTCACACCATCGTAATGTTTCTCTCCTGCTTCTCCCCTTCCCCCTGTTTCAGTGAGTGTATTTTTGGAAATGTTGGATATCTGTCTCTGGATTTTGATGGGAGCATCTCCTTCCTGAGGTGAACTGTCATGCTGGAATCTGCTGGCTGTTCTCTTTTGAAAAGCTCTACAAACTGGCACTGCAGCATATTCCTGGGGTAGAAGCGTGTTTGTTTTTCCATCACTTGCGTGTATTTCTGTCTGCAAACAGCAATTTCCACGTTCCCAGTCTTTCATACTTCCCACGCAGTTCAGGAGATGTCCTGGTTAATTGTCTGCTGTTCCTCCTCTTGGTTGAATTCTGAGAACTGCTGAGAGCTGCTTCATTTTACCATTTGCTTGTATTTACCACCTGATTATATCTCCAGGAATGAACTTTTTCTCTCCAGCTGTAGCAAGATTACAGACTGTTCATGGCACTTCCTTCCTAGTCAGATCTGCAGCAGAGCTCTCCAGCCTGGGGTTTGCCAGTGACGTTGATTCTTTATACAATCCGTGTTCCTCCTACTTGTGGCTCCATGGCCCTGATTCCTGCAGTGAGGTGGTTTTGAAGTTGTAGAGCATGCAGGAAAGGGTATTTCCTAGGAAATTTGCCCTGGTAAAGGCAGAGTGGTGAAAACTGAGGTCAGAGCTTCCAGTTCAGCCCGAGCAGGAGTGGTTTTGGCTGTTTGGGCTCTTGCTGCTTTACCCAGAATGTGCTGGGAAGAGCTGGACTGTGTTTAGAAGTATTTGCATAATGGTCTTCCAACTCTGCCACGAGATAAAACAAGCTTTTCTCCCTCATCTCCCTCCTGACCTCTGTGTGTGTCTGGGTTTTGTGTGGGGGTTGTACCTTCATCACTGGCAAACTTCATCTCCCTGTGAGCTGGGGCATCTCTTGCTGCCTGTTGGTCTTTCGTCTGCTTCCTGATGAGAGCCCGGATAGCTGATCCGGACAATAGAAGTTACAAAAGGAGTTCCTGTTAATTCGAGACCTGTGACTAGATCTGACATTCAGGTGACTCACTTCAGGATACAAAGGAGGGAAATGGATTCTGTAGGAAGTATTTTGGGGGTTTTGGTAAATGCTCTGGTTGATTTCACTGGAGGCAAATGTGTATTGTCACCTTGAGAGGGCATGAATGGCACTTGTGGGAATGTGGATTTTTTTTTTCTTGGTTTTTTTTCTGACATAGCCTCTTACCCAGTCACAGCCCCATGTCTCTAGGACAGACTGGGAAGGCTGCAGGGGCTGGGCCTGCAGGTGGTGTAGCATCTGTAGGGAGTTCTGGTGTAGAAAACACAAGTTATTTTGTGGCCTTGGCCTAAAAAACACCTGTCAGAGGTAAGTGGTGGCATCTGCCCTCTCTGGGGAAACCAACCCTGGAACGTGTGGTTTAGGAGTGTCCTTGGAGCCACAGTGGGGTTGGTGGGAAGCCCTGGGCTGAACTGGGCACTCTTTGGAGCTGAGCACTGAGCATTTTGTTTCTTGCCTGTTGAAAATTGATTATGTCTCCAACTTTCTTTCAGGGTTTCCACGGTCCTTATCACTTCGGACAGTCTTAAAACACAAAAACACAAAACGGGTATCGACAAGAGGAGAATTTAAGAAAAAGCTGACTTTTGGGGGAAGGGAGGGGGATTCATGTGGCAGACAGACACAGCGTGGACCCCCCTTCTCTGCCTCCGTGTTCTGGAAAAGAAGAAAAATCAAAAGCCCAGTAACTTAAGACTAGCTGTTTCCAGAGGAAAATCCAAAACCTGAGTATGCATGTGTGACTGCTGGATTTCAGAGTGGTGTAAATGCTATGAGGAAGAAGAGACACCAACACTATGGGTTTTTAGAAATCATCTTCACACGTAATTAGGTAGCTTAAAAAGAAGTTTAAAAATGAAAATTTAAAAGCCATCTTTAAAAGAGAATATTTTGCCTACAGAGCGGTTGTAGTTTGAGCAAATGTTTAATTTCTGTTTGTTTCTTGTTCATATTTTTTTTTTCCTAAGGGACAGCGTGCATTTTCCCAGAATGTCCTGGTTTGCTGCCGAACGGGACTGGCTCAGCACCCGCTGGGGTTTGTGCAGGGACTGCTTCTGTCAGGCTTTTTTAATGCCAGGTTGGGTCTGCACCCAGCGCTGCGTTTTTAACAGCATCTGCTGGTTTTAGTTACCGACCTTTTAATCTTTTGTTTCTTCTTTTCCTTTTGGTTTGGGTGTTGCTCTTAGTTGTCCTGCGTGTCGTTGGGAACCACGCTATGGCCAGGTCTCGCTATCAAAGTTGGAGAGGGAGACTCTGGGATAACATGGAGGGCTCATCTCCCTTCCCCCTTGTACGTGAAGTACACAAATACACACCCATGTTAATAAGAAACTGATTTATTCAAGTTCCTGAGCTGTCCTGTGTGGTTAGCAGTTTAAAATCCCTTTTTGTTCACTCTCGTGTGCAGTAGCTGTGCCTGGAGCTGTGTGCCAAGGGGAATCTCTGTAGCTATAATTCACCTGCTGGTAGTTGCAAAGCTTCACAGGCATCCTGTTCTTTTCATTTGGAGTCTCCCCTCTCTCTTTCAGAGCATAAGTTTGCATTTGTTTCTCCTGTGCTGAGGTGTAGCTTAGAGGCTGATCCATGTGTTCTGGAGCACAGAGCGGGAGCTGGCACCATCAGCTGGGTCCCGCTGTCACCTCCTCTTCTTCTGCCTTTGTCGTCTGGGCTCGGGGCTGCGCTGAGGCTCTGAGTGGCCCTGAGGGCTCGTGTTAGGGGAGGGATTGCAAAAGATTTGGGCTGCTCTGCTGTTCCTCCAGCATGTTTTCCTCCCGTTCTGGACTGGGAAGTGCAGTGTGAGGGGAGGCAGCTTGGTCTCAGGCACTGTAGTGAATTTATTCTGAAGTGCTGTCTCCACAAACAGGGGAGTGAGCCCGGCAGCACCGTCCTGCCCAAACGAACCAGGCTGGAACAGCCATCTGCCAAAGATACAGGAATATGCAAAGCTCCCGTTACCTTCTTCCAGGTCTTCCCAGTGAAGGTTTTTCCCTGTGCCAGAGCTGCACATTGCATGGCTTTGCCCTCACTGCTCTTGGCTGCTTTTGTTTTTGTGGCTGGTTTTGAATGGGGGAATCCTTTGTTGCAGCAACCAAGGACTGGTACCTGAGTGCATATGGATGGACTTTGTGGGGACAGTGGGAGTTCCTTGTGTCCAACAGAGGAAGGATTGGGAGATGGATTTTGTTCCTATTTCAGAGGTTCAGTTGTTACAGATCACCATTAGCTGAAATCTCCCTTCAGAAATCTGTTAGCTGAGAGAAACAAGTATAATACCAGAAACTACCTGTATAGAAGTGGCACTGCAGGATTTAAACTGCCTGACACTTGCACTTGCAGTCTGGTGGGCACCTGGCTCTGCCCTGGATCTGTGGGAGTGTTGGGATTGGAGTGAACCTGCTGAAGGTGCTGCTTCTTGGAAGGTTTGGTTCTTGTCCTTTGACAACATTTTGCCTTGGATTAGTTACCTGCTCTGAGCATTGATCTGGAGGGTGATCTTCAACCCCGTGGTGTGGCGTGGGCTGGTGGAATCTTTCCTCACCCCCGCCTTTCCTCGCAGGTGGTTCACAAGCCCCTCTGAGGGTATGAACGTCACCCCTGCAGCACCACTGCTCCCCTTCCGAGGGCACTGAACCCCTGGAGACTGCTCTCGGTCCAAGTGACGAGGTGATTCCTTATCTTTATGAGCTCCTTGTGTCAGCTGCGTAGTGGAAGGGAGGGGAAATCAAGGTCTGAGTCTGAGTTAGAGCTGGTGCTGTGACCTTTGCCTGGTGTCAGCAGAGGCACCTGGGAGACCCTTGCACTCGGATACCCTCACGCTGGCTTTCTGCTCCCAGGCACGTGTGCTCCTCCCACGTCCCCTGGCTGCCATACTTGTGTCCCTGTGCTCCTCCTAAGGCTGAATTTCCCTCGTCTTGAAAAATCAAAACCTGCATGCACCCCAAGTAGCCATGTGCTTTCCCACTCTGAAGGCACACGTGTTTGCAGTCCATGGTGTCCCGGTGACAAGGGTTGCATGTTCCAGGCTGTGAGGAAAGGCAGGGCTCTGAGATCTGCAGCTCTTGCTGCTCACATCCTGCTCTGCCCCTGCAGCTGAGGGATCCACGGAGCCCTGGCTCTTTGGGGCCAGAGTTGTGGCCCCTGCTGTGACACTGGAAGGATGTTTAAAACAGGGGTTGCTCTATCTCTGTGTTTTTCCTCAAGTTAAAAATGTTTCACTGAGATGAAAGGTGGTTTCATCTCCTGATTCCTTGGAGCTTTGTGGTGCAGCCAGCCCTCAGATTGCTTGTGCTTCAGGTGTCCAGCTTTTAGTGGGGAGATTTGAGATGAATTTAGCAAAGCTCTGCCCAGGTGACCTCATGACACTGCAGTTTGTATCAGCTCCCATAAGGAAAAGGGTAATGTAGAACATCTCTGATGGCCTCTAAGTGGGTCCCTGTGGCAAGCAAGAGCCACTTGGGCCCTGTCACTAACACAGCTCAAGCAGTGTCACCTCCCAGCCTTGGCAACCTGGAGCAGGATGTCCCTGGGACTGGCCCTGAAGTGGCAGTGCCATGGGAGGGGGTGAGAGAGTGGGAATCTTCTGCCCACACCTCAGGAGTGTTGGATTCGAGCCCCGCCAAGGTTTGGGAGCTGGGGCAGAGCCGTGCAGTCAGAGAGCAGTGGTGTGGGTGGGAAATGCACGCTGTCCCACGTCTGGGTTTCTGTTGTGTTTAATTTTTTCCGTGTGTGAGTGCGTGGGTGGTTCCCAGCCTGTCTATGCTCGCCGGGGCAGTGCATGTGTAGCACGGGATGGTGTGTTGCCTCTTTGAGTCTGGGAGAAGTCCTATGATAGCACATTGGGGGTGAAAATAAAGGAAGCTTTTTCCTTAATGTATAAATGAATATTTGTATGATTAAATTAACACAGAAAAACAAAAAAAGCTCTGTAGCTGTTGAGAGTTTTATTGAAGCTGCAAAACCTCTGAGTCTGTCACTTTGTAGTTAAATGTACCCGGGTTGCTCCATCCCCAGAGTGTTTCCAGGCACTCAGGCACAACAACCTTAAACCCAGCTCTAGCCCTAATTTACTCCAAATTGCTGTGAAACCAGACCCAGGTGGTTGCATATCAAGGTTATCAAACCACCTGTCGAGTCCCTGGGTGGGGGTGGGGGTGAGGGTGGGGAGAGGCCAAGGGGGTGGTTGTGAGGCAGGGGGAGGGAGGGGACTCTGGATTCCCTCGTGACAAGGTCAGATCACTTCTCCAGGACAGTTCCTGAGGAGGAGTGGAATAGTCTCAGCTATCTCCATACGAGGGGCACCAGCACAAGGCGATGCCACAGCTGCGTCCCCGGGTGCTCCTTGTGTGGCTGATCTGCATCCCAGCCCTTCCCTCGGAGCCTGGTGCAGGATGGGGTGATGCTTCACACTTCAAACAGCCCAGTCCTGAGGGATCAGACCTTCCATCTCCTGAGTCACTCAGGAGGCAGGAGTGGGAGTTTGAAGGGACGAAGATTGGTTTGGTTTTTATTTTCTCACAATCCCCTAAGGAAATAGCTGGTGCTAATTGGGATGGGGGCACATGAAGGTCTCACTTTGCTGGGCACCTGCACAGTTGTCCCAGGTGGATCTGAGTTCCCAGGTGAGGCCTGGCTGCTCAGGATGCCCAGCCCAAGCATTACTTGGATAAACTGCGCCATGGAGCAGCTCAGCTGAGGCCATTCCTTTGCTTACCTGGGAGTTTGTTACTAATCCCCACGAGAAACCTCACTCTGTGTGTGCTGGCTTTGCTTTTATCATTTGAATAAATGCCTGGAGCTTTCATGTGCCGGTTAAGCTTGACTGAAAGCCTGACTGGGAACAGACATCCTGCTACCTGTGCCCGGGGGTGTTTGTTTTGTGCCCTGAGCAGAACGCGCCCCTCGAGCTCGGGGTGCTCGCGGGTGTCCCGAGGCTGCTGTGTTTGGGCAGGGGAGGATCGCCCGCCCTGCTCACTGCCCAGCTTTGCATTTACTCCTTATTTGCTCGAAAGAATCTGTTTATCTTTAGGGTTGCAACCTGTCAGAGGTTTCCAGCACAGGACAATCCCATCACACCTTTAATGGCATCTCCTGAGCAGGCAAATAACCAGCGGGATTGCCGTGGTGGAGGTCATCCCGCGATCCCGGGTGCGGAGCTGGGCGGGCGGGCAGGAGGCCAAGGCAAACGGCCGCCGCAGGCACCTGGGAGCTGCTTGGGTGCTGCTTTTGCTGCTTGTTTATTTTTTTAGGGGAACCAGATGGTTGTCCATTAAAAGTTGCAAAATTAATTCTGGTTTTCTGCAGTTTTTTTTGGTTCCCAAAGCAACGGCAGTCGGAAGGAAGGTGTTCCCAGCTTTTTGTGATGAATTACAGGGATGAGGATGTGCTCAGCACCCAGGACTGCTCGGGCCTGTGCTCTGTGCCTTGTTGGGTACTCATGCCCCTCGGGCTGGAAGGAAGAGCAGGATCGGCTCCAAAACCTCCCCAGCACCACTGCACGTCCTCATATCTGCAGGCGTGACCTCAAGGGCTCCAGTGGGCACCTGCCTGTCCAGGAGCAGCACCTGGAACAGTGGCAGACAGGATTTTTGTGATTTTTGTTAATTTTTCCTCCTCTACCTCCTACATCCACTAATCCTGCAGCAGCAGCCCGTGGTGTGCAACACTCTGCTCGTGCATCTCTGCAGATCCCTTGGGATGCACAGGGGAATGTTAATGGGCCAAAGGGGAAATGAGGCCAGGCCGGTGGTGGGATGCTACCAGGGGTCCATGGGGAAGGAGCTGGATCAGGGGGAACTTGGGCTCTTTCTGGAAGCTCTCCATAACCTGCTCTGCCTGTGTGTTCCTTGGAAAATTCCCAGTTACACAGGAATTATTTAAGGAAATCTAATCTCAAACGTTTCCTACCCCGTTGATAAAACAGCCGAGTAGTAAAAGCTCGCACCGGAGCCCAGCGAGGAGGCAGATGGCACGCGTGGGCACGGACCAGCCCTGTTTGCCCCATGGAACGCTGCGGGCTCGGCTCTGCGGAGCAGCTGCAGCTGGGCTGGCTCCAGAGCTGCCTCCTCGCTCCTCGTGTTCCCACATTTTGGTTATCTCTTCCCTGCAGGAGTGACGCCTCCACAGAAACTTAAAGTGGCGGGAGAAAAGTTTGGTTTTCGCCACTTTGCACTCAGAGTGAGCAGTCCTGTGAGGTGGCTCGGCCGTGCCAGGAGTGGGGACGCCACGGGAGTCACAGCTCCGTGTGCTGCCAGGGGACAGTGTTGGGAACAGTGGGCTGGGCTGGGCTGGGGGGTGACATGGACCCTGGGGCTCCCAGCCGAGGTGTTCGAGCAGGGTGTGCTGGCGACGGGCCCAGCCTGGGGCAGGTGCCAGCAGAGGGAGCTGAGGTTGTTCCTCGTCCACAAAACCCTTTGGAGCTGCTGGACGTGGCTTTACCAGGCTTTGGGTCCTGCTGGTGACAGTGTCTTGGCAGGCAAGAGCCATGTCCCCCCACCTCCCAGAGCAGCTGCTGTCCTGGCCAGGCTTAGCTGGGCAGTGGGGTGGCACATGTCACCTGGTCTGTCACCACCACTGTGGGGCTGGGGCAATGCTGCAGAGCCAGGCAGGAGCTGCTGGGCAGGGACAGCATGGGCACAACCTTCTGGGTTGGGAACGAGGAAGGGTCTGCACACCAGGAGGCTCATGTTGTGTCCCAGTTTGAAGGGTGACGTGTTGGGGACCAAAGGGGGTCTGGCTGCTCTGCTCTGGCCCCAGGGTGGTGCACAGCTCCGTGGGAGTGAGGGAGGGACCCCTAGACCCTGGGGCTGGGGTAAATCCCTTTTTCCAGGCCCTTTTCTAGGAAAGCCATCCTGCAAGACTTTCAGCCTCTCCTGGGTCTCTCTGCACTGCTGGTGTGGAGCAGCTGGGCTCGGCAGGGTCTGTGCAGCACTGGCATCCAGGGTGAAACACAGCAAGAACTCGCATTCCTTATCTAATCTGCATTTTCTCTCCTCGCTGTTTACTGTGGCCGTGTTTCCTCAATTAATTGACAGCTGCAGGCTGGGCTGTGACGTCAGCTGTGGCAGTGAAGCCCCAGACCCAGGGTGGCATTGGAGGGACCCTGGGATGAGCCCCTCGAACCCCTGTGAGCCCAGCAGGGCCATGAACCCTCTGGTAGGTGACAGCGAGAGGCACCTGAGGACTGACACTGCTGCATTGGGCTGCAGAGAGGGTCCCTGTCCCCAGCGAGGCCACAGGGACATCCTGGCTGTGCTTGAGGGACACTTGAACCCGTCCTGTCCTGCCTCCACCCCAGCAGTCGCTGTGCTGCCCTAACTGGGGCTGTTCATGGCCAGAGCTGGATTCTGCACAGAGGGTGTCGGGCAATCGTGGTAACTGTGCCCTTGTGGGTGTCCCCCCGAGTCCCCTGAGCTTGGCAGGGCATGGCAGCAGCCCCAAAGCCCCTGTGTCTGCTGCCCTGCTCCTCAGCGGGATGGGGAGGGGACAAATTCCCAAACTGCAGCTTTGGAGCAGCCTGGTTTGTCCGTCTTGGGAAGGAGGGGGTGAGCGGGGGCTCGACACCCTGCAGGTGCCTCCCCAAGCAGGGAACTCTCCTTGGGATGAGCCTGGCTGCTCTGCCTTGCCCAGGGGGAGCAGGCTGGGAGGAAGCAGCTGAGGGTGCCTGAGAAGCAGGTTTGTCAGAATTTTAAAGGGATCTAAATCAATAGCGATAAGGAAACAATTATTTAAAGAGCAAACAAATGGAAACTGCTAAATGTACCTTCTTTTTTCCCTATTTTTTTTTCTTGCGGGTGAAGGGTGCAGGGCCAATGCCTCCGGGTGCTGGGAGTGGGTCCCTGCTGGGACCACCCCGGGATGGGCAGTGGAACAGCTCTGCTTGCTCAGCCCAGCCCCAGCCAGGCTGGAAACGAGCCTCACAGGACAAAGTGTTGTTTCATCCCACAAGGAAAAAGGTTTTATGGGTCATCTGGAAACGCTAATCCTCAGGTGAGCCCATTTGTGACGTTCGTGAGCCTGTTGATGGTGTCACAGCAGGTGCTGGGTCAGCGGGGACAGAGACAATCCTAGGCTGGTGTGGGGACACCGCCGTGTGCTGCCTGCACCTGCTGGCTACATTTTGAGGGGGAAAGGAGCCAGGACTGGTCACTGAGGCCGGGCAATCCCTGCAGAGCAAGGATATTTTCTGCACCTCCTCTGTGGATCTTGGGATCCTGCTCGGGTTTGTGGCAGGGCCAGGCTGCAGCTGGAGGCTGTCCCTGCTCCATGGAGAGCCTTTCCCCTGCCCTGCCTGGTACAGTGTACCCCAGCACCAGAACATTGGTGGAGGATCCCTGTTCCCCTCCACTGGGGCTGTGGCTGTCACCACCAGGGCTTTGTCTCAAAGGGCAGCTCATTCCCATCCTTCCCCCCCATGGTGTTTTCATCGGCTTTTGGTTGGGGATTAGGCACGTGTTGACAGAACAAACATTTTGCTGCGCTCAAAATCCACTGCTGAGGAGAGAAGTGATGTCCTTGCTCTGCTGGTGCCTGAGCCAGCACTGGGATCGGGACAGTTGGGAAGGGGAGAGCCGGGGTTGGGGCCGGGACAGCCCTTTGAGGGGAACACGGAGCCATTTCGGGTCACGTCCCACACCAGGGCCAGAGCTCTGTCTCTCTGCTCCCTCGCAGAGCGTTAATCGCTTTCTGCTTTAATGTCCTGCCCTGTGAAACCAGGGATGCCACAAGGAATGCTGCCTGTGTCCAGCGAGGCTTTCACGGGTGCTGGGGCCCCCCTGCCCAGCTCCCGGCGTCCGTCACAGCTCCCTCCTCCCCAGACCCGGCTCCGGGAACTGCGGCTCCGCGCGGTGTTGGTGTCAGGAAGGCTGACAAGGCTGGGGATGCCCAGGAGCTGCCCCCGGGAGCGTGTGTTTGCCAGGGAAAAGTAAATTCCTCCAAGCTCTGTGGCCAACCCGGTGACTGCACAGTGGGGGAAGACAGGACAGGGGATCCCTTTGGGGTCCTGCCCCCCTCCCGCACCCCATTTTTCCTACATGACCCCCCAGGTCCTGGCTCCTTGCTGAGCCCCCAGGACAAGGTGCCGGGCCCGGGCGATGCTCACGGGAGCGACACGTTTCCTTCGGAGCTCGGCGAGTCACGGCTGAGTCACGGCTCGCTCTGCGGGCAGCTCCGTGTCCCCGGCCCGCTCCTGCACCCCAGGCCCACGGCCCCATGGAATGCTGCGGGATGTGGGGTCCCTGCCCGCTGTGCACAGGGCAGCCCTCCTCTCTCTGCTCCCCTCGCCCTGCAAACCTGGCTCAGTGGGTCAGGAGCGATGGGAGAGGGGTGACTCTGGTCCCTGCTGACCCCCTCCTGCCCCTCACCGCGCAGCCCCTCGCCCTCTTTGAGCTGAGACCAGGCAGAGTGTGGGTTTTGGGGTTACTTTTAGGGGGTTTTCCCCTGGGGCAGGACCTTCTGCAGGTTCTACTGGGACGGACAGTGCAGGACCCAAGGGGAAATCTCCACCAAGAGCCTCCCCTGCTCCGCGGGCACGGTGTGCTGCCCTGACCCTCAGAGCTGCCCGTTCCACCCTCTCCCACCCGGGGTGTTCCCGTGCCCAGCGGCTCCCACGCTCTCCGGGCTGTCGCTCCGTGGGGCCGTTATGCCCGAGGATCGTTTTGCATGTGGGGAGAACCGGCAGCAGAAGAATGAATTTGCATTTCTCAATGGCACCCAGTGTGGGAACCAAAGCCGCGGAGGGTTCCGCTGCCGCTCGGCCCTGCACCGGGGCTGTGTGAAAAGACAACATCCCGTCTGCTGGCACCGGGCCCGGCCCGTCTCACCTGGCTGCCCGTGTGTGCCTGGGAACCGCTGCTGCCGAGCGGCCCCGGCCCCCGGCACGGGCAGGGCGTGCTGACCCCCCTGCCCCGGTGCCCCTTGTGCCGGTGGGATGAGCAGGTGACAGCGACAAAACGAGAGTACGGTGCCTGTGTGGGTTATTTTGGGGGGTTCTCTCGTGCTGGATGGGATTTGGGGTTTGTGTGCTGATGCAGGAGGAGCTGCATGGAGAGCCCAGCCCGGGATCCTTCCCCTCCTCTGCACCCCAAATCTCCGGTGGCCGTGCAGGGGGAGCCGTGACCTTTCCTCACCCTGCGGCGAGCGGGGTGTGCCCACGCCGCCCTGAGCCCTCCCTTCCTGGCACCGCCGGGCGACCCGCGGCCATTTCCAGGCTTTTAATCCCAAGAGACAAAAGCAGGAGTTTAACGCCACCGGAGGAAGAAAAGAGCAGGGCTTTGGGAAGGGAACAGCAAACACGGCGGTGGATCCGCTGCTCCCTGCCTGGCTGGGTGTCCCACGGGCTCCCCTGCGTCACCCGGGGTGGCACCGAACCTGGGGGTGCTGGGGGGGAACCAGGGAGGGAATGGTGGGGAGCTGGTGGTCCAGGGGCTGGGCTCAGGGTCGTGCTGGCATCACTCAGGTGTCTTTATCCCCCTCCCAGCTTGTCCTTCCCCCGCTGCCCTCCCAGGCATGGCGGGACTGTGGCACCCCAGAGCCAAACCCTGTCACCTCCTGCCACCACAGGTGCAAAGCAGCCTCTGAACGGTGCCAGGTGACAACCAAGGTCTCTGTGCTCAGCAAAGGGATCCCCCTGGATCCTCCGTGCCACCAGTGCGGAGCAGACACGCACCCCTGCGCTGCTGGATGGAGCTGACTTCTCCAATACCCCCTCTGCACCCTCTAGGGCTGCCCTGGAATGCAAGTGGCACCACGGTCCCCTCGCAGCAGCACGGCAGCAACCGTGAGCCACCTCATACAGTGGGGATGGAGTGTGGAACCAGCGACCAGGAGCTGGAGCAGGGTCGGAGCGGGGACCGAGTGCCGGAGCAGCGCCGGGAGCCCCGGCTCCTCTATCAGGGTGGGCCACGGGCGGGTGCCGCGGCAATAACTCGGCTGTTTGTCCCGAGCACACACGCGGCCCCGTAAACGGCGTTTATGGCAGCAGCTGGGAGATGGGGGAGCCGGGGGGGTAATAAAGAGAATAAAGAGGAGCGGCCCCTCTCGCCCTGGGGCTGCACGAGAAGTTGGTAGGTCGGGCTGGGACAAGGAGGAGCCAGAGGGGATTCCGGTGGTCTGGGCTCCGGAGCGACCCCAGCAGTTCGGGAGCTCTGGATGCTCTCCCAGGTAACTCTGCACAGGGTCATTGCACCATAAAAATCTCCGTCCCCTCCGTGCACACCTCTGGGTTCCTGCACTTGTGCTCCTTGACGCTCTGGGTAATTCTGGGCTCTGCTGGAGTGACCTTCTCCCCTCCCAGGACCCCTCCAAGGCGTTGGGAGAATGCATTAAAGGTACTTCGACCATTTCAACCATTTCCAGTCTCCTTGGGCTGCGAAAACCCCTCAGAGTGCCCACCCTGCAGCCTGGGAGCGGGGATTCATCCTGTCCCATCATTGCCCTGAGGCACAGACATGGGGTGCAGGGTGAGGCCTCTCAGAGAGACTCCGGCTCTGCTCAGGGACCACCACTGTCCCCAGAGCTGTGCAGGAGCTGGAGCAGAGGAAGCCCCACCACTGCAGGGGACCAGGAAACAACAGCTGTGTGTGGGGACAGGTCGGGCTCCATGGTCTCTGTGGTTTGTGCAGTGACATCAAGGGCCTTCAATCGTTTTATTATATGTGACATGGCTGCTTATCTATTATTCTTGTGATGGAGCCAGAGATTAGCTGCAGGCAGGTGGGCAGAGATTCTTCCAGGCTGATTCATGAGTTGTTTCTCCATCTCTCCCCTCCGGCCGCGTTCCCAAGCGTTGTAGTTTCAGCAGTGGCAAAAGACACCGGAATCGGAGCTGATGCGTTGACAGGGAGGACAAGGAAAAAGCACCGAAAACTGCGCACACAGGGCAGAAAATCCAGACTTCATTTCCCTCTTTTGTTGTTCCTCAGGTGTTGCAATCTCTCCTTTTCCTGGTTTGCATGTGCAAGCAGAGCTGTGCCGAGCTGCGATTGCGAAAGGTGTCGGGGAGAGCCCGGCACGGCCGGAGCCCGGCGTGGCCGGAGCCCGGTGTGGCCAGAGCCCGGTGTGGCCAGAGCCTGGTGTGGCCAGAGCCCAGCACAGCTGGAGCCTGTGGAAACTGGTGACACTGGGTGGCTGCAGCCCCTCAGCCCTCTGGGAGGGAAGCAGAGGTCTCATTTTGGGGCCTTTCACCCAGTTTTGCAGCACTGTGCTGCACTGCCCAGCTCTCCCTGAGCCCAGAAAAGCAAATGTTTTTCCCTTTAATCTCTTTCCATTATCAAGATCCCGCTGCTACTGATAAGAGAAGTAGGGAAAGCTCTTTCAGACCGAGGTGTGAGTTTGGTGACAGGTTCCAGACAGCCCGGGATGACCCGGGTCTGGGATGCTCTGGATCCAGGACTGGGAACTCCCCACTTCTTGGTGACATCTGACACTGTCCAGTGTCCCCAGTTGTGCTCTCTTCCGCTTCGCTTCTGACCCCTTCTGGTGCTCTGGTCTGGTGTTTGCTCTGGTGAAAAGTTGTAAAGAAGCCAAATAAACACGGCTGACCTGGAGATGGTGTCACAGCAGATCCAGCTCACACAGCCTCTGCAAACCATACCTTGCTCACCAGACGTCTCCCAGGCCACAGCCCGGCTGTGGGGCAGGAGTGGAGTGGCCACAGGAAGGGCGGGATGGCCACGGTGCTTTCCCAGCATGGCTGGTGCCAGGCTGGTGTCGAGTTTACACGTGACTTCACTCTGCATCTTCAGTTTCCACACTCAAGACACCTGTGTTTCTGTGCTGTGGGGAAGGGATCCGTGCTCGGAGGGCTGCAGCCCCAGGGCTGTGCTGGGATGCTCCTGCTCCGGGTGCCCTCGGGGGATCCTGAGGTGTGACACGAGAGCAGCTTTGGGTGCCTGCGGGGCCTTGTCCGAAGCAGTGGATGCTCTCAGTGGGCTGGGGAGCTCTGCTGTGGCTGCCAGGAGCACTGGGAGGGCACTGGGTGGCCTGGACCCCCTTCCTGTGCCACATCCAAATTGCACATGCCCAGCTCCCGGCAAAGCCCAGGCAGGGGCTGGCGGTTTCCCAACACGGCTGCTTGTCCCGGGGTCCCCCCACACCCACTGCCACGTGTCCCAGGCCCAGCCGTGTTTACCAAAACAGGGGAAAAGAACTCCCCCAGGACACGGGAGCCCTGATCCAGGGGGAGCTTTCCCCACGATAAGATAACATTGAGGCGTTTCAAAGGGAGGCAGAAACTCCTGGCGCTGCCGATAGCAGCGAAGCCCTTTCCCAGCGCTCGCACCGGGGTCTCCTTCCTCCCGCGTTTCAATTCCCTCACGGCAAACATTTCCGATGGATGGCTTATCGGCTGTGCCTGCCCCGGGTCAGGGCAGCGAGGGATGCCAGCTCTGGCAGCGGTGTGTGGGCTGGGGACGGGCCACGAGCCTGCCGGGACGTGGTGACGTGGGGCCGACCTGTGGGTGTTTGTGGTGGGGTTTGGTCTGACGTGGGTTTGTAGGACACGGGGGAGTTCGGTTTTGGCAGCGCTACGTGTGCAGGAGAACTGCCTGAACTGCCCTGCCTGCTTCATGTGCTAAAAAAGAGACAATAAATACCAGCCTGGTGTCTGTCTCGCTCAGAACTGCTTTTTCCTGCTCGTGCCGGTGGAGACAACCTGGGCCTGGAGTGCGGCACATTCTGGCCGTGCCCCCGTGCCCCATCCTGCAGTCACGGACCCCCAGGCAGGGACACCGCCGTGTCCCTGGGGTGGGAGGGTTTGGGTGCTGTCAGGGGCTCCCTTCACCCCCAACAGCTCTGTGCACCCTCACTCACAGGCTCCGTCCCTGGCCACAGCACTTGGGCAGGGGATGGTTCTGGGGTTCAGGTCAGGGATGGTTTTGGGGTTCGGGTCAGGGATGCTCCTGGGTACCAGTCAGGGATGCTCCTGGGGTGTCCCTCAGGGATGCTCCTGGCCCCAGCATGTCCCAGCCTGCTCTGGGAGTGATGTCACGCCATGGACTCTCACACATCTGACAGGTCTCTGTGCTGCAGCTCTGACTCCAGGAGGAGCCAGGTGTCTGTCTCTGTCCCTGTCTCTGTCCCTGTCTCTGTCCCTGTCTCATCCCATGTGAGGGTGGGAAGGGGTTAACGGTGCCCGGATTTGCCCCACTCCCCTCCCGAGGCCCGTTCTGGTCTGAGCTCGCCCTGGACGCACCTGCCAAGGGTTAACCCGGCCCGGGCTGTTCAAACACCTCGGCTGAGGTAAGCGCTGCTTGTTTGTTCAGGTAAATAAGGAAGGAATTGGATATAATGGGCAAAGGAGGCTCTGGCTGAGCCCTGACACTCACTGCCGGCATCCCCCTCGCACGCCTCGCACGGCCCCCGCTGGCTTCGTCCCTCTGCTGCCCTCGGAGCCACTCGGGGTGCCCCGTTCTCATCCCCGTCCCCATCCCGCTGGTGCCCACCCAGGGCCGATGCGGCTCAGCCCGGCCGTGCTGCCGCCGCGGAGCCGGCGCTGAGCCGGGCGCGGTGCTGCCGGCCGCGCTCCCCGCCGGCGCTGGGACACCTCACCCGGGGCCATGGCCCCCGCACACACCGCGCCGAGTGCCGCAGGGACGGCTCTTCCCACCCTGCGCTGGCACCCATGTGGATTCTGAGCCCGCGCACCCTCGAGGTAAGGCGCCCGCGCTGCCGCGACCCCCGGCTCCCTGCGCTCCCCCAGCACCCACCCAGCCCACCTTCCCTCCCTCCAGGGGGTGCTTGCGGCACCAGTTTGGGGTGGACATGGTGCTGTCCCATGTCAGTGTCCCATCCCACAGCTCCTTGCACCTTCAGGTGTGGTTAGGGCCAAACAGGGACAGGCTGTCCCTCGGCGCGAGGTTCCTGGCGTTTCTCTGGTTGGTGTCACCCAAAATGAAATGGGATTTGCTATTTTTGTGTCTTTGCAACCTCCTCCTGCTCAAGCAAGGAGGGAGGGATGGGGCCAGGACTCCTGGGACTGGCTCCTCCTGAGCCCACCTGGTGACAGCTGGGACACCCAGGGTCCCACCAGCCCCTTGCCAGGCAGGGGACAATGAGCTTTGGGGCACTGTATGACAAACCAGCAGCTGGGACCTTTTATGGAGCGTCCTGGGTGACTGTTGAGGAGTTGCCAGCTCCGGGGTGTCTCTGTGAAGCTGAACCCCTTTTCCAGACCTGTGCTGTCCCAGCTGCTTTCCTGCTGGGGTGGTTTTTTTGTCAGCCCTAAAGTCACTTTGGCTGCGGGTTTGGTTTTCGTGGTTCTGCTCGGTTAGTGAAACACAAACGCCGTGAGGGTGCCAAATCCCCACAATACCGGTGTTCTCTGGGGCTGGGAGCACGGGGGGGAAGGTGCTGCTATAAATAGGGCTCCCTGGCCCTGCATGGGGAACACCAAGCTCTGCTGCTCACCTGGAGGACACCGAGCACCAGGCTGTGCTCAGGTCACTGGCGGGTTGTGCCTGTCCCCTGTCACTGCTGTTTGCCTCCCTGCGCTGATGGAGAGGGCAGCCTGACCCAGGGCGTGGGGACCCGTGGGGACACCTGGTCCCCGTGCCAGCAGCCATGCAGGTAATGGCAGGAGGAGCCAGGGGACCTTCGTGGTGTTGGAGGAGGCTGGTGGGGAGCCGAGGGTCCAGGGCCCCCAGGACGGGCTGCATCCCCCTGGGGGTACATCAAAGAGAGCCCGGGGCTTGCCCTGGCCCCAGTCCTGTCACCATGAGGGTACCAGAACCAGCCCCCCGAGCTGTCACCTCCCCAGCCCCCTGCTCTGTCACCTCCCCAGCCCCCCAGCGCCGTCCCCAGTCCCTGCCCTGGCTGTGGGGAGGTTTTGGCCAGTCCTCCTCCCTCCACCCAGAGATAAGAAGGGTGCGTGGCACAGGGTTTGGCAGCAGGACGTGGCACAGCTGTCACTGTGGGGCTTGCAGGGTGGACGGGACATGCTGGCAGGATCCCAAATTGCCAGCAACTTCTGAGCACCCACCTGGGTGCCTGCTGCAGCCCTGGCTTGTGCAGGGACCCCGGGTCTCTTTTCCTGTTAATCCGGGCCGCTCTGGGCAGTGTGGGACAGCTCTGGGTCCTGCACATCCCCGGTTCCTCCTGGGACAGCACAGCACATCCCTGTCCCTGTCCCCAGCCTGAGGCTGGAGGTGACCCTGGAGCCCTGCCCTGGCCCCCCACCCCGGCTGCCTGGGAAGGGCTTTCAGAAGTGCCCGGGGGCTTGGGAGCCGTCCCGGGCGCTGTGGGCAGCACCCCTCCCGCGGCGGGCCGGCCTCCCCGGTCCCACGGGGCTTCCCGAGCCGCGCTCCGGCACAACCTGTTCCACCGCAGATTTGATTTTAATTAACGGACCCATTGTTCGAGGGTGGGGGGTGGGTGAATTTCTTTTTTGATTTTTTTTTTTCCCTCTCACTCCCGAGGGCTGATCCCAGCGTTCCACCCTCGCTGGTTCCCGTGTCCCGCCCTGAGCCGCGGTGGGCTGCGTTTGCCAGGAGAGCTCGGGGTGGCACGGGGGTCCTTGTCCCCATCGTTATCCCCCTCGGCTGCGGGGTCTGCGTGGGGCTGGGTCCCTGCGGGGCTGCGGGGCTGAGCCGTGACCCGGCACCACCCACCCACAGCCCCGGGCTCGTGCTGGCCCCGTGCCCTGGGAAGTGCAGGAGCCCCATCCCAGTCCCATCACCCCATTCCCGTCCCACCACCCCATGGAGCCACAACTCCCCACGGAGCAGCAGCCAGGGAGTGTCTGCCGAGGCTGATGCAATGACCAGCTCAGCGTTGCTCACCTCGGGCAGGGCATGGGAAGGGTTTTGGGTGCCAAATGGCCCAGTGCGCCTGGGGCTGCCCCTCCAGCTCTTCTTTTCCAGGGAAATGCAAAAAGGGGTAGGGAAAGAGGGGGGAAAGGCCACCTGAAGTGGCTTCTCAGTGCAAACAGGTCCCACCCAGCCCGGCAGCCCGCGTGCCAGAGCAGGAGAAAGTCAAACAGTGGCCCCCGCCCTGAGAGTACAGCGCCCTTGGCGGGACACAGACCAGGCTTTTGGGGACACTTCCCGAGGGATTGGGTCCCTCTGGTCCCAGCTGGGAGGAGTGGAACAGGATGAGGGTGAAGATGGGGCTGGGGCCGTCCATCCTGTGGCGTTCCTGGGGATGGCTCCATAGCCCTGCTCCTCCATGTGTGAGGATGCACCATGACCTCAGAACATCCCAGAGGGACCGGGGACGAGGCCCCAGCCCCTCCCCAGACACCCCCATGGCCGGCACTGTGCAGCAGCAGGAGCTGCACAAGCTGTTACCACTTCCCTTTTGTGCCAGGAGCAGCGTGAGGCTGGATTTAGGGCTGATCTCCTAAAGCTCTTCTTTTAATCCCGAGCAAATCAAGGAGAGGTTTGGAAGCAGGCACCATCTCTCAGGGAAACTGTTGGGATGGTGGGGGCAGTCCCAGATCAGAAGAGGGTTTGGGTACCCTCTTCTCCCTCCTCCTCCTCGCTGCAGTGCCAAAAGCACTCAGGGACGTGGGCTCCAACTCCTGAACCCGCAGTCCCTCCCCAGGTCCCCACGGGCTCCCCATGGGCACTGTTCAGGTGCCCCTGGCCCTTCCATTGGTTTTTCTGAGCTCTTCAGGCTGTTCCAAGGATGAAGTGATGAGTTTCCCCCCAGTGCAGGCAATGCAAAACTTCAAAACCCATATTCCTGGGAGCACTGAATCCTCAGGGGCCACAATAACTCCCCCCTGAGCATGGGACATGGGGCTGAGTCCCCATTGTCCCTCCTTCACTGACCACCCCCGTGCTTGGGGGCTCTGCTCTGCCTGGAGGAACCCTGTGGGATCTTTTCCTCTCGTGTCTTCTAAACCTTTTTCTCCCAGCTGGGGTTTGGAGCAACAGGGCACCCCCTTTCCCTGGCCACTGCCCCCATTCCCCTTCAGGGCTGCCCGGTGTCCTAAGGGGTTTCAAGCTTTGCACGCTCCTTTCCCAGTGCTGGCTCCATTGCTAAAACTCTTTATGCTTTTAAACCACCAATTTGGGTTGGTTCTTCTTCCTCTTGTAAAATGCAACACTGAAGGCGGAGGAGCTGGGCCCCAGAAACCACCCCAGGAACCAGTGCCCTGGCTGTGCCCATCAGCAGCTTCTCCCTGGCAGCAGCTTCCCCTTCCCAAAGTCTCAGGATGGTTTTTGGGGAGGTTTCTCCACGGATGGAGCCATTCCCTGGTGTTGCCATGGAAATCCAGCAGGTTCATCCTCTACTCCATGGCCTCCGGGACTCCCTGCATGCAGACACAGATGGGGACAGGCTGATTTGGGGTAGTTTTTCTTGCAAGACAGTGAAGGTAATTGCAATTATCCTGTCTTGCAAGGAAAGTTCTCACCTGGGGGTTGGCAATAGCGACCAAGGGCCGGGTGCTGTGGTGCTGGGCTCGGTCCCTCCTGGGAGATCTGGGTCTGGGGGCTGTTGTGCCTCAGGTGGAAGCAGCAGAGGATGTTTTCCATGCTCAGAAATGTGTCCCCGTGGCTCAAGCATCCCTCCTCATCCCAGGGCTGTCCTGTACAGGTGCTGGGGAGCCCCCCCAGTGTCCCCCACTGCCTCCCGCCAGGGCCTCAGCTCCACCTGGGTCTGAGCTGCTGCCAGCCTGAGGTACAACCCATGGGGAGACCCTAAAAACCCAGACCCTAAACAGGGGTCAGATCCTGCTCGTCTCCTGAGCTCCTTCTCCCTGCTGGCTGCTGCTGTTGGTCCTCCCAAAGCGGGGGCAGCCCCCCCAGCCACGGCTGACCCCGCACTCATCCGGAGGCTCGCGGGGCACCGTGGGGCTCTTTGGAGGCTTTTTCCCCTCTAACAGGCTTAGTCCCTCCCTTTGTGCCTGGCTGCGGGGTGGGAAGGCAGGAGCGGTGCCGGGCTGAGCTCTGCTCCTCTCTCCTCTCCGGGCAGGTTTGGAGCCGGCGCTGAGCGGAGGGATGGGCAGTGCCAGCCCCGGGCTGACCGCTCTGCCCTCCGGCCGCCTCGCCTGGCCGGACCCCACGCTGCTGCCACCCCCGCGGGACCCCGACCCCCGGAGCTGGGGCTGCCCGGAGAGCCCCAGCCCCCCCAGCACCCCCGAGCAGCCGCTGCCGGCCTTCTGCCTGCACTACTTCGACATGCTCTACCCGGAGGACACGGCCTGGGCCACCAAGGGCGCCGGGGAACCGTCCCACAGCGGCGCCCAGGGCGGGCGGGAGGAGGCGCGGAAGGAGCCGGAGCAATGTCCCATCATCGACAGCCAGGGCCTGGGGCTGGGGCCCGAGGGGGACCTGCAGGGCGGCCTGCACCTGGAGGAGCACTCGCTGGAGCAGGTGCAGAGCATGGTGGTGGGAGAGGTGCTGAAGGACATCGAGACGGCCTGCAAGCTCCTCAACATCGCCGCGGGTGGGTGCTCCCGGGGTGCGGCCAGGGAGGGATGTGCCGGCGTGGGAGCCAAAGCCACGCTGCATTTCAGGGGCTGCAGCCGTGTGCGAGGGTCGGGGGGAGTGTGGCTGCTCCCCCA